>JAGFBZ010000768.1:0-497500 GCA_018398805.1 Hirundichthys speculiger | reverse complement strand
TAAAGTTGTCTAGCGTTGAATAAAACTTGATTTTCTTACCTAAAGTTGTCTTCTTCTACCGGTTCAGTTGCTACATAGGCTACGTGATGTAAACAACAATAAATCCACGTCGTTATTTTCTTTGTGGATACAGATGCTATTGGTAGCAACTGCTAACGCTAATAGCCTACACCGGTCAGGACGTGTCGTGAATATGTTCTCTCATCCAGCGTTGTCATGTTGGCGATCCGATGTCCTTAACAGCTGCCGGGCAAACCGCTAATAACACGCTAATAACACGCTAATAACACGCTACGGCTACATGATTGTTTCATGACAAACACGCCACGTTAATTAATCATCATTAAACTGCCCCGAGTCCTGACATTAGCTGCCACCGCTAATATCTTTACCTCTCTGGAGTAAATGCAGACCCAGCCTGTCAGAGAGCACCGACTGGACCCGAGACTAACTGTACCGATTCAGACCTGAACCTGGAGTCACGTCTTTTGAATGGACCCGAAACCCGATTCGGGTCGGAACCTGGGGTTTTCGGGTTGTCAGGTTGTTCCGAAGACCTCTACTTCAAACACCAACACAACGGATTTGAAATTAAACAAATAGATAAATAAGATACATAATTGGACATGAAATGAATAATAAAAAAATGTCTCACATGCCCATTTCCCAATGTTAACAACGTCAGTACGGGGTCAGCGTAAGGTCAACGTGACTGCCCAGTTAGCTTACGTCGTAATATCATTTAACGGCTGGAATTTTATTTCACGGATAGCAAAGAGAACTTTTTAGCAGCATCATGGATGGTTTTCTAAAAAGAAAAGCCCCACAGGAACGGAACATCACAGAGGAGCCGACTTCTTCATCAAGCCTTCATCCACCAGCTCTGAATCTGCTCCATAGGTACCAAAGCTAGCTGCTAGCGATAAGGCTAAAAAGAGGCAATACAAGGATGATGGATGGAAGCAAGCACATCACGGATGAAAAGAAGCTTTCCTGCTGAGGCCTACTCTGGTGCAGTTATCCTGTTCAGGCTTATTTAAACTAAATAAACGGGACGTATATATTTTACTCTGGGGTGTCGTGAGATTTTATTCACTTTTGAAAGGTGTCGTGACTGAAATAAGGTTGAGAAAGGCTGATCTAGCCAAGGATGAGACAAGAGTTTGATCGCTCCTGGTCGTCTTCGTTTCTCATCCGAATACCTCTGGATCTAAATGAAGATATTTTATTTTGACACCGTCATCCTGGAGTCTGTTCAGCCCAGAAAAAAAAACACCCCATTTACTGCTGTAAATCACGTATCTGCGGGGAAATCGAAGCCATCCTGCAGCGTTACGTGTTATCCGTCATCAGAGGAGACAATGGCAGACGTCAGACGGACACCGAGCCAGTTGGTACCTAAACACAAACCCTCAAAAGTCCGGATCAAGAGTCCTGTGTTCCATCAGTTTAATATCCCCAACATCAGCGCCGGCCAAGCAGACAGCAGCCGCCTGCCAACGAAAACATATGGGATTCAGCTGAAGGGCTCCAGTTTTTCAAAAACAGTCTCTTTCAGTCTGAGCTTCTTAGGGAGGTCAGTATGGACCTGAAAAACGTTGAGGTGCTGCAGGGTTGAAAAAAAGGTCTGGATTCAGCGCGGACACTGCCACCTTTCACCTTCGGTGTTGTCCCAAGGTGTGTTTGTTTTGAAAAATGTGAGCAAACCTTCGTCATCGTTACCTGCCATTTTCATCCCGAGGCCTTTAAAGGAACTTTATGGGGGGATTTCAGGAAGGTTGTGGAGAGTCTTTTCAGATTAGGAGGGGGGGGGAGAAGTATTTTTGAGGAAAAGAACAAAGAAATTTTTAAAGAATTAGTTCCCAGGTGAGCTCTGTGACGGACAATATAAAACCTTTATAAAACACAACTCCAACAACAAGCAGCCAAATGATCAGATCATAAAAAGACGGGGACTCAACAGCCCCCAGACGACCACCAACGCCCCACAAACAGACGTCTGCTGTCACGTAAAAGCTCAAAGCTCTTCTAGGTGAGACTATTTAAGGCCCGTCTGCAGCCACAGAGCTCGCCGACCCATCAGAGCAGCCATTCCCAAATCTCCGCGGCCCACCGAAACCTTTACGACTGTGATCAATATACAGGACTAGGAACCAGGTTCTGATATTGATGTGAGGGGTCAACATATAATGTGACACTTGTCACATTAAGTTAAGATGACGGTAGTATAACACTTAACTGGTTTGTTTTGTTACTTCCTAATGTTTTTAAATCATGTTAACATTTTACAGTAATAAAAAAGTTTTTTTTTAAAAGATCAAGGATCTAAAACATATTTGTTTAATTTTAATGACCTCTCACGGCCCACCTGTAGTACCGCTAAGGCCCACCAGAGGGCCACGGCCCACAGTTTGGGAATCACTGCATTAGAGGCAAACCGACCATCGCCAGGAATCTTTACAAAATCACAATGGCTGCGGTTACGTGATGTTTTTTAATTCGGAATTAATAATTAGGAATTAAATAATTCCGAAATAATCTATTTTCCTTCGAGTTTACATGGAAATAGTAATTCCGAATTGAGGTTTACATGGAAAACACGTTTGTTCGGCTTTATCCAACTCCGCTTTAGGTCTGGAGGTTGGGAAGGGTTCTGATTGGATGGGGGGGGTGGACGTCTACCAGAAGAAAACAAACTTAGCTAACTCGGTTAGCAACAACATTTCACTTATTTTTGACCTGGGTGGCGTCTCTATCTGCTAAACCTCCTTCATTTAACCTAGCCGCTACAACTTTGAAAAGCTCACAATTTTTATGTTTCCTGCCATCTGTTCTTTTAATTATTTCCAGTTCCTCCAAGCTATTTATTAAATAAATCGTCTCTGCTCTTGACCAACGTTTACTGCGTACTGCCATCTTGAAACTTTGTTTTGAAAACAAGCCCAGCGCGGAATATAAGCGTCATGGTGACAGACGGACAAGAGAACTAGCATGCGCAGAAAGACGGGAATTAATTTAAACAGGAATGAGTGTAAACATGACCGCGGAATTATTTAATGCGGAATTAAAATGGGAATAAACCAGCCACTTACTTCGGAATTAAGTTTAATTCGGAAATGACATTTTCATATGGAATTAAGCGTTTACATGGTCACTTTTATTCGGCTTTAAATTTAATTCTGAATTAAAGAGGAATTAAACTTCCCATGTAAACGCACTGTATGTGTGAACAACTCTAAGACTCACAAAGATCACAGATGGCCGACTGGTGGACCGCCGGGGTCTGGGACACGAAAGCCAGTCCCCCTTTCTGCAGGATGATCTACAAAAGTTGCCATTTTACAACGAAAAAGCTTTTTAAAAACTTAAATTTTATGACACAAAGTTGATTTGATGTCAAAAAGTCGGGATTTTGAGATTTTTCAACAAAGATTTTTGATTTTAGGACAGAAAGTTGCACTTTTATGACAAAAATGGTATTTTTATGTCAAGTTGCAATTTCATGAATTAACAAATCGATGTTTTACTATGTAAAGTTGCAATATTAAGTTAAAAAAAAAGTTGATTTTGCGGAAAAATGTCGGGAATTATGAGAAAATCCTCAATTTTGCATCAGAATTCACAATTTGATGACAAAACATTGCTCCTTTATTAGTGCTGGGACAAGATTAAAAAGATAAATCTAATTAATTACAGGCTTTGTAATTAATTAATCATGATTAATTGCATTATTTGACAGAATGTAAGTTGACAATTGAATCAATGATCAGACATGTGAACTTAAACAACAAAAATGTTTATTTTTATTGTTATTGGAGCTTTTAGAGTTTCACCATCATAATTGTATTTTAGTGGAAAACTCCACTTGATTCAGTTAATCTCAAGTGTCTCTCTGACAAATAAAAATAATTTTTAATTTTTAGGATAAAAAGCCTTTAACTTGGAAAATTTTCCATTTTAGAACAAAAATTCAAAATTTTAAGCCAAAAAGTTGCAGTTAATCAAAACTTTTACAACAAAGTCGTGATTTTTAGGGTCAAAGCTGCAATTTGGATAAGATTGATATTTTACAACATAAAGTTAAAATTTGTAGAAAAAGTTGTAAAAAATGTGATTTTACGACAAAAACCCATAACTGTCGCAACAAAAAGTCTCGAGTTTATGTCGCAAAATAACACATTTAACCAAATCAACAACTTTTTTGAATTAGAATTTTAACTTTATGTTGTAAAATATCAACTTATCCAAATCGCAGCTTTGACATAAAATCACGACTTTGTTGTAAAAGTTTTGATTAACTGCAACTTTTTGGCTTAAAATTTTGAATTTTTTATTCTAAAATGGAAAATTTTCCAAGTTAAAGGCTTTTTAATCCTAAAACGAAAAAATGATTTTTATTTGACAGAGATGCTTGAGATTAACTGAATCAAGTGGAGTTTTCCACTAAAATACAATTAATGATGGTGAAACTCCAAAAGTGGGACTGAATTTGTGTTTTTTTTTCTTGTTATGCTGCTGTTGGTCTGTTCAGATTAAATGACTCAGTTTTTTTGTAATCGTGAGTCTTAACCTCATTTACTCGTTCACATTATGTGACTGGTTACAGACAGGAAGTTGGACCGGATCCGACTGGTCTCTGAAACCATCATCAACAAAACACAGGATGGAAATGTGGTGTAACTGCGTAAAACACAGTTGTTTATTTAAAAATGAATCAGTGGAGGAAACAGCGAGATTGTCTGCTCTACAGAAAGAGTTTTGGAATAATAATCAAAAAACTGGGTCACCTGTTGTGTTGTGGCTAAAATCATTAATTGTATTTTAGTGGAAAACTCCACTTGATTCAGTTAACCTCAAGTGTCTGACATATAAAAGTCATTTTTAATGCCTTGGATCATTTCAGTTCCTGGAAAGCAGGGCTTTTTGAGGACGACCATGAGCATACGTGCAATATTTTGTGTTGTCTGACTGGATGACTCCTGGACAGATGTGGACTGAACAGATGTGCTTCCATAGAGGTGCCAATTATCCAAATCCATCAAGCCATTCCTGAGATATGGCCTTGTACGAAACAAACAACATGTTTAAATGAAATTAATACAGTTGGTGACACATTTATGAAATAAACCTGAAAAACAGGTATAACTGTGAAAAATGTCCAGTTTGGAAAGTCTCTGTTACGCTATAGAAAGATCAGCGTTGGTAAGATGAATAAACGGCTGTTCAGGAATAGATGTCTGGAGCGTTTATAATTATTACACTTCTGCTCTATTCTGACACGTTACCTTTATATCTGATTTATCCAAATACACTTTGCAGTTGCTGAGATATCCCCACTATAAATCAGCTCTGTCATCTCCACGCAGGAATCTCAAAAATGCTCAAACCTGAGCTAACGACTGAAGCCGGACTGAACTGAAGCGTCTCGAGGGAAAGTTGCAGGGAGGAGAAACAATATAAAGTCCATTTACGCTGCGTCTTCCCGCTGCCAAACAGAGCAAACATTTACAGATGGCTCTGAGGAGGCGGCGGGAGCGGACTCAAAATAAAACTCCAGGCCGGTGAAAGGCTTTCTATGCTCGTCTGAGGCGACAACAGAAAATGTGGGCTTCTCAGGGGTTTGTACGGGTCCTGATTAAAAATGTTTAAACACATAAATAATCTAAATTATAACTTGGAAGAAATAGCCGTTTTTTTGGGGAGGAGTTTTTTTGTTGTTTTTTTGCATATCTTGGTGTGGCTCTCCCCCTTTAACGTACCTCAAACCAGGTACCCAAACAGCTCTGGGGTCAAACCTTTAGCAACAAGCGCTGGCTGAGTCAACACGGAGCGCTAAAGCCGTCGGTGAATACAACTCTTGTGCCCGACTGCAGGGGAACTGGCTCGCTTTCTTTTTCTAATCAAAAAGGATATTTTCTTTGCTGCTGCCCCCCCCCCCCGCGGCAGCTCCAGATATGTCAGGAGCCGTGCACGTCAAGAACGCTCTCTTATGTCTCTTAGGCCACACTGAACACGCTGGGCTCTCGGCAAAACATTAGCATCCCTTATTTGCTCTTTTTGTCACTGAGCATGAATCTCTAGTGAGACGTTTCCTCTCGGGCGACGGCGGAGGAGACGCGCTAGCGCCTCGGCCTTCTGGCCAACAGAGCCGATTACGCAACGTGACACACGCTAGTAGGTGACCAATAGGGCTGGGCGATTTTATCGATTCTGCGATATATATCGATATTTTATTTCCCAGAGAGTATCGATATTCTAAGCTTCTTTCAAAACCCCCGTGTCCCGCACGGGTGATGTTCCTGCAAAAAATTAAAGATATACAAAAGGTGTTACGACAAAAACTTTTACATTTTTTTTTACAGCAAAAAAAAATTTCAGTTTTAACAAAAACAAAAATTTACCAAAAAGTTGTAATTTTTCTTTTATAGTTGACAGTCTGTTAAAGTTGACAGATTATGACAAAAAGACTGTCATTTTTAGTTATGAAGTTCTAATGTTGTGACTAAAGTCTGGATCCTGCCAAATTAGCAATTTTACAAGAAAAATGAGCAATTTCAGGGACAAAAAAATAACTTTTATTTAAAAACTGATAAACAAATGATAGACTTTGCTCTACAAGGAGACCTCAAACTTTCATCATCAAACTCGGGCCCCCGACGCATTTAGACCCAATAAAAAGAACAAATGCAACAACAGAAACAGCTCTACACTTTATCTACGTTCTACTTCTCAACCGTCTAAAGTCAACAGCTACCACGTCTGAAGACAACAAACCAACACAAACAGTTTACAAACTAAACCCAGGGTCAAGTTTGGACTTTATTTCCCTCCAGTATTTATAACATCAGTATTAAACTGAGCACAAGGAACATAAATTGCAGAAAAACCCAGAAGTCATTGGGGCATTTCACTGAAAATTACAAGGATAATAAAAAGCCAGCAGGGTCCAATTAAACAATGAATTTCTGTAAAAACATTTAACAGTCGAGCGTTTGATTGGCAGCCACACCGGTAGCTGCGGACCTTTCCTGTACTTGATTTAATTCTTAAGGAATCGCCATGAATGAATTTGGTGTTACGGTTTTTAACGTTTCATTTCAGCGCAGCGATGAGGGAAATATCCACCTCTCAAAGCTGAAGCCGCTGGAAGAGGAGGAAGGCTGCAGTTCTTTACGTGACCACTAGGGGCTGGCGACAAAAGCCCGTCAGCCTCCACTGACATCCGTGTTAAAAATCACAGACTGTAGAAGAAGAACTGGACAGACCCTCTGTGACATCACCCACGGGTTTCTGAAGCCGGTTGTTTCTCATACGTCATGAGAAGCTCGCTAGAACACGCCCACTTTACGTCAATCACAGCCAGCTATTTTAGCTGGGCAGGCTTAGCTTATGATGCTAATTAAAATGAAGGTTCTGGCTTAGTCTGGATGGTTCTGGGTTGACCTGGAAGGTTTTAGTTTGGCCTGGAAGGTTCTGGGTTGACCTGGAAGGAGTCTCGAGCTCATCAGCTTCTACTTCTAGTAGCAACTTTGTCCTCCAGTGGAGCAACTTTCGCTTTCAGGAGCCTTAATTCAGTTCTTGGTTCTGAATCGACACCGCGGTCAGAAGTGGATCACATCCGAGGTGACTGACTTTAAAGTATCCAGAGACGAGAGCAGGAAGTAAACTGATGCTTCTGGCTTGGATTCATCTCTGAGTGTTCCTTCATTCCTGTCTGTGTGGGGGAGGCGCTCATCTCCGCTAGTTTCAGAGGCCAGTTATTTATTCCCATCCGACATTTCTGCTTTTCACAGAAGTGGAGATGACATCCGTTGTTCTGATGACACGAGAGAACGACAGGCTTCCTCGTCTTTGCCTTCAAGGCTAAAATTACGGTTTAACCTGGTACGAAAAAAATAAACTTAAGTAAGAACTTGGACTGCTTCGGTGGATCGCTTATGATGATTGTTTTATTCCTGGTTCTCTTGACCAGAGATTCAAACAATGAATTAACAGCAAAATTTACAGCAGTTAAAAATGGAAACGTCATTAGCTTCCAGGGGATTAAACAAAAATATGACTTAAGTAACCAAGACCATTTCAGATATTTACAGTTAAGGCACTTCTTCAACAAAGAAATAAAACGCAGTGTAAATCTGGATAAGAATTCAATAGTCAAAACTAGAGGTACACGATAATTATCGACCCGATAATTATCGACCCGATAACTATCGGGCCGATAACAGGAAATGATGACGTCATCCCGATAACTCCGATAACACGACGAATAGCCCCGATAACATTTATATTTTTGTCAACACAGCAGTGCCTCGCTCCCTCTGAGTCCTGAATGACCGGCAGTGAATGTTATGTTCAAGTGACGTCGGCATAATCAGAAAAATGATTACTCAATCAGGAAAATCAAGAATACCCCCTCATGCCAGAAAACAACTCGTTAACTCGGTCATAATTTTAGTAGTTGTTGACTTGAATCGATATTCGCAGTATTTTCCCACATGTTACACATAAAAAATAAAAAAGGCTGAAAGAACGAAATGCAAACAAGGGAACGGAGGAATTTACGTTACACCTTGAATGCAGCCTGCAGCACAGCGCTGATCACAACAAACATGGCGGCGTGGAACTTGGTTAAAGTTTCAGAAGAAGATAGTTTGGTGGTTATTTGTGACGAATCCTCCGAGTGAATTCTACGAGGAGGGAAGCACAAGCTTTAATACGTAAAACCTGATCAGACACCTACAACATAACAATCGCTTCCATGGAGTTTTGAAATCGTGCTAACGTGAGCTAACGGAAGCTAATGCTAACGTGCGCAAGCCAGCAGCAGTCTCTCCTCTTCCTCATTCCTCTCATCTAAAGCTTCCATGAGATTAAAAAATAAAAAACAAAAACTACTGAACCTCATTTACTTTAATTAAAGGTATTAATTTAAATGGAACCACAAGCCAAAATCCTTTAAATGTTAATCTTTTTCAGTTTGTAATTCTGATGCATGTATTTCCATCAGTTCAAGGAGCCTTTATTTTTTATATCAGTCAGTAATGAACCTTATTTAAGTTAATGTGAGATATCAAATAGGTTTGTTTGATAGCTTTATGAAAATGTTTGAGAGGCTTGACAATAGTTTTTCACTGTAAAAAATAAATATCTGTTCATTTAAAAAGTCAAAACTATTTTTGATTTTGTTCATAGTATTGATGTAATGATCTTTAGGTATATGTGTGTGTGTTATCGGGTATCTGTATCAGTTTTAAAAAAACAGTTATGGTGCATCTCTAGTCAAAACCATAATTGAAGTCTACAACGCAAAGAAATTCAGAATAATCTCTACAATTTACGGACAAAAATAATGGAGACAAAAGGGATTACAATTATGTAAAACTGAAGCTGGGTGTGAACATATCTGATGATGAACGGTCACACGTTTGGAAAACACGGCAATCAATTAAAATTACATTACTGGAAAAATTTAATCTGATTCTTTATAACGGCTAAAATTAGGAATAAATGTACTTCACTGGCAGCAACCATGTTGGAGAAGTTAATGTCGATCATTCGCATTTATTCTGGCTCTGTCCTAAAATGACAACATTTTGTGATGATATCCGTTTAATTATTAGTAGAGTTTTGGGTTGTGATGTGTGTAAGTCTTGTACGCTATTTTATCTTGGCATTATTCCTGGAAATGTGCTGAAAGATGATAGATATATGTTAAAAATTATGTTAGTAGCTTGTAAAAAGGCAATCACAAGAGAGTGGTACAAGGCCGACTCACTAACACAGAAAAATATGGACGAAATACACATTCAGTGCATTTACATGGGAAGTTTAATTCCTCTTTAATTCAGAATTAAAGTTAAAGCCGAATAAAAGTTACCATGTAAACACTTAATTCCATATGAAAATGTCAATTCCGAATTAAACTTAATTCCGAAGTAAGTGGCTGGTTTATTCCCATTTTAATTCCACATTAAATAATTCCGCGGTCATGTAAACACTCATTCCTGTTTAAATTAATTCCCGTCTTTCTGCGCATGCTAGTTCTCTTGCCCGTCTGTCGCGATGACGCTTATATTCCGCGCTGGGCTTGTTTTCAAAACAAAGTTTTAAAATGGCAGCACGCAGTAAACGATGTTCAAGAGCAGAGACGATTTATTTAATAAATATCTTGGAGGAACTGGAAATAATTAAAAGAACAGATGGCAGGAAACATAAAAATTGTGAGTTTTTCAAAGCGGCCAGGTTAAATGAAGGAGGTTTCGCAGATAGAGACGCCACCCAGGTCAAAAATAAGTGGAATGTTGTTGCTAACCGAGTTAGCTAAGTTTGTTTTCTTCCGGTAGATGTAAAGACGTCCGCCCCCCCATCCAATCAGAACCCTTCCCAACCCCCAGACCTTAAGCGGAGTTGGATAAAGCCGAACAAACGTGTTTTCCATGTAAACCTTAATTCGGAATTACTATTTCCATGTAAACTCGAAGGAAAATAGTCGGAATTATTTAATTCGGAATTATTAATTCCGAATTAAGAAACATCACGTAACTGCAGCCATTATGGAGCAATTGACTCATATTCATGTTTTCATTTTTATTTTTTTACATTTTAATTGTAATTTTTATTGTGTTTTTTTAAATTCTTGTCATCACTTTTATGTAAGTTTCTCTTATTTGCCCTTATTTTTGTTTTTGTTGTTTCACTCAGCTGCATTGTAAATGAGGTCTCTACCTCAATGTTTCTCCGAGTTATAAATAAAGGTAATAATAATAATAATAAAATACTAACTGAAGAGGATCAATGCTGCCGGAAATGGGAGAAATGGACCGAGTACATAAAAATGACAGGACAAGGATCAGCATATTGACATTAAAACGGGTAATATTATAGAAACATGGTGATCCAACATGTTCTTTTTCAAATGTTTGTGTATTGTTTATACACTGCTAAAGAAAAACAATAAAAAGAAAGTTTCAAAAAAAAGGGTTAAGCTTCATGACAGCAACATCTGCAGCATGTGAACCCAGAGCGACCACGTGAGGGTGGGCGGGGCCTCCTGACATTCCTCCTCTGTTGGAGAGCCGGACGTTTGATGTCCTCCAGGAGAAGTGAGGAGGCTCGTCTTCCCTTCAGCTTCGCTGCTTTTCTCTGCTGTAAAACTCCTGAAAGGTTTCCACCCGGACCAGGTGTGTTCCCGGGATCAAAAGCTGTCATTACCAGCTGAGAACAGGCCGCGGTGCGTTCAGGAGCCCCCGTATCTGAGAGCGTCCTCCCGCCTCCCCGGCTGCTCTTTGATCTGAAACCTGAATGAGATGAGCGCCGGCGTGAAACGATCACGGGCCCATCAGTCCGATCGATGCTCATTTCTTTAACGAGGAAACACAAAGGGTTGTTCCTGAAGCAGGTGAAGTCTTTCACTTCAATCAAGAACCTGACCATCACCCCCCCCCCCCCCCCCACCCCCCCCAGAGAGAGTATCAAAGGTAATGCAGAGAAGGCCATTAGCAGCTCCGCGGGTCCACCGGGCCGATCCATATTTTCTCTTTTCAGCGGCCGGCCTTCAACCGGACTCAGACAGGTACGAAACCGTGAAAGTCAGGACTGAAACAGAGGTTCTGAAAGCCAAGAACACCAAACCCAGATGGTGCAGTTCCAACAGAATCACTCCTGAAGGTTCTGGGAACCACAGACTGCATAAGAACCGGGCCTGACACCCCTTTCTACTCGTTAAAGACGTTTCAAATAAAACAACATCTGGAAGGAGTGCTGGCAGAGCTGCCCATCCATTCATCCATCCATCCACCTATCCATCCTTCCTTCCATCTATCCATCCCTCCATACATCCATCTGTCCATCCATCCATCCATCCATCCATCTATCCATCCACCCATCTATCCATGCATCCATCTATCCATCCACCCATTCATCAATCCATCCATCCATCCATACATCCATCCATCCATCTGTCCATCCATCCATCCATACAACCATCCATCCACTCATCCTTCCGTCCATCCATCCATCCATCCATCCACCCATCCCATCCATCCATCCATCCATCCATCCATCCATCCATCCATCCATCCATCCATCCATCCATCCATCCATCCATCCATCCATCCATCCCCACCCACCATCCACCCATCCATCCATCCATCCATCCATCCATCCATCCATCCCCATCCATCCATCCATCCATCCATCCATCCATCCATCCATCCATCCATCCATCCATCCATCCATCAACCCATCCATCCATCCACCCATCATCCATCTATCCACCCATCCATCCATCCATCCATCCACCCATCCGTCCATGCATCCATCCATCCATGCATCCGTCCACCCATCCACCCATCCATCCATCCACCCATCCGTCCATCCATCCATCCATCCATCCATCCATCCACCCATCCATCCATCCATCCATCCATCCATCCATCCATCCATCCATCCATCCATCCATCCATCCATCCATCCATGCAACCATCCATCCATCCATGGATCCATCCATCCATCCATCCATCTATCTATCCATCCATCCATCCATCCATGGATCCATCCATCCATCCATCCATCTATCTATCCATGCATCCATCCATCCATGGATCCATTCATCCATCCATCTATCCATCCATCCATCCACCCATCCATCCATACATCCACTCATCCTTCCATCATCCATCCATCCACCCATCCTTCCATCATCCATCCATCCAGTTCCCGTTCTTCTCCCGTGTTCCCATGCCAACATTCCACAGCTACAAGGTTCAGGTGGATCCAGGTTCAGCTGATCTTTCTGTGCGGGGTCTCCATGTTCTCGGTTCACCAGTTGACACCGGGTACTTCGTTTTCTACATGGACTGCACAGCAGTCCCTTTATCGGGGCTGAAGCGACCCTAGCGGGTATTTTTAGTTGCAGTTCCTCGGCCGGCCACCAGGTGGCTCTAGAACAGAGCAGATCTCCGTTGACCTCCATGTTAAACTTTACTGGAACATAAAACAGCTTTGGTCTCTACGGTTACTTTTATTACCCGAGATAACTGAGCAGAGGTGAATATTGTCTGCACCGCATCAGATAAAATCATATAAAGCGATAAAGCATCATTTGATTGACAGCTGCTGACAAAATAACATTACTTTACGAGAAGGACATCGAGCAGATGAGGCGATCTTAACAGTTTACACGCTCCAGAACCGTGAGGCTCGATTTGAGGTTTTCAAAAAAGAAATACGAGACTTGTGAGCATCCCTGAGGAAAAAAAAAAAACAATGTTGAACTAACACGCAAACTTTGCAGAGCGAAAGGGAAAATACGGCACGTTTGGACCGGACAGGAAGCCCCTCTGATGTTCCCGCATCATGACGAGGTGGAAGCTTGGAGACGAACCGCCTCAATCACCAGGTGGTTTCACCAGGAGCTGCTGGTGTCGTAATTAGCTGAAAACGGTCTATTTTGAAGTTTTACAGCGAGTTTTATGTCTTTGTTTACGCCTCCGGCCCTCAGGGTGGTTGTCAGTGAGAGCAGGCAGCTGTTGGCAGAGAATAAGCTCTAAAAAAAAAATAAATAAAAATGCCGGACAGCAGGACGCCGTCGGACACGTCCCGGCGTTCAAAGAGGAGCGGCGTCCGACGACGAGCCCGACAGTCGCCAGGTGGAAGCCGGCAGGACCTCAAACGACTCCCGATTCTGTTCTGCAGCCGCTGCATTTGTTTGACAAATGTTCACAATAAAAGTTAAAAGGATATGTTACATCATCCGGACCCAGCGAGGGGCTGTGATGTTCAGAAACCGGCTGAATCACAAAACCTCGGCTCCGCGGCAGCGCGTACAGTCGGGCCCTTGATCTCCCGTCAGATAAAAGTCAGCCTGATGAAACTCTGACGTAATATAAGGCGTACGGGGCTGATTGGACCCGACACCTCGTTTACTGAGCCCATCAGAGGTGCGACAGTCACTTTAAAACCGACATGATGAGGTTTGTTTTGATACATGAGTCAATCAAGCGTCTGATTGGCTGCTGTGACTTAGCTGTTGTTGTCAAAGTTAGCTCCTCCCCTTTAAGTCCCGGGCTCTTTTCCTTTGTGTAAAAACAGACAGAAAGAGGTGAAAAGAAGGTAAAGAAATGCTTGTAGGGCTGTTCTGAACATGATGGCAGAAAATGTCGCACGTGTTGCAGTCGGGATGATTGAAAATGAACCACGCCGGCGGACAACCGCGGTGGCACCGAACGCCAAACACCGTAACGACCGGGGCACATCGAGACCGTTGAGCAGCTGATTTACGATAAAAAGTAGCAGTTTTACGTCAAAAAAGTCTCATTACTACAAAAAAAATTTGTAATTTATGTTAACATCAATATTGTGATTTTGTTGATATTTTACAATAAAATGTCCTGAAAAAAAGCCAAAACTTTCACAAGATCATGACTTTTATTCTTTTTCTATTTTACTATAAAATAGCAACAAAATCACAACTTTGGCACAAAATTACGACTTTGAGATTTTGTATAATTGAACTTTCTGGTTGTAAAACCGTAAATTCCACGATAAAGCTTTTTGTCACTAAAAACTAAGTTATATTTTGGTTAGAAAATGTCAAATTCTGCAAAAATCGTTAACTTTTAATGTAAATTTTATTATTTTTCTTGAATTTTGATTGTACGATTTAGAAATTTTGAGAAATCATGATTACATTTTTTTTTGTAAAAAGGCAACTTTTTGTCGTAAAATTGCGAATTTTGCAAAATGATGATTTTTTTTTTGTTCTGAAGTCACGTCTTTTTAACTTAAAATAACGTCCTTTCTATCGTAACATATCAATAAAATCGCAACTTTGACACGAAATTACGACTTTGAGATTTTGTATAATTGAACTTTCTGGTTGTAAAACCGTAAATTCCATGATAAAGCTTTTTGTCACTAAAAAAAGTTATATTTTGGTTAGAAAATGTCAAATTCTGCAAAACTCGTTAACATTTGTTGTAAAATTTATTATTTTTCTTGAATTTTTGATGTACAATTTAGAAATTTTGAAAAATCATGATCACAATTTTTTTTCGTAAAAAATTGATCAAGCGTTTGATCTCTTTGATTTGCAACTTTCCGTCTGAAAATTGTGAATTTTGCAAAATGATGATTTTCTTTGTTCTGAAGTCACGTCTTTTTAACTTAAAATCACAATCGCAACATATCAATAAAATCGCAGCTTTGACACAAAATTGAGCAAATTGTCTTAAAATCACATATTTTTGTTGTAAAAAAGTCAAACACTCGTAATGTGTATTATTTAATGTGTATAATGTGTTATGTGTATTATTGAGTATGCTACATGACACCTTAATTTCCTTCGGGATTAATAAAGTTACTCTACTCTAAACTCAACAAAAATTGCAAAACAAATCTACCTACAGGTATTAACTTGAACTTGAACTGGAGAGCGATCTGGATTCAGTGGACGCTACAACGAAGAGAAAGCAGAGCCCGGTCCTGATGCCTTTAATCTCACATGAAACAACAGCTACCTCTTGTTTTGCCGACGTACATTCATGATGGAGGCCGTCTCCCACACAGAGAGGCAGAGATCACCCACGTTTCACCCCCTACGCCACCACCGCCGCCGCCGCCGCCGCCGCTGCTGCTGCTGCTGCTGAAGAAGCAGAGGAAGTATCTGCCTCATAAGCGTTTAGCTGCCAGGCCGCCTGCCCGCCTGCAGCAGTAAAGACTTCCAGACAGCAGCCTGGCTGTAATTAAGAGACAGTAAAACACACACCTAGCGAGGGCTAGGGCTACCACTCCAGATCAAAGACGACCGGCCCTCGACGACAAGCTTTTTCATCAGAAACCATCGCTTTGGCGAGCGTTTGATCTCGGGTTACGCGGTTCTGCGCTCCTGGCGTTTAGGCTGGAAACGAGACGTCCGTGTTTCGCACCAAAGCAAACAGGAATATCATTTATCCCGTGCTTTAAACTGAAGTTTATTCATTTAAAAAAAGAAGAAAAACAATCCCAGCTAATTAGTTACATTTTTGGTGCTTTAACGACAGACGGAATGAGAGGAACTGGACAAAACCTCCAGTGACGTCACGTTTCTGGACGACGCCCCAGCGTCCCCAAAGACGATCAAACTGGAGAGGACGAGCAGGCCTGGAAGCCGACTGGAACGTGTCCGCGTTAGC
Source organism: Hirundichthys speculiger (assembly GCA_018398805.1). Classification (NCBI taxonomy): domain Eukaryota; kingdom Metazoa; phylum Chordata; class Actinopteri; order Beloniformes; family Exocoetidae; genus Hirundichthys; species Hirundichthys speculiger. The sequence continues at coordinate 481,328 of JAGFBZ010000768.1, read as the reverse complement.
TCAGCCACCACAAACTCTCTGTGTTAGCTTGGCTCAGCTCATGCTAACCTACAACGCTAACTGACGTTACTTTAAATTCAGTCTGAATCTGTCCTCGTTTCAGATGTCACGACTGAGGCAACAACTGCCAGAAGTACCGCCACCATTTGTTGCTAACTTAGCCTAGGCTAGCCTTGACTCGCCTAGCCTAGCCTTGTCTCGCCTACCTGCCTGGTTAGCTCAGTCAGGAACAGCCGGGCTCGCACCAAACGCCACAAGTCATTTGGCGGCCTTCGACCCCGGACTCTTCGAAGGCCGCCAAATGACTCGTGGCGTTTGGTGCGAGCCTGGCTGTTCCTGACTGTGCTAACCAGGCAAGTAGGCTAGCTTAGCCTAGGCTAGCCTCGACTAGCCTACTTGCCTGGTTAGCTCAGGAACAGCCAGGCTCGCACCAAACGCCACAAGTCATTCGGCGGCCTTCGCCCCCGGACTCTTTGAGGCCCCCTTGGACCATAATGGAGAATAATATAATTAACAGAATTAAAGAAAAATCTGAAATAATTACCATGAGCAAGCCTTTGTCAGTTCTGCGCGACGGTTTTAAATTAATCTTTTTGCCCACTGCTAGCCATCCGACAGCCTAGAAAGGCTCTGGCCCGAAGCAACCAACCAACCAAAGGTCGTGCCACTGGTGCCACTGGCTTCAGGAAGCTCCGGTAACATCTCAGAGGGTTCGCCCGGCTCCCTTTCACGCTCTCTCCACCGCTAACAAGCAGCAGATCTGAGTCCACGTGAGCGCGCTCAGAGCAGCCTCCTCAGAAACGCTCAAACTCACCGCGGCCACAGCGATGCCGGTAATGTGACCATTTTACTTCCCTTATGACCAACTTTTGATGTTTTTGATGCATCTGTTTTCAGGAAAATAACACTTCAGGGCATAAAATCGCGACTAACTAGTCGCCAAATGCGACCAAAATTTGACCATTTCGACCGTTTTTTTCTGCCTTGTCGCCAGTGGCGAGGGCCACAAAATCCACCATCAACTTAGAAATAAAAAACTTTTTTTTCTATGATTTCTGCACATTTGTCATGTGTCACCAAGGCAAACATGTGTAAATAATTTAGAAACAAAGTTTATTTGGCGAAAAGTGGCCATGTTTTGGGTGCACATCACATCACATCAATTTGCGCTTTCATGTGTTACCGTACGGCCTCTGGTCTCTGAACTGTAGCAGGGAAACCGCCGTGCTGTGCTATTGCAGGCTCGTGACAAGCGGCTAACACGCCAGCGAAAACAAAAGAAAAGTCCGGTTTTCTCTGCTTGAAACTGCAATTTATTCAGGAACTGACAACGTTATAGTCTGTATTTTTGGATGCAAATCCATAACACTTAGCTGCTGCTCATGCTCACTTCACTTGCTCCGTTCAGCCGCCCACACCTCACAAACTACATTACCCATCAGGCTACTCCCCTTAAAGGGCCAGGCTGGCTTACAACACATGCTTGTAAACGCTTCTGAAATGTAGTGATAGTGGGAGATAATAGGGATTTTTCATACGCGATCTGCCAAAACTTTTCTATCACCATATATACATTATATAGGTAGACCCACAAGCTATTCTAGATCATATTGAAATTGATTTAAAAAAAAAAATTCAAATAAAACAATAGTGAACTGATGAAATTTCCTATTGAAATTCAATGTTAAACAAACAGAACAATACACATGATATAACTCACATGCAGCATAGAACAAGTAACTTTTGTACATTTGCTTTTTATAAATCATAATTCCAGGTTGTGTTTGCATTGTTGCTATGGTGATCTGAGTTCATATTTTGGCTGTTGAAAATTAAAATGTAGTATTGACAGTACAAGTAAGTCTGTTTCAATTCTGTGTAACATGCTGGGAGTCTAAAATGTCAAACCACTGGGGGACTTCATGTGTGCAGAAAAAGCTACTGCATGACTGTTAAACAGACTTCTTAGCTTCTTAGCTTGTTTCATGCAGATTCCAGTTTTTCTCCAGGAAGCTTAGATCTCCTGGCAGATATAGTGAGGTGGTGCAGATGTGTCATAATCTCACACTAGTACAATAGTGTTTCCCTGATGGATGTGCTGAGGATGTGCTGGAGAAATGTCTACTACAGATGCTAGAGGCCATTGAAGCCATTGAGCATCCATGATGATGTCAGCAGTCTACGGGGGCGTATGGGGCGACAAAAAAACACTGGCGACCAAAATTGCTAGCTGGCTACCAACTAGCCAGGGGCTACTTGGTAAAAATTCTAATTTTATGCCCTGCACTTGTGGCGTTTCAAGCACAACCCTTTACCATATGGGATAAACTACACTGACCATTACCAGACGTACACACACGAGATAGATGGATAGATGGTTTCTTGCAAAACTGTTAAAACAATAAAAGCTAAAGCAACACCGTCAGCCAGTGAACAGCCACAAAACACCCTTAGTGTTTCCGCTTAACCTCCTGCAGTATTTCAAGCTTTCAAACGAGGGAGTCTGGGTTTGACGGGCTGATGCGCCGCTGGCTCCGCTCCAAGAGATTCTGGTCCGGGTCAGTCCCCGATTATCGGTCAAGTGTTTTACGAGGGGTGACGTGGAGGATAGGACCGCGGGACCTTTGTGCTGCACAAAAGCAGCTCGTGTTTTATGCTGGGAAGAGGTCGGGAGAAAAATCGGCGCGTTGGCGAGTGGGAATGGGCGGCCACTCAACCGGAGCGAAACCGACGCCCTCTCAACGCCGGAGTAGCACCTACGAGAACAATGTGCCATAAAAGTGCCGAGTGCTGACGTCAAAGAAGGCTTAAAGTCAGGAATTACAGGCTTCTAAAACCGTAGAGTCGCTTGATAAGGTCACGGCGCTTTTGTGACGAGAAGACGGGGTCACGGCGGGTGAGGGAGACTTACCAGTCCGTCGCAGTTGTTAATGGCAACCGACGCCCCGGGGACGTCTGTGATGTCACCGATGAAGGTGCAGTCTGTCTTCAGCAGTTCCCGCCGCAGTATCCTCTCCGTCCCGTTGGTGGGCTCAGTCTCGTTGGCGCCAGAGGCGGGATAAACAACAACGGCGTCACTGGCGTTTTCAAAAGTCTGGACCTCGTCGTGCCACTCCACCATCGCGCCGGGCGCCACCAGCAGGTTGTTGGGCCGCAGGCGGAGGTGGAACTCCTTCCCGAAGGCGGTGATGTTGAAGAAGAGGCTCTGCTCGGCGTCGCCGGACGAGAACACCTCCCTCTTGACGCTGCTTGTGCGTGGCCGAGAGCAGGTGCGACAGGAAGTGGCCGTGGGAGTCGGTGCTGAAGGGCGTCACCAGGCCGTACTCCTTCAGCCGGCTCCTCAGCTGGTCTACGAGACAACGCAGGGACAAACTCAGTACAGTCACTTCAGCTTCAGCTCTCAAAATATGACTTCTATGGACCTTCATGCTGTGAAACCAACAGTTAAAGCTCCTAAATGCGTTTTGTTTTTATTTCCGAGGGCCTGATGATTAAAGGTTTGACCGAGCTCCAACGGTTCTGTCAAGGTCTTGCGAAAACCCGCAGGAATTAAGAAGTTGTTCTCAAACACTACTTAGTCTTACAAATACCGTCTTAAGGGGTTGAACCTCCAGCAGCTGCTGAGCATCGAAATCAATAGTTTCCACTTGTATGTCAGCCACCTCACAAACACGAGTCCAGCATCGATCTTTTCTCTTAGCTTTGTTTCACGATGAAGGAGGGATACATCTGACTCTCTGGCTGTTTGCTGAAGCGCCGTTCAAACAGAAGGTGTTCGAGGCTTTGACCTACAAAATAACCTCCTACTGCCGCTCAAAACAACACCACGAGAGAACCGAGGCTGAAGTCAAACTGAAGATTTGTGCACCAGATAGCTAAGATGCTATAAAACGCTCCTGAATCAGATTAAAGGTTTCGTATGGTGCTACTTTGATCCGTGTTCACATTGATCTACCACAGAATTATTTTACTTTGATCACAGCTAAACATAAAAGCTGTGCAGCCTAAATCCTCTACTTTCTCCCCCCTTCCACTGCTCCCCGCTCACTCTGCTGTTATTGGTCACCTTCCTAAACCAATCGGAACACACCACTACCACATCCACAACCACAGAGAGAGTTGTGGATGTTCTTTTTGATCTTAATCAGGTCTAAGGTAGGGGTGTGGTGATAGCTTGTGCCAAATGTTTGTCAGCTAAACGCATCATTTCTGATGCTGCCACCAAAACGACAGCTGAAACGGGGAGGTCCTGTTGCGAGCGCTCGCCGACAGCTCCTACGGCGTGGCTCAGCCCAAGGAGCCGGGGGCCACTGGGAGATCATTTCAGGACACTTCCAAGCAGAAGTATGCTGGGAGAGGAAACCCGCGAGACCAGGTGGCGTGGGGGTCCCGGCAGAGATCCACCGGTCCTTGTTTTGGCTCTGGCAGCGCTCCTTCAAGACGTCGCTTCAGTAGCGACTCTTGAAACGGGGGATGTGACTGAAATCTGTGAATTTCCCGTCGGGATGAATAAAGTTTCTCCCCATCAACATCAGGTGGGCCGGCTTCCAGGCCGTTACGCTCATTTACAACACGGTGCCGCGCAGAACAAGGATCACGATGCCTCAGAAGCACCCTTCAGGGAACCTTTGGGTGATGCTTGTCCAGTTCTTCCCGTACAGTCTCCGGTTCCAGTTAGGAGGGACCGTGGATAGTCTCGCTAGTCTCCACTAGTGCTGGGCGGCATGACCAAAAATTTATATCACAGTATTTTTCAATATTATATCGGTTTCACGGTATATCATGGTATTTTTTTTGAAGGCACAACTGGGTGTTAACCACATTTTCTGATCATATAGAGCGGAATTGCTGCAGTAAACTGGCTTAGAATGACCTAATTTACTGTCATGAGGAGTGAATATTATAGCCTCCCGCGGCTACAACTTTAGCTCGGCAACATTTGCAGATTATTGTAGTTTGTTGGACGTCGTCTTTTTTAAATCCAAAGAACTGCCACACGACAGACACGGCTCCTTTAGGAAGAAGTTCCTCAGTCTCATGTTGCCGTTCTGGAGCTTCCACTTCGGGACTTTCTCTGTTAGCATCCATCACCGTTTAACCAGAAACTAGTAGCGTGTTGTGCCTCCAGTGCAACTGCAAAACAGTCCCCTGTCAAACAATGTTCTGCGGCACTTACGTTCCGCCGCGCGGCGTTCCCAACGTTGTGTACGCTACAGTACATACTCACCGGTATTACGGTATATGAAAAATTTGTGTCATAAGAAAAATAAACACTAGTATTCGGTTTGAACCGGTATACTGCAAGTGTCAGAGACATCACAGAGGTGATGGTTGGTCTCGATGCCTGAAAATCTATGACGGCTTTGTGGACATTTACCTAGAGGTTGCACCTGCAAATAAATCTGGTGTGACAAATCACAAAGGACCGGGACTCTGCAGGAGAAGCCAGGAAGTAACTGCCCGAAGGCCCGAGTCTAATTTAAACCTTTTCGCCGATTTAAAAGGAAGGGAAGGAGCAACTTCTGTACATTCACTATTTTATGTAGAACTTTCAAAATACGTTCTCATTAAAGCCTCTCTATGCAGTAATACCACTTCAGACCATTAGAGGGCAGAGTGCCATAAGAAGGTTCATCAAAGTAACCGTGGGAGAGGAACTGAAAGTGACCGAGGCAGAGACCAAACACAAGTGAACTGCAGACAGCGCTGTAAAAGAAATTTAACCTCCACCACCTACAGGGGGAGCCAAAGTGCTAAAAGTTGTCCTCTGTGCTACTTGAACCATTTTCGATTGTTTGTAACTAGGGCTGGGCAAGTTAACGCGTTATTATTGTGTTCACGCATTGATTTATTAACGCCGACATTTATTTTATCGCGCGTTAACGTATGTTGCTCACATGCTTTTATTTTGAAAAGTCTGTTACTGGCTGCTGCGGAACAGGAAGATAATTGGCAGGTAAACAAGGAAAAGCTAAAACAGACATGTAGAACGGTAAAAATCAGTGAACTTTACAGTTCAGGTAGCAACTCAGGTAGAAATATTAACAATTCTGTCTAAAAAAAATAAAATTCTGGACTGCAACAAAACTTAGTGGTCATTCCTCCATGTTCCATCAGATCTGCTCCATGTGTTCACTGTCCTGCTGTTCTCTAGCTGGTTACTGCAGTGCAGCTCCATCTAGTGGCTCAGATGTGTAATGACAACAGAAAGTCCAGTCCTCCATTATAAAACAAAAACGTAATAAAATCACTTTTTACTTTTTTAAATTTTGATTGACAATTGAAAATGAAAAGAATGAATGGTACAAGGATTGGTAAAGTTCCTGAACTTTAACATGGACATTTTCATTTTAAAGTTCTCCCAGACGGAGGATTCAACAGAAACAAGGTTATTTGTAACAACTGACAAGTTGAACTCCCCGTTAAAAGTTTCTGCTGTTACCTCAGAAATTACCTGTTTTAATGTTCTGATTGTGCTGAGACACAATCATTTTGTTGGATTTTGTTTGTTGGACTTTTTATTATTTTTTATAAAATCAGGATGACATTAATGCCCTGACAGTGGCAATAAGCTTTATTTTTTTTGAAATTTTTAAGATGAGATTTACACTAAATATGTGTTACTGACAAGTGCTGATGTTAAAAGTGTTTGAACAACAAATGTTATGACACTTTAGTTCATATGGCAGCAGAACATTTAAATAAAAGTGCATTTTACACTACTTTCGAATTCATTATTTGATTTTGTGTATACAATGCGATTAATCATGATTAATCAGGGAAATAATGCGATTAATCGCGATTAAAAATTTTAATCGTTGCCCAGCCCTACTTGTAACGTAACCCCAACGAATTGGGGCGTTAAACGGTTTCATCTAAAATCGGACCACGACATAGCACCTGGTTTCTTCTTCTCGAAGACTCTGAAGTTCTCTTACTTCCATATCTCCACAGTTCAGTGCTAACTGAACTGCTAACTGAAGTGCTAACTAAACTTAACTTGCTATATGGCAAGTTTGTGTCACAAATAGTGAATTTTGTTCCACAATCTCAAATTCTGCAAAGATCACAATTTTTTTGTGGTAAAGTTTTTTGTAAAAAGCAAGTCATTGTTCTAGACCTGAGAATTTTACAAAATAATAATCTTTTTTTTTTCTAAATTAACACAAAACTGCTGTTGAACAAACATGATGTTTTGTTGAAAAATCAAAAATTTCACAAAAATCATGGCTTTTTAACGACTTTTGGTCTTGAATTTTTGTTCCAAAATTTTACAAATTCAGAAAAATCCTGACTTCTTTCATAAAAAAAATCAACTTACAATCACAAATGTTACAAAATCACAGATTTTTTACTTAAACTTACAATTTATTGTAAAACATCAACAGAACTGCAACTCTGACTGTTGAATTTCTGCAACTTTTGTCCTAAAAGCCAATTTTTTTTTGTCTAAATAGCAACTATTTTACAAAAATCGTATTCTTGTAAAATTGCAACGTTTTCAAAACGGTGACTGTTTTCTTTTTAACGTGAAACTACAACTGTTCATGGTGACGAGGGTCTCGGTTTCCAGCGCCAGATCAAGCGGTTCCAGGTTCTGATCCGGTTATCAGGGATGTGATCATCTTTGCTCTCAGATACAGTGAAGAGGTGTAACGACCTTGTAACGCAGGTGTTTTACAAGCATCACCTGCTGATAAAAACGGCTCTGTTGGCAGAGGAACTAGAATCGTAGAAGATTCGGTGAAGCTTGAAGGAGAGGCTCTCCTCTCTCTGGAGGGTCTAAAGCCTTTTGCTTTTCCCCGAGGAGAGTTTACAGCTTATGAGATATCAAGTTCTGCTCATCTCAGACGGAGATTAAAGCTCTGAAGCGCTGCGCTGCCTGATCTCATGAGCTTGCTCACCACGATCACGTTTCCTCCCTTCCAACGCCGCAGAGCGGCAAACTGATCTAAAGGGATACGTGACTCGTCATGAACCCGCTCGCTGTCGTGATCTGGCGGTGATATCGATAAGCTGATTAACTCACACTCTCAGCAACGTTGCAACTGTGGAGCTTCTATCCTAGATGACACGTTGCACTTCTCTGCTCTCGCTTTATCCTTCCTGCCCGCGGTTGTTATCGATCGCTTTCACACGAGCTCACCGGTCGCAGGAGCGGGAAAGAGAGAACGTTCTTTTAGCCGAGATGGGGACGGGGAACCTTCTGGATGTGGCTGCCGAGGATGTCGAAGGTCCTTTAGGAGCAGCACTCTGTTTTCAAGTTAACGCCTTAGAACACATGTGTCAAACACAAGGCCCGCGGGCCAAATGTGGCCCGTCACGTCATTTTATGTGGCCCTCAAGAGCTTGGAGATTATTGACTTAAATTTTAAACCAATATTTTAAGACTTAAAATAAGCTTACACCACTTTAAAGAGCATATTGACAATAAACTACTTCTCCCATAATGCATTTCATCGTTACCCACAACAATAATAACGGTTGCTATGAGTAAGACGATTTTTCAGAACTGATGAACTTAAGAAAAACCTTTACAAACTAACCCCAACATCTTCAGGAAAAGTGTCTTTTGTGTTATGAGGCGGTGTCAGTCGTGAAAGAGTTTAATCTACGTTGGCATTTTGACAGCAAACACGGAGCTAAGTATGCTAAATTTAGCCTGCAAGAAAAACAAAGAACCGCTTCCGCTTCTGAAACCAAGGTAATGGATACTCTTACAACCACAAACCCTGAATTTAATATAATAATGAGTTAAATAATTGAAACTTGAATAATACAGAAACCGTTATTTAACAATATAATAAGGTTTAGTTTAATTTATTTTGATTTTCATTGCATTTTGTTACATTCATGCCGTCAATCTGGCCCTTGGAGGGAAACCATGAAGCTGATGTGGCCCTCAGTGAAAATGAGTCTGACACCGCTGCCTTAGAACATCTCTACCACTCAACAGGGACGAAAGAAAACGTCGGTAGGAAAAAAAAGATTTAAAAGTCACGATAAAACTGTTTCACCTGATCCACAAGGCAAATAAACTGAAGTTAACGAAGGCACGAGAGCCACATTCACATGTAAATCGCTGTAGGACAACTCAATGGAAGCTGAAGTGCATTCTGGGAACACCAAGCATTCACGTCACCCGCTTCGTGACCCGCCGCCACTCCGTTAATCCGTTATCTTCCGGAGCGGCGGCGCTGCGCTCCGTCCAGATGAAAAGGCGAGCCTTCAAAAGCATCTTCTGAATAAGCTCCTGCATCGTACGCTCGCTGAAAGGACCACCTGAGGTGGAAATCACGGCTTTCATTTGTATCTCAGGCGTGTAAGATGGAAAAGTTTCTCCTTCGGTCTGAGAAAAGTCTTTCCAGTTGTGGCTCTGAACATTTCAGCCTGGACATTTCAGGCCTGTTTGACCCATTTATACCGACGTCTGAACGTAGACCAGAGACACTAACCCCTGTGACATCACTCACAGGACACTGAAGAAGGAATACGAAGCCTCTTGACTAGGGATGCACCATAACTGGTTTTTAAAACCGATAACCGATAACCGATAACACACATATACCTAAAGATCATTACATCAATACTATGAACAAAATCAAAAATAGTTTTGACTTTTTAAATGAACAGATATTTTTTTTTCCAATGAAAAACTATTGGCAAACCTCTCAGACATTTTCATAAAGCTATCAAACAAACCTATTTGATATCTCTCATTAACTTAAATAAGGTTCATTACTGACTGATATAAAAATAAAGGCTCCTTGAACTGATGGAAATACATGCATCAGAATTACTAACTGGAAAAGATTAACATTTAAAGGATTTTGGCTTGTGGTTCCATTTAAATTAATACCTTTAATTAAAGTAAATGAGGTTCAGTAGTTTTTGTTTTTTATTTTTTAATCTCATGGAAGCTTTAGATGAGAGGAATGAGGGAGAGGGGAGACTGCTGCTGGCTTGCACACATTAGCATTAGCTTCCATTAGCTCACATTAGCGCAATTTCAAAACTCCATGGAAGTGAATGTTATGTTGTAGGTGGCTGATCAGGTTTTACGTATTAAAGCTTGTGCTTCCCTCCTCGTAGAATTCGTGTGGTAGGATATTGTTACAATTAGGGATGCACATGGTTAACCGTTTAACCGTAAACTGATAACAGTAACTCTAACCGATTAATACCAAAGGTCAATTTTGTTTTTAAGATACGTAATTCAATCAACTCATGGGGGCGTGTCGACAGGTGCAACAGGCCTCTGATTGGTCAATTCTACATTCGCGTAGAAAAGAGCGCGTCATCGAATAAATGAGGAAGTACCCACATCTGTACGATTCTGGTTCTCCACGCTACAAAGACAGCACATATTCTAGTAATTCATGGAGGGAGATAGCGATGAATGTGGGTCTGGATACGGCCGAGATGGTGAGGAAGTGGAAAAACGCAAGAGATCAGTTTAGTAAGTTTAGCTAGCTCGTGATTGTCCCTCTTGCGTTGTGGCGTGGAATAACGTAGCGGAGACCGCGCTGAGTATAAATCAAAAGTGACGGCGGCATCTCTGCGACAAGCTGACGGCGACACATTGCCGCGAAGAGTATACACGGGGAAGTGTCCGCATGCGTCAACGACAACGTGCGCAACATTGCGGCAGCCAACCCTCCCGGACTTATCGGTTAACGGTTATTAATCGTTAAAGGGCGTCAGTTAACGGTCATAAAAAAAATCCAAAATGTGCATGCGTAGTTACAATGTCAGAAAAAATTACAGATGAGGCTATAATTTTCCGCTACGGTAGGAAAAAAATTTTAGGTAGGAAGAAATTTCAGAACAGCGGCCTCCAGTGGTTGCTCAAGGAACTGCATTTTTTTTTTTTTTTCATTCCTGTCACGTCGACTACAGCTCTGAAAGCCAGATGTTGCCCTGTGCCGAAGCGGCCTGTCAGGTCGGGCACAACCTGCGCTAACCCATCCGTACGGACCTCTTGTCTCGGCTGTCTAACTTGGGCCGTCGACTTTTATTTCAACTGAGACTGATTTGAACATCTGCCCCGGTGACCTCGAGTGTGACTCAAATTTCTCTCTCATTCATTTCCCTCTGCTGCCCGTCTCCTCGTCTCATCTTCCCAAATCATTCGGCGTCTTCATCTCGATCCGGGCTGAAAAGTTACCCACTCAGCTTCGTCACGCCACCACCAAAGCGAAGACCCGCGGATTAGCCGGGCAGACTAATGCTGAAACCAGAGCAGAACATTTCCTGCTCCTGCGGGGGGTCAGCAGATAAGGATTTTTCTATTTGCACAGTTGTTAAACACTGCTACAAAAGAAAGCCTTTTTTTTTATATATGGGGGGGGATGTCTATCGCCAAATATTTGCATTCCTAGTAGAGGACTGGAAGTACTTCAAAAAACTTTAGCTGTCAAAGCAGCGTCGCGTGTGTCGGAGCGGTCGTCCGCGGAGACAAAACACAGGCCAAGAAACCCAAATTTAGAAGAAAACCGGACACGGACCGACTGATTCTACCAGGATTGAAGAATCTTGAGTAGAAGCGGGTGAGGGTGCGCATTAATGAAGCACAAAAGAACGGGCAATGCCAAGCACCCCCTCGCTGCGAGGCTGCAGAGCCTCTGAGTGGACTGCTTCAACCCCCAAATGACTGAAAAAGCTGGGAAAAGTAAAAATGATACCAAACAACCACGCCGGAAAGGAAAAAAAAATACGATACCTATTTCACAATACGAGCAGCTGAGATGATTTCAGAAGGACTGGCTTCACTCAGCCGAAGGAAACGAGTCCATTGAATGTTTTACCACAAAGCAAACACAGGACACAAGTTGACATTATTATCACTTTCTGAGGTCAAGAAACGTGTCAGCTCCTCAGCCTGTAGAAGTGATACAATACATCCATAAAACAGGCACCTTTGTTCAAGCAGACTGACCGTCTTTATGGCCGAGATGCCCCTCAAAGAGCCAGAATAAAATAAACGAGAAGCTAAACCGCCTGACAGCACATCCTCAACCAGAGAGGAGGTTCGAGCCGCTGCCTGATGATCCCACCGAGGCTTTATCGGCCCTCACTGCTTTACTTTCATCTGCTAATACTGCGTTCATAAATACCAGCTAAAAGCCAGGACTCTGCTGAGTAGCTGTTTTACGCAAAAAAAATAGCAGTTTTTACATCAAACAAGTCGCAACTTGGTGAAAGTCGTAATTTTGCAATCGGTGATTCTTGCCAGGAAGAGATGCGGCGCTGCAAAAGTTGCAGTTTATCGTGAATATTCGTCAAGTCCGGATTTCGGAAAAAGTCTGCGATCTAACAACGGTGAAATTTGACATTAAAACCTCACGATTTTATGATTTTGCAAGTTGCTTACTTGCTACAAAAATGTGGAATTCCACCAAAAGTTTCAGATTTTTGTCACAAAGTTACGATTTTTACAATTTCAGAAAGTCACAATTTGACATCAACAAGTCATGACAAAAAAATGTCGTGAAAATATTTTACAACAAAATTCCCAATTTTATAACAAAAAATGACTGATTTTAGGGCAAAAGGACTCTGCTGAGTAGCTGTTTTACGCTAAAAAGTAGCAGTTTTTACATCAAACAAGTCACAACTTGGTGAAAGTCATAATTTTGCAACCGGTGATTCTTGCCAGGAAGAGATGTGGCGCTGCAAAAGTTGCAGTTTATCGTGAATATTCGTCAAGTCTGGATTTCGGAAAAAAATCTACGATCTTACAACGGTCACGATTTGACGTCAAAACCTCACGATTTTATGATCTTGCAAGTTACTTACTTGCAACAAAAATGTGGAACTCCACCAAAAGTTTCAGATTTTTGTCACAAAGTTACAATTTTTACAAGTTTCAAAAAAGTCACGATTTGACATCAAAAAGTTCATGACAAAAAAATGTCGTGAAAATATTTTACAACAAAATTCCCAATTTTATAACAAAAAATGGCTGATTTTAGGGCAAAAGTTGTATAATGAGTTGATTTTTGCCACAGCAACAACAGACTACACGGGAAGAACTGGACAAACCCCCTGTGATGTCACTGGCATGTTTTATGACGAATCAGGTTGACGTCTAGATGTTTCCAGCCTCGAGGGAAGATGCCTTATTGACTGGAGATGAGCCCGCCCAAATTCCAGCCCAAATATCCAAAAATCGTCCGATGGGCATAAAAAACAGGTGTGGAAGACGGAAACACACCTACTTTAGTTCAGTTAACACAAGTTAGCTACGTCATCTTAACTATCATTCCCTTGCTTTCACTGTCATTCATCCTCGATTCAGATGTCGACATCTGAAACGAGCGCTGCCGGAGCTGAAACGAGGACTAGCGGAGTTAGCCTGGTTTATGCTTCAGCACCAACCTGACGGTGACATGCATCTCTGCTACAAATGTTCTCGCTGCGATCGGTGGCGTCATTGTTCTTCATCTTTGTGTTTACCGCTACTGATTATTCCTCTTTGTTGCTTTCAAGCCTGGTAGAAGTTCTGACAGAGATCTGGAGCTCTTCCGCTGTAACGCTCCCGGTGGGACCTGACTGAGGAGGACCGACTGAAACTGCTGAAAACTGGACCATAGTGCTTCTGCTCCCCGAGCGACCAGGCCTTGAGGTTTGCAAACAAAGGGAAGCTCAGCTCCGCGAGCAACACTGCTGCAGAACAGAACCTGAACCACCAGGTAACGCTTAGCGGTGTAATTACAGACTGACAAACGACAACGGACAAGCGTCAACACCATCAACGACATGAGCCTTGCATGTTAGCCACACAGAAGCACGTATCAGATTACCGGACTACTGGTCCGGACACTCAGAAAAATTCTGGCTTTTTCGTGTAAAAAAAAATTTGGGAGACTTTGTGAGACTTTTTGTTCTGAAACCAGGAACAATCGCAACTCATCTTTTAAAATCTGAATTTATTTTAATTGTAAAACAATTGTATGGCTGGCCGGACGATGTCTGAATAATCCACCTCACGCCAAGCATTTAAAACTTGACGGCCATCTGAGAGTTTGTGCGAAGCTAACACGTTTCCATCAGCCACATTTTCAGTTACGGTTTAGGTCATTTCAGGAGTGATAAAAAACGCCACTTATGTTTCCTTAATACAGTCCTTCTCAGATAGTGGGGTGTTACCCCCTTGGGGGGGCGAGTGTGATCCCAGCGAAACATGCTTTTTTTTCCCGTACTGTAATAAAGTGTAATTGCACATATACTTCAGTAGGGGGCAGTGGCGCTCTTATTGTCACAGTGTGTGCAGGGAGTATTAGCAATACTTTGTCGGGTTTTTATGCACGGACATGCGTAGGGTTGGGCATCATTTGGATTTTAACGATTCTGATTCCAATTCCGATTCTCTGTTTCAATTCCTGCTCAAAACGATTCTTTGATGTGTAGGTCAACAGATCGCGACTTATCTAACAGTTGAATTTTTTCATTAAAAAAAAACTGAGAAGGGGAGGAGCCTTTTCCACCACATAGGCTGTTACTTTTCTGTGGCACTCGTGTGTTTGATCCACTGTCATTTTACCCCTCGCAGCCAACGTGAATGGGGGTGTCACGTTGTTTGTTCTGTTTGTTAAAATGAATAAAAATGTCCCTCCAAACGTTCTGGACACCTCGAGTCACTGTTGTAGGTCCCCAGCAGCTATATTTCACCACGGAGTTATTATACTATAATATTAACACTGATGAGACACATCGGAAAAATAACAAATTAACACAGTCCTCAACGGAAGAGCAAAAAATTTGTCCGACCTAGCAACAGTAACTAGGAAGGGGGCGGGGCTTACCGAAAGGTCAATTAAATACGGTACACTCGTTTATTTTTCTGATGCCATGCAGGCGAAGGTGTTTTGCCATATTCCGTGCGTTTCCATGGGAAGTTTAATTCCTCTTTAATTCAGAATTAAAGTTAAATCCGAGTAAAAGTTACCATGTAAACACCTAATTCCGAATGAAAATGTCCATTCCGAATTAAACTTAATTCCGAAGTAAGTGGCTGGTTTATTCTGATTTTAATTCCGAATAGAATAATTCCGCGGTCATGTAAACACTCATTCCGCTTTAAAATAATTCCCGTCTTTCTGCGCATGCTCGTTCTCTTGCCCGTCTGTCACGATGACGCTTTTATTCTGCGCTAGGCTTGTTTTCAAAACAAAGAACACGCAGTAAACAGTGTTCAAGAGCAAAGACGATTTATTTAATAAATAGCTTGGAGGAACTGGAAATAATTAAAAGAACAGATGGCAGGAAACATAAAAATTGTGAGCTTTTCAAAGTTGTAGCGGCTAGGCTAAATGAAGGAGGTTTCGTAGCTAGAGACGCCACTCAGAAATAGCAGCGCTACATCAGCATCGTCATATTTCTTCGAGTTTACATGGAAATAGTAATTCCGAATTGAGGTTTACATGGACAACACATTTGTTCGGTTTTATCCAATTCTGCTTTAGGTCTGGGGGTTGGGAAGGGTTCTGATTGGAGGGGGGGGGGTGGACGTCTTTACGTATTTACGTCTACCGGAAGAAAACAAACTTAGCAACAACTCGGTTAGCAACAACATTCCACTTATTTTTGACCTGGGTGGCGTCTCTATCTGTGAAACCTCCTTCATTTAATCTGGCCGCTACAACTTTGAAAAGCTCACAATTTTTATGTTTCCTGCCATCTGTTCTTTTAATTATTTCCAGTTCCTCCAAGCTATTTATTAAATAAATCGTCTCTGCTCTTGACCACCGTTTACTGCATGCTGCCATCTTGTAACTTTGTTTTGAAAAACAAGCCCAGCGCAGAATATAAGCGTCATCGCGACAGACGGGCAAGAGAACTAGCATGCGCAGAAAGACGGGAATTAATTTAAACAGGAATGAGTGTTTACATGACCGCGGAATTATTTTATTGAATTAAAATCAGAATAAACCAGCCACTTACTTCGGAATTAAGTTTAATTCGGAATGGACATTTTCATTCGGAATTAGGTGTTTACATGGTAACTTTTATTCGGATTTAACTTTAATTCTGAATTAAAGAGGAATTACACATCCCATGTAAACGCACTGAATGACAGTTGGAGAGAAAAGATCTTAAGCCCCCCCCCCCAGGACCCCGTTAACACATTTAACTTATCTTCTGTGTGGGAAACATAACTAAGAGGAATAACCGAGTTCTGATCCAACCAACGGCTTATAGAAGCGGTTCTCGTGGAGTCGGCTGGCTGAGACAAAGGTGAAAAGTTAAGGGGAAGCCACATCAAACTGGGGAAGTAGCTGCTTTACAAGGCCGATAATGGCCACGTGGAGCCAACGGGGACCCGCTGCAGCCAACAGGCAGCCGCAAACGCTCGACCGCAGCCAGCCGCGGTCCCGCCGCGAGGCCCCGGAGGTGTTCAGGAGATAAGTGTGAGCGTAAAAGGATCCTACGTGGACAACTGCTGCAGCTCACTTGTTCCTTAACCTCACAATGGATAACAGATGTGCAGGATTTCGAGGTGGAACTCTGTTTCCTGTATAACAAAGCCCCTGAAGCGGTTGTAATATAAGTGTGTGTGTGTGTGTGTGTGTGTGCGCACCCTGGAGGAGTCAGAGTGTGTAGGGGGGGGGGGGGGGCATTACAGACTTCCCTCCCACTTTGATCTCAGGCTGTCCTGGTGAACTTCGTCATATTCTGGAGGAGAGACCCGGTCCGCTTCCACAGACTCATGGATCTAATTAATAACGAGACCAGCAAGAATTAAAAGCAGGACTTACCCTCTCTGTCTACTCCATCGGCCTGCAACAGAGAGGAAAAACACCGTTAGCTGCGGTTAAACCAGGAGGACGTGATGATCTGAGCGCTGAGCTGCTGCAGATGCAGTCGGCCCCCGCGGCCACCAGGGGGCTCCCCGGAGGAGACGCACTCTTAAATCCACAAAACTCACGAGTTCAGAAAGTCACAACTTCATTTTATCAAGTCAGAACTCCTAAACATTCTTTTGCAAACATCCAACTTTTTAGGGAAAGATATTCTGTGTTAAGTCACAGTTTCAGTTTCGTCTTTCAAATGTCAAAGGTTATATCTTTTGAGCTTTTTTTTCTACGTTTGCAAAGTAATTTCTTTTGAAGTGTCTTGAAGATTTGCAGAATTATAAGCTTCAAAATTGTGTGTTGTTTTGTTAAAATGTTGTTTTGTTAAAATGTTAAAGCTTACAGAGTTGCAGTATCTCAGTTTTTATAAGAGAAATTGTGTTCATAAAGTCAGAACATCCTTTTTTTTCACAACAGCAGATTTACATCATTTACAGATCAAATGGTTCAGTTACACTCGGCGGATTTTATTTTATCCAGCTCGGTTTATTATACAATCTATTCTTTTCTTGCAAATTTGCAAGTTTATAAAATCAGAAGTTCTTTGTTTTGATTTTGTAAAGTCACAGTTCTTTCAAGAGTTTGTCTTTCAAGTGTCCAAGTTTACGATTTCACAAATTCAGTTTTCTTTCCCCTTGCAAACTTGAACGTTTATAAAGTCAGAAAATGTAGGTTTTTGCTTACAAATGTACCCAACAACGCAATATTTTCCCCCTTAAGAAAAGGCCCTAATAGTTTGTCATCTTATTTCTATGTATTTTTATCTATTTATTTTTCACAAATCTGTGTTTTTAAAGTCAGACATTATTTGTTTTGTTGTTTTCCCTCTTGAGTCTCCTGAACACAACACAGCAGGAGCCACCCAGGTCCACTAGGTGGCAGCACCAGTCCCTTTTGGAAGATGCGAAAGCTTTTTTTCATATCTTCGGTTTTGAATCGTACTGGTTCAGAACGCCGTGAGTCGGCGCGAGGGCAAGGACAGAACGCGGAAGAATATCGACATGCCGAACCTTACGAGACGTTCCAGGCTACGTTCCCATCAACGGGGCCGACCGGACTACCGCGGAGTACGAAGCGTAAGGTGGTCTTACGGGGCTTTGCAGACCCGCGTCTTTCTCTCAGACAGAATCGCTTCTCTGCAATCTTTTTGCTGCTGCAATGACGGGAATGTAGCCTGGAATTTCCTGTGAGGTTCAGCACATCGACTTTCTTCCCCATCTCGTCCTCACCCTTGCACCAATATCGGTGCCTTTCTATTCACCAGAAGTTTCGTAGTTTTTTTTTTTTTTTTTCCCAAAACCAGAAGTTTTCCAAAAGCCCCAAATGCGGCAGTAACGACTGGTTTTAACTGGTGCTGCCACCTAGAGGAGACCATTATCGCGTCAATAGCAGCTATTCAGGGCACGCCTGGTGATCCCGTCTGCTTTGTCTGGAGAACCTGGAAGAAGCCAAGGCCCACAAAGCTCCGGAAGAGTGCTAGTACCCTATCAAGTCATACTCCGCGGTGCTACGGCAGCCCCGATTTCACTGAAGTCATTAAAATAACAAAGAAGTTCTCAAATGGCCCTGACGCACCATTGTGCTAGCTCCGCTAAAGACTTAAGGCCGACTTATGCTTCTGCGTAGTTTACGCGTATAGCCTTCTACGCGCAAGGGCCTTCTACGATTTCCTGTTGTTTACTTCCTTAAACATAGCTGATACGTTGCAACGGAGCAAATCAAGTGTATCTAACGCTGATAAATGTTGAGCATCAGTCATTTTTACCAGATACTTCAGCAAGCCATTTTTTTTTACCCGACGCAAGTCTTACGGTCTTGGTTTTTTTTTTTTTTTTCTTCTTCTTTTTAAATTTATAAATTTCTGAATTTATAAAGATGGATATTCTGGATTTTTTTCTTTGAAGTTTTACTTCCAGCTGTGTGATCCTGTTTTTTCCTCCTCAATATAGCACCACGCTGCTAGCTCATTTTAGCTACCAATGTTTATTTTGCTAACTCAACCTGAATTTGATTCTCAAAACTAGCCTGATTTTTTCCTAAAAACGTCATAGACTAGGCTCTTGCCGATTGTGCTAGCATAATTTTTGGCATAATCTGAGGAATTGAGCATAATTTTTGCCCTTTTTCCAAAAGTAGCACTGCTAGCATAATCCGTATATTTTCTTGTCTTAATAGCGCAATTTTAGAATAATTCAAGAAAACGAAGATCTCAGCTACTAAAAACGATAGATTACTATTAACAGTTGGTTCCACACCTATTTTGCGATTGCTTTTTAGTTGTGTTGAGATACCGCGGGAATTCGATGTAACGGAACCGGAAGTCTGTGTCTCGGTCCCAGACTCCTTAGTCTTTCTCCCAGTGTTTACTCGAAATTTGCATACTTTACCATGGTAACTGGAGGCCATTTGAGTGCAAATCCTTGCGCAAACTGCGTCACGCTCTGCTACACGCGATGGTTAGCAAGCTATCCGCGGATAGTTATCCACCACACTATCCAGGCTTTGTGCAACCTATTTTTGTTCGCTAGATTAACTATCCGCTGGATAGCAGATTTATCCGCCGTATAGGCCTAACCACCGGATAAAGTTACCCAGGTTTTGAACAACCGGGCCCAGAACGTCAGGCCAGGGTTAATAAAATACATTTTCAAACTTGTCCTGTGAGTTCTGAAGTTTGTGCACAGAATAATTTTTTTAAAAAGTAGCATAATTTTGAAAAGCGAGCATTATTTGGGCTAAAAACGAGCACTGCCACTAGCATAATATGCCATTTTTACTAGCACAATCGGCAAATGCCTATCATAGATTGATATATATCAGCTCAGATTAAATTTACCCATCGCCCTGCGGTTAAACAACACAGGGTGCCTCCCAAACAGAATGGTGCCCAGGGCCCCCTAAAAGGCTGACACCGCCCCTGTGTGGGAGCCCGAGGTGTCCTGCAGCTCTTCACTGAGGACCGAGCTGCTCGTAAAAGTTCTCCCAGTAAATCTGTCCCCAGTCCTGGAGTCATGCAACAAGCTGCGGCGGTGCGGAAGTTATAAACTCCCCTGTCGCCCCGCAGCTGCGTCCATTAAATATTAACGGGACCGTCAAAACGAGGCGAAATCACGCACAGTCGTGAGTTTAAAAAAAAAAAAAAAAAAAAAAAGAGGACACTTACCTTGTCAGCTGAAGTCAGTACAAATCCTACAAGTAGTAAAGCTAGTGACAGGACAGCCATCACGGGTCTCAGATGAGAGAGAAAAACGTTATCCCAACGCAAAATTTAAAAAAAAAAAAAAAAAAAGAAAAAGAAAGAAAGAAAAACAGCTTATTGAGGATGTGCGGTCTGAGCCTCTGATTCAACTTTAAAAAGCAGACAGAAAGTTGGTCAAAGTTTCATTAAACTGGAGTGAGGCGAGTTGCGACACTTTTGTCAGTCAGTCACAGTGTTTTTTCTTGTTTTCGGTTTTTTGTTGTTGTTTTTTTTTCTGTTTGACTGAGTTCCGAGAAAGTTTTTTTTTTTTTTTTTTTTGGTTTTGTTTTTTTGGTGAAGTCAGACGGACATCCCTCCGCCGCGGCCGGACAGAGCTGCACTGAGGCTCCCGCAGACCTGGAACTGGGCTCCCCCAGTCTAATAACCGACAAGACCAGCCCAATGTGACGTCACTCCGCCCTCTCCACGAGCCCTGACACACGAGGAGGAGGAGGAGGAGGAGGAACACCCCCCAGTCCAAAAGAAAAAAAAAAAAAAACAACTCATCCTGGGACAGAAGCGGAGTGATTTGACACTCAGAAAACCGCGGAGCGAATGACGTCACAGTCCGACAGTCAGTTTGGAGTCATCTTTAGTGACTTTGTTTATCCTTAGAAGTAGTGAAACTAAACACAACTTAATCCGCCTTTTGGTGCAGCATGCAGATGAATGTAACTTTACACACCGACTGTGCTGTTATTTATTTAAATACAACAGTGTCATGGACCGCGCGGGTCCAGCTCAAAGCCCGCGCACGGGACAAATCCGCTTTATTCTATCTGATCCAACTGGTCCAATCATCTGCCTTTGACTGGAAAGTTTCTGGAAATACGTTGACGCGGCGCCAACAATGCAAATGCCTGTTTGATCCAGTGCTGACGACAAAAATGTGACAAACTGAGAAGAGACGATTGATTGGAGGCTAGCAAGCAGCTAGCTTATGATGAAAAGGAGTGGTTTTATCAAATCAAACTTTATTTATATAGCACATTTCATACATTAAAAATGCAACACAAAATCTTTTTTTTTTTTTAATTAACAAGACTTCTGTTGAACAATCATGATGTTTTGTTGAAAAATAAAAAATTTCACAAAAATCATTGCTTTTTAACAACTTTGGTCTTGAATTTTTGTTGCAAAATTTTACAAATTTAGAAAAGTCCTGACTTCTTTCATAAAAAAAATCAACGTATAATCGCAAATTTCACAAAATCTCAGATTTTTGACATAAACTTACAATTTATTGTAAAACATCAACAAAACTGCAACTCTGACATAAAATTCTGACTGTTGAATTTCGCATAACTGCAACTTTTGTCCTAAAATCCAATTTTTTTTGTCAAAATTGCGACTATTTAAAAAAAATCGCATTTTGTAAAATTGCAATGTTTTTGAAACGGTGACTGTTTTCTTTTTAACGAAAAACTACAACTGTTCATGGTGAACTCACTTGCGACGGTCTTGGTTTTCAGTGACGGATCAACCGGTTCCAGGTTCTGATCCGGTTATCAGGGACATTCTAGATTCTTCGTTCTAGAACTGAGAACTTTACAAAATAAAAATCTTTTTTTTCTAAAATTAACAAAAGACTTCTGTTGAACAATCATGATGTTTTGTTGAAAAATCAAAAATTTCACAAAAATCATGGCTTTTTAACGTCTTTGGTCTTGAATTTTTGTTGCAAAATTTTACAAATTTAGAAAAATACTGACTTTTTTCATAAAAAAAGGCAATGTACAATCACAAATTTTACAAAATCACAGATTTTTGACTTAAACTTACAATTTATTGTAAAACATCAACAAGACTGCAACTCTGACATAAATTTCTGACTGTTGAATTTCGGATAACTGCAACTTTTGTCCTAAAATCCAATGTTTTTTTTTTTTTTTTGTGAAAATTGCAACTATTTTTACACATTGTTGTTGTAAAACTGCTCAAAGCCCACACGGGACAAATCTGCTTTATTCTGATCCAACTGATCCAATCATCTGCCTTTGACTGGAAAGTTTCTGGAAATACGTTGAGGCAGCGCCAACAATGCAAATGCCTGTTTGATCCAGTGCTGACGTCAAAAATGCGGCAAACTGAGACGAGACGATTGGCTGGAGGCTAGCAAGCAGCTAGCTTATGATGAAAAGGAGCGGTTTTATCAAATCAAACTTTATTTATATAGCACATTTCATACATTAAAAATGCAACACAAAATCTTTTTTTTTCTAAAATTAACAAGACTTCTGTTGAACAATCATGATGTTTTGTTGAAAAATAAAAAATTTCACAAAAATCTTGGCTTTTTAACGACTTTCGTCTTGAATTTTTGTTGCAAAATTTTACAAATTTAGAAAAGTCCTGACTTCTTTCATAAAAAAATCAACGTACAATCACAAATTTCACAAAATCACAGATTTTTGACATAAACTTACAATTTATTGTAAAACATCAACAAAACTGCAACTCTGACATAAATTTCTGACTGTTGGATTTCACATAACTGCAACTTTTGTCCTAAAATCCAATTTTTTTTGTCAAAATTGCAACTATTTAAAAAAAATCACATTCTTGTAAAATTGCAACGTTTTTGAAACGGTCACTGTTTTCTTTTTAACGTTAAACTACAACTGTTCATGGTGAACTCACTGGCGACGGTCTTGGTTTTCAGTGACGGATCAACCGGTTCCAGGTTCTGATCCGGTTATCAGGGACATTCTAGATTCTTCGTTCTAGAACTGAGAACTTTACAAAATAAAAATCTTTTTTTTCTAAAATTAACAAAAGACTTCTGTTGAACAATCATGATGTTTTGCTGAAAAATCAAAAATTTCACAAAAATCATTGCTTTTTAACAACTTTCGTCCTGAATTTTTGTTGCAAAATTTTACAAATTTAGAAAAGTCCTGACTTTTTTCATAAAAAAATCAACGTATAATCGCAAATTTCACAAAATCACAGATTTTTGACATAAACTTACAATTTATTGTAAAACATCAACAAAACTGCAACTCTGACATAAATTTCTGACTGTTGAATTTCGCATAACTGCAACTTTTGTCCTAAAATCCAATTTTTTTTTTTTTTTTTTTTTTGTGAAAATTGCAACTATTTTTACACATTGTTGTTGTAAAACTGCTCAAAGCCCACACGGGACAAATCTGCTTTATTCTATCTGATCCAACTGATCCAATCATCTGCCTTTGACTGGAAAGTTTCTGGAAATACGTTGAAGTGCCGCCAACGATGCAACTGCCTGTTTGATCCAGTACTGACGTCAAAAATGCGACAAGACGAGACGATTAGCTGGAGGCTAGCAAGCAGCTAGCTTATGATGAAAAGGAGTGGTTTTATCAAATCAAACTTTATTTATATAGCACATTTCATACATTAAAAATGCAAAACAAAATCTTTTTTTTTCTAAAATTAACAAGACTTCTGTTGAACAATCATGATGTTTTGCTGTAAAATCAAAAATTTCACAAAAATCATTGCTTTTTAACAACTTTCGTCTTGAATTTTTTTTGCAAAATTTTACAAATTTAGAAAAGTCCTGACTTCTTTCATAAAAAAATCAACGTATAATCACAAATTTCACAAAATCACAGATTTTTGACATAAACTTACAATTTATTGTAAAACATCAACAAAACTGCAACTCTGACATAAATTTCTGACTGTTGAATTTCGCATAACTGCAACTTTTGTCCTAAAATCCAATTTTTTTCGTCAAAATTGCGACTATTTTAAAAAAAAAAAATCGCATTTTGTAAAATTGCAATGTTTTTGAAACGGTGACTGTTTTCTTTTTAACGTAAAACTACAACTGTTCATGGTGAACTCACTGGCGACGGTCTTGGTTTTCAGTGACGGATCAACCGGTTCCAGGTTCTGATCCGGTTATCAGGGACATTCTAGATTCTTCGTTCTAGAACTGAGAACTTTACAAAATAAAAATCATTTTTTTCTAAAATTAACAAAAGACTTCTGTTGAACAATCATGATGTTTTGTTGAAAAATCAAAAATTTCACAAAAATCATGGCTTTTTAACGACTTTGGTCTTGAATTTTTGTTGCAAAATTTTACAAATTTAGAAAAATACTGACTTTTTTCATAAAAAGGCAATAAACAATCACAAATTTCACAAAATCAAAGATTTTTTACTTAAACTTACAATTTATTGTAAAACATCAACAAAACTGCAACTCTGACATAAATTTCTGACTGTTGAATTTCGGATAACTGCAACTTTTGTCCTAAAATCCAATTTTTTTTTTTTGTCAAAATTGCAATTATTTTACACACATTGTTGTTGTAAAACTGCTCAAAGCCCGCACGGGACAAATCTGCTTTATTCTATCTGATCCAACTGATCCAATCATCTGCCTTTGACTGGAAAGTTTCTGGAAATACGTTGAAGCGGCGCCAACAATGCAACTGCCTGTTTGATCCAGTGCTGACGTCAAAAATGCGACAAGACGAGACGATTAGCTGGAGGCTAGCAAGCAGCTAGCTTATGATGAAAAGGAGCGGTTTTATCAAATCAAACTTTATTCATATACATCACTTTTCATACATTAAAAATGCAACACAAAGTGCTTCACAAAATAAAATATAAAACAGGATCACAACAGATAATAAAAACCCATCCCTCTCACCCCCACATATAGACCCACGCACTCACCACACGCACACTCAGTACAAGAGGTCTTCACGGGTCCACTTTCATGGACCCGTAAAAATTCAACCCAACCTGAGCTATTATTATAATATGGGAGTCCGAACCCGAATGGACCCGCAATATTTGGACCCAGAACCGACTCGACCCGAGTCTTTAGTTTCCGACCACGAACCGAACCGAGTTACCCGAATAGAACCGAGACAATCCAGCCCATAGTAGCTCATGTTAAAGTTGTCTAGTGTTGAATAAAACTTGATTTTCTTCCCTAAAGTTGTCTTCTTCTACCGGTTCAGTTGCTACATAGGCTACGTGATGTAAACAACAATAAATCCACGTCGTTATTTTCTTTGTGGATACAGATGCTATTGGTAGCAACTGCTAACACTAATAGCTACACCGGTCAGGACGTGTCGTCAATATGTTCTCTCATCCAGCGTTGTCATGTTGGTGATCCGTTGTGCTATACAGCTACCGGGCAAACCGCTAATAACACGCTAATAACATGCTACGGCAACACGATTGTTTCATGACAAACACGCCACGTTAATGAATAATTAATTAAACTGCCCCGAGTCCTGACATTGGCTGCTACCGCCAATATCTTTACCTCTCTGGAGTAAACGTGGACCCAGCCTGTCAGAGAGCACCGACCGGACCCGAGACTAACTGTACCGATTCAGACCCGAACCCGGAGTCACGTCTTTTGACCCGATTTGGGTCGTGTCAGAACGTGTCAGTTTTCGGGTTGTCCTGAAGTCCTCTACTAAGTACAAAGTAAATAGTTTTGTAACATGACTGTTTTACATCAAAACTGTCACAGTTTTGCAAACATCGCATTTTTACTACAACAATTTACGATTTTATGAGAAAACGTTGCACTTATACAAAACCCAAAATGGTCATTTTCAGCTCAAAGTTGCGATTTCATTCATGTTTTTACAATAAACTTTAATTATAGGTTTAAAGTATGGGATTTTGTCAATTTTGTGCTTGTACTTTGCTTTATCTTATGCAAAAAGTAAGGATTTTCAAAACAAAAGTCATCAAAAAAAATGTTGAATTTTTTTATTTTATGACAAATATCATGATTGTACAACAAGGTCTTTATTTTAGAACAAAAAGACTAGATTCAGTCAATTTCTCAAGTCAGAATTTTAAGAGACAAAACATCTCAATTTTAATACAAAAGTCAGTCTTTTTAAAATCACGAATTTGAGATTGTATTAAAAAAATCCCTTTTATGACAAAAACTTGCATCATAGTGAAATTCACCACTTTATAACAAAAATTAACAATTTAAGAACAAAGGGTCGCAATTATACAAAATTTGCAATTTTACAACAAAGTTGGAGTTTTATGTCATAGTTGCAATATAATTGGTATTTAGCAATGAAAAAAAATGTAATTTCAAGGTAAAAATCTGTGATTTTGTGAAATTTATGACTTTGACACCAAAAATTGGTGATTGTTCAGAACATTTCTTAAACAAAGAAAACAAAAGGTGCATTGCAAAGGATTTTAGAATAAAAAGTTGTGATTGCAAAATTCACAACCTTACTATAACAAGTTGCTTTTTTCCAAAAAACTTGAAAAAAAATAAATAAATGTTGCAATTTTACAAGAAAAATCTTAAATTTAAGGACAAAACCATCAATTAATTTTTTTTTCAAATTTGAGCTTTAATGACTAAAATTAACTTTAATTTTTTTTTATTGGTTGGTGCTGGACAAATGCTAACCATGCTAACAATGCTAACTCCAACCGTAGGCTGCACCAGAGGAACTGGACAAACTAACCCTCTCTTTTTACCGCACAGAGTTGTGGTACAACCTTTACCTGTTAGTTCATTATCACCTTTTGAAACTGTCCCTTAATTCCACATGTCACCTTAAATAGACATATATACTGCTTTAATTTACTTTGATTTTGTTTTTATTTATTATACCCTTGACTTGTATCTTTACTGCTCCTATATGAGAAGGGACAGTCGTATAAAAGCGTTTTCACTACATGTTCATACATGACATTTTAAGGTCTTCTAACTTCACTCAGACTTGAGCACTCACAACTTGGACTGCTTTCAGACTCTGACTTATTTATTTATTTATTTCATTTTACACCTTCCTGTTTTATCTCTACAGTTCAAATACGAGGAGGGAAATGTGGTGCAATTTTAGTTAAACTGTGCATTTGTAAGTTAATGGAAGTTATATTGATTTCACTGTAAATCACTTTGGACAAAAAAAAAAACAAACAAAAAAAAAACTGCTATTAAATGAAACAAGAACATGTAAACGTAGAGATGCTTAAAATGTGTTTTGAAGTATTTGAAGGCTGTGAATGTGTTAAAAAGCTGACCGCTGACTGGTTTGGACTCGAACACTGAGGATCTGAGACTAGACCCGGACTCGAGACTGGACCCGGACTCGAGACTGGACCTGGACTCGAGACTGGACTCAAACTCGAGACTAGACCCAGACTCGTAGTTCAGTGACTTGACTACGACATTGCTTCGATGTCTGCAGATGGGATATCAAGCAGCGCTGAGAAGCCAGCTGGAGCACGCCCACTTTTTTGCTATTTTAGCTTGTCATGCTAAACTATGATGCTAATTAATTTAACTTTGCACATATTCTGGTCAAATCTGTCCAAACATCGTCCTTTAAAGTGTCACTATTGAAACAACATCCCAAAATGAGTGCTGCCACAGCTGATAGGAGGACAAGCAAAAATAATTAGAAACAGGGGCGTAATTACACGTGGAACACACGTTCCCTGCGCGTTCAGAAGGAAATATTACAATCTGAAAACTGCATAGCGCTATGTTGGTAAGAACTGACAACCAACCAACCAACCCCGGTTTATCCAAAAATGGGTGGAAGGGGTTGGGCTGGAAGCTGGCTAGAACACGCCCACCTGAAGGTCAGTTACCAGAAGTTAGCTATTTTAGCTTGGCTATCTAAACTTATGCTAACCAACCTCATTCAAATGTTGCTACTGAAACAACATCTGACAGCACAAGAATGATCATCACCATTAGGACTCTAAGCCTAATTTATGTTTCTGCATAGCAACCGTGCATTTAGCGAACACACAGGACAAATGTCGTTGTCTGTTGTCAGTTGCATCCCTCTGTAATTACACATTCAAACACTGGAGGGCAGTGTGAGGTTTTTCTGTAGCCAGCAGTTCTGAGCTTCCTTTTATTTACTACCTTGGACACATCAATAAAAGCAAATATGTCAGATTTTATGTGAGTTGGAGCTGATGAATGTGTCATTGTTACACTGCAGTAATCCCTCCTTCTACCCAGCAGTTAAAAGACAAAGCAGCGTCTTCTACCAGGCTGTAAATGGGTTTATTTCTGCAGTAAAATTGGATATTTTAACATGCCGGCAGTCAGTGGAGACTGACTCACTGTTGGAGTCCCTGGTGGTCATTTAAAGAACTTTAATTTTATTTACTGACCGCTGGCTTTGTGCCAGACGAGCAGGCAGGATTTATGAAAATATACTTTCCATTCAGGTTTCAAAGCCTTGAGTCTTTAATATCAGCAGGATGTTCTGGCTTCTTTGTGAGCTGTTTCTGTTGTTTCCCACTTCTAATTTTCTGAAATGCCTCTTTCATCACCTTTTCTTCCTCCCAGACAGTCTGCAGGTTGACCTTTTGTCTAAAGAACCCTTTTTATCCTCAGTATCAAGCCACAGCTTTCACTTTGGAGTTTGATTATACCAAGGTGCTTTTGTTCAAAGGTTGAAACTTTTATAGTCGCTATGAAACGTATAAAACACAAAAACACAGATCAAACTTTTCTTCCACCAGGTTTTCAAAGACTGTGATATGGTTTTTTTTTTTATTTTCCAAAATATTTCCTTTATTTTTCAGCTAAAATTAAAAACAATGGGCCGAACTGCAAATATGGTCTCTTTTCTGTTTTTATGCTGCCTTTCAGCACAACGATGACCTTCTTTGACATGAAGCTCAACCCGCTGTGATTGGTCTGGAATGTTCCGTAGCCCCGCTGTGGTTGGTCCGGTATGTTTCATAGCCCCGCTGTGATTGGTCCGGAATGTTCCGTAGCCCCGCTGTGATTGGTCCGGAATGTTCCGCAGCCCCGCTGTGATTGGTCCGGTAAGTTCCGTAGCCCCGCTGTGATTGGTCCGGAATGTTCTGTAGCCCCGCTGTGATTGGTCCGGAATGTTCCGTAGCCCCGCTGTGATTGGTCCGGAATGTTCCGTAGCCCCGCTGTGATTGGTCCAATATGTTCTGTAGCCCCGCTGTGATTGGTCCGGTATGTTCCGTAGCCCCGCTGTCATTGGTCCGGAATGTTCCGTAGCCCCGCTGTGATTGGTCCGGAATGTTCCGTAGCCCCGCTGTGATTGGTCCAATATGTTCTGTAGCCCCGCTGTGATTGGTTCGGTATGTTTCGTAGCCCCGCTGTCATTGGTCCGAAATGTTCGGTAGCCGCGCTGTGATTGGTCCGGAATGTTCCGTAGCCCCGCTGTGATTGGTCTGGTAAGTTCTGTAGCCCCGCTGTGATTGGTCCGGAATGTTCTGTAGCCCCGCTGTGATTGGTCCGGAATGTTCTGTAGCCCCGCTGTGATTGGTCCGGAATGTTCTGTAGCCCCGCTGTGATTGGTCCGGAATGTTCTGTAGCCCCGCTGTGATTGGTCCGGAATGTTCCGTAGCCCCGCTGTGATTGGTCCAATATGTTCCGTAGCCCCGCTGTGATTGGTCCAATATGTTCCGTAGCCCCGCTGTGATTGGTCCGGTCTGTTTCATAGCCCCGCAGTGATTGGTCCGGAATGTTCCGTAGCCCCGCTGTGATTGGTCCAGAATGTTCCGTAGCCCCGCTGTGATTGGTCCGAATGTTCCGTAGCCCCGCTGTGATTGGTCCGGAATGTTCCGTAGCCCCGCTGTGATTGGTCCAATATGTTCCGTAGCCCCGCTGTGATTGGTCCGGAATGTTCCGTAGCCCCGCTGTGATTGGTCCAATATGTTTGGTAGCCCCGCTGTCATTGGTCCGAAATGTTCTGTAGCCGCGCTGTGATTGGTCTGGTATGTTTCGTAGCCCCACTGTGATTGGTCCAATATGTTCTGTAGCCCCGCAGTGATTGGTTCGGTATGTTTTGTAGCCCTGCTGTGATTGGCCTGGTATGTTTTGTAGCCCGGCTGTGATTGGTCCGGAATGTTCGGTAGCCCCGCTGTGATTGGTCCGGTCTGTTTCATAGCCCCGCAGTGATTGGTCCAGAATGTTCCGTAGCCCCGCTGTGATTGGTCCGGAATGTTCCGTAGCCCCGCTGTGATTGGTCCAGAATGTTCCGTAGCCCCGCTGTGATTGGTCCGGAATGTTCCGTAGCCCCGCTGTGATTGGTCTGGTATGTTCTGTAGCCATGCTGTGATTGGTCTGGTATGTTCTGTAGCCCCGCTGTGATTGGTCTGGTATGTTCTGTAGCCCTGCTGTGATTGGTCCGGTATGTTCCGTGGCCCCGCTGTGATTGGTTAGATTGGTCCGGTATGTTCTGTAGCCCCACTGTGATTGGTCCGGTATTTCCGTAGCCCCGCTGTGATTGGTCCAGTATGTTCTGTAGCCCTGCAGTGATTGGTTAGATTGGTCCGGTATGTTTTGTAGCCTCGCTGTGATTGGTCCGGTATTTCCATATCCCCGCTGTGATTGGTCCGGTATGTTCCGTGGCCCCGCTGTGATTGGTCTGGTATGTTCCGTAGCCCTGCTGTGATTGGTCCGGTATGTTCTGTAGCCCCGCTGTGATTGGTCCGGTGTGTTCTGTAGCCCCGCTGTGATTGGTCCGGTATGTTCCGTGGCCCCGCTGTGATTGGTTAGATTGGTCCGGTATGTTCTGTAGCCCCGGTGTGATTGGTTAGATTGGTCCGGTGTGTTCCGTAGCCCCGCTGTGATTGGTCCGGTATGTTCCGTAGCCCCGCTGTGATTGGTCCGGTATGTTCTGTAGCCCCGCTGTGATTGGTCCGGTATGTTCTGTAGCCCCGCTGTGATTGGTCCGGTATGTTCCGTGGCCCCGCTGTGATTGGTCCGGTATGTTTTGTAGCCCCGCTGTGATTGGTCCGGTGTGTTCCGTAGCCCCGCTGTGATTGGTCCGGTATGTTCCGTGGCCCCGCTGTGATTGGTCCGGTATGTTTCGTAGCCCCGCTGTGATTGGTCCGGTATGTTCCGTGGCCCCGCTGTGATTGGTTAGATTGGTCCGGTATGTTTTGTAGCCCCGCTGTGATTGGTCCGATATTTCCATATCCCCGCTGTGATTGGTCCGGTATGTTCCGTAGCCCCGCTGTGATTGGTCCGGTTTGTTCCGTAGCCCCGCTGTGATTGGTCCGGTATGTTTCGTAGCCCCGCTGTGATTGGTCCGGTATGTTTCGTAGCCCCGCTGTGATTGGTCCGGTATGTTTCGTAGCCCCACTGTGATTGGTCCGGTATGTTTCGTAGCCCCGCTGTGATTGGTTAGGAACATACCAAACTTCTTTGCACTCTGTTGTACAGAAGTTTCCTTTCCTGTGAGCCAGACAAACAAAGAGCCTTGAGAGAGAAGGAGCTGTCAGACGAAGCTCTCCGGCCGTGCCGCACGTGGACGACACATGATCGTATATCAGCGCTTTTACTGGGCCTAACGAAAGAGCCGTCACAGGTGTGTGTCCAGACGTTCTCATCATCTTTGCCTCTACCTCTGCCATGCCGTCCTAGCACGGTTGCTACCTTCCCGTCCGGCTGCAGACTTGATGAGGAGGTGTAAACATAACAGACTGCTGCACTGTCCGTGGACCGGCACCAGCCCCAGGGACTCCCCAGGGACTGAACCGACCCGCCCTGTGTAGGCGCTTGTGTACGTCTTCAGCCTGAGCATCAGTCTGTAGAAGGTCCCCTGTCCTGTCTGGTTCCGGTACCAAAGACTGCACACGGCAAGGAGCCTGAACCCCTACTGACCTCCCCCCCATGAAGACCACGGAGAGGCGAGAGCAGCGATGGACCCCGCTGCAGTTCAGAGCAAACAGGTCCCTCAGAGACAGTACTCTCTCCGTTCCCCTTTATTTTTCACTTTTATTTTGTCTCGGTAGCTGCTTTAACAAGTGAATTTCCCCCCTGTGGGATCAATAAAGTTTGATCTTATCCTTCCAACACAGACCTGTCGAGGAAGGTGAGAGGAGCAGGTGACAAGGTTGGCTAGAGGAAGGATGGAGGCAGAATTAATGAGGGCTCCAGACGGAGTAGATAACTGATACAAGCTAAAGCTAAAGTAGCTTCTTTAAAGGAGTCGAGGCAGCCTGGTTTGTTTGTGAGTCAACTTCCTGTTGATCCCTGACCCGCCGCAGAGACGCAGCCCCCCCGACTCCCCTCATCTGGCCCCACGGGCCAACATCTGGTCCTCCTCGCAGCCACAGATCCAGACAAATAAGCCGCTGTTACAATTGGCAGAGAGTCCCGAGGCAAATTGAAAGCAGGCCTGCGAGGCAGAAATTGGGTTTCAGCGCTGATAGTGTGATAAAATATTTCCCTCAAGTGGTTAGAGAGACTCCACCGGTCCTGTTTTCTTTGAGCTTTTTTTGGGAAGAACTTTCACTCTGGAGGACAGAGGTCTCCTGCTTACCCGAGGAGCTGCATCCGGCTCGTTAGTCTGACGCAATCCAGTAGATGAGGAGCAGCGCAGTTCCTCCACTGACCACTAGGGCCCAAAAACAAGACGACCTTTACAGCTCACATCCATGACGACTGACGACAATTCAATACTTTATTCAATTAATAGATGATATGAATGATCATATAAATGATAATGTAAATAATTATTTATATATTAATAAAAACAATTAATTATTAATGATTTATATTTTTAATTTTCTATATATATATATCTATATATATATATAGATAGATAGATAGATAGATAGATACATACATATATATATAAATACAGTGGTACCTCTACTTATGAACGTCTCTACATACGAAATTTTCAGGTTACGAAACGCCTAAACGGGAAAATATTTCCTCTTGTTACGAAATACATTTCAGGATACAAAAGGCAAAAATCCAGTAGCGCTGCTACTCGCAGCTCCCAGAGTTTACTGAACGTAAACATAGCTCTCGGCTCTGTATCTGTTTGAAAGTGGTGCGTCTGAGCTGCTCTGCCATTGGCTATCGCTTAGCATCTTCCTGGCATCCCATTGGCTAGGAGGGCCCCTTGCCTGTGTGAGTGTAACCCAGCAACCAGGTAAACAAACAATTTTTTTACCTCCGCCAAGGAGGTTATGTTTTTGCCAGTGTTTATCTGTCTGTCTGTGTTCAAGATAACTCAAAAAATTATGGATGGATTTTGATGAAATTTTCAGGAGTTGTCAGAAATGTGAAAAGGAAGAACTGATTTCATTTTGGTTCTGATCCGGAAGAAATCCTGGATTCTGGATCACTTTTAATTTTTCGATAATTGTTGCGTTTAGTGGAGGTCTGCGCTCTACGAGTGCTTTTCTAGTTCTAACATGTATTTCTTACAGGTTTTTATGTAATTTCATGTATTATTACAATTTAAAATACAATTCAAAAATAATGTTCGAATTTTTGGGGGGCTTGGAACGGATTAGAGCATTTACATGGAAAACGCATCTCTACTTAAGAAATTTTCAGGTTACGAAACGACTTCCAGAACCAATTAATTATCATCATTATTTTCAAGCAACAAATTTATGCGAAAAATTGTCATTTATTTTTTTTTATGACAACTTAAAAAATAACATTACTTTTTTGAGTTGATTTCTGCCAGGTGGAGGCTTTTTTTTTTACAATAGCACAACATAATTACACATAATTATGGTGCTCATGAATTTTTGTCAACAAAAGTACATTTTGTAAATTTTACAAAAATTGAAATTGAAAAATTTTGTTGAAAATTCTTTGCTGTAATTTTTTTTTTTTTTTTTTTTTTTGTGCAAACATTTGCAAACGTGTGGCCTTCAAACATAAAATAGCAATCTTGTTGTAAACTATCATCTCTGCGGTGGACGCTCTCCTCACCTGTTGGAGTTTTTGACGTAAAGTCTTGTGAGCCCGTCTCAGCTGTTGAGTCTTCGTCGCTGTTGCAGCTCCGGTGTCGGTGTTTGGGACCAGCCTGGAGTCTGTGAGGCTGAAGGCTTCCGTCGAGGTCTTGAATTTCTCTCTCGGCTTCAGGATGGGATTTCCATCACATCTTTCCCACATTGTTGTCGTTTGAGGTTTGGAAGTTCTTTAAATGATCTCGTCAGCGTCACAGATGGAGACCTGCAGCCATTTTTGTTTTTGCAGAGTTTTGTGGGCAATTATAAAAAAAAATGTCCTTATTTGTCCAAAAGTAGGAAACGCACGCACAAAGCTATGCATTATTTAGTGCTCCCTCTTTTAATCCTGTTTGACTTTTGTGTTAAAATTCCAGCAGCATCAGAGACACAAGCTCAGACCGACAACAGGAGGAGGTTTTTATTCACAATAACCTTATGTTTGTCAGAAAACTGAGGAAAATACATACGTGGGCAACCCTAAGTACCCCCTCACTGCTTCTACAGGACTTAAGAGGTGCTGCTGGTCATGAGTCCTGGATGAACTGGTCACAATGCCAAGAGAGAAAGACATCAGCTGTGGTCTTAGAGGAGCAACTGCTGCTTCACATCAGTCAGGAAGCGGTTACAATTCTGCAAAAGTGGAAAACATTTAAGAGAGCCGTCAGTCGTCCCAGGAGTGGACGTCCCATAGGACCGACCTCCATCCCAGAGGACCGACCTCCATCCCAGAGGACTGTCCTCCATCCCAGAGGACAGACCTACATCCCATAGAACCGACCTCCATCCCAGAGGACCGACCTCCATCCCATAGGACCTCCATCTCATAGGACCGACATCCATCCCAGAGGACCGACCTCCATCCCATAGGACCGACCTCCATCCCAGAGGACCGACCTCCATCCCATAGGACCGACCTCCATCCCATAGGACCTCCATCTCATAGGACCGACATCCATCCCATAGGACCGACCTCCATCCCAGAGGACCGACCTCCATCCCATAGGACCGACCTCCATCCCAGAGGACCGACCTCCATCCCAGAGGACCGACATCCATCCCATAGGACCGACCTCCATCCCATAGGACCGACCTCCATCCCAGAGGACCGACCTCCATCCCCAGGACCGACCTCCACCGACCTCCATCCCATAGGACCGACCTCCATCCCAGAGGACCACCAACCTCCATCCCAGAGGACCGACCTCCATCCCAGAGGACCCGACCTCCATCCAGAGGACCGACCTCCATCCTATAGGACCGACCTCCATCCCATAGGACCGACCTCCATCCCATAGGACCGACCTCCATCCCAGAGGACCGACCTCCATCCCAGAGGACCGACCTCCATCCCATAGGACCGACCTCCATCCCGAGGTCCGACCTCCATCCCAGAGGACCGACCTCCATCCCAGAGGACCGACCTCCATCCTATAGGACCGACCTACATCCCATAGGACCGACCTCCATCCCATAGGACCGACCTCCATCCCAGAGGACCGACCTCCATCCCAGAGGACCGACCTCCATCCCATAGGACCGACATCCATCCCAGAGGACCGACCTCCATCCCATAGGACCGACCTCCATCCCATAGGACCGACCTCCATCCCATAGGACCGACCTCCATCCCATAGGACCGACCTCCATCCCAGAGGACCGACCTCCATCCCAGAGGACCGACCTCCATCCCATAGGACCGACATCCATCCCATAGGACCGACCTCCATCCCATAGGACCGACCTCCATCCCAGAGGACCGACCTCCATCCCAGAGGACCGACCTCCATCCCAGAGGGACCGACCTCCATCCCAGAGGACCGACCTCCATCCCAGAGGACCGACCTCCATCCTATAGGACCGACCTACATCCCATAGGACCGACCTCCATCCCATCCGACCTCCATCCCAGGACCGACCTCCATCCCAGAGGACCGACCTCCATCCCATAGGACCGACATCCATCCCATAGGACCGACCTCCATCCCATAGGTCCGACCTCCATCCCAGAGGACCGACCTCCATCCCAGAGGACCGACCTCCATCCCAGAGGACAGACCTACATCCCAGAGGACCGACCTCCATCCCAGAGGACCGACCTCCATCCCAGAGGACCGACCTCCATCCCAGAGGACCGACCTCCATCCCAGAGGACAGACCTACATCCCAGAGGACCGACCTCCATCCCAGAGGACCGACCTCCATCCCAGAGGACCGACCTCCATCCCAGAGGACCGACCTCCATCCCAGAGGACCGACATCCATCCCAGAGGACCGACCTCCATCCTATAGGACCGACCTACATCCCAGAGGACCGACCTCCATCCCAGAGGACCGACCTCCATCCCAGAGGACCGACCTCCATCCCATAGGACAGACCTTTATCTCAGAGGACCGACCTCCATCCCATAGGACAGACCTACATCCCAGAGGACCGACCTCCATCCCAGAGGACCGACCTCCATCCCAGAGGACCGACCTCCATCCCAGAGGACCGACCTCCATCCCAGAGGGACCGATCCCAGGACCGACCTCCATCCCAGAGGACCGACCTCCATTCCAGAGGACCGACCTTTATCTCAGAGGACCGACCTCCATCCCATAGGACCGACCTACATCCCATAGGACCGACCTCCATCCCATAGGACCGACCTCCATCCCATAGGACCGACCTCCATCCCAGAGGACCGACCTCCATCCCAGAGGACCGACCTCCATTCCAGAGGACCGACCTTTATCTCAGAGGACCGACATCCATCCCAGAGGACCGACCTCCATCCCAGAGGACCGACCTCCATCCCAGAGGACCGACCTCCATCCCAGAGGACCGACCTCCATCCCAGAGGACCGACCTCCATTCCAGAGGACCGACCTTTATCTCAGAGGACCGACCTCCATCCCATAGGACAGACCTACATCCCATAGGACCGACCTCCATCCCTAGGACCGACCTCCATCCCATAGGACCGACCTCCATCCCAGAGGACCGACCTCCATCCCAGAGGACCAACCTTTATCTCAGAGGACCGACATCCATCCCAGAGGACCGACCTCCATCCCAGAGGACCGACCTCCATCCTATAGGACCGACCTACATCCCATAGGACCGACCTCCATCCCATAGGACCGACATCCATCCCAGAGGACCGACCTTATCTCAGAGGACCGACATCCATCCCAGGACCGACCTCCACCAGAGGACCGCCTCCATCCCAGAGGACCGACCTCCCATCCCAGAGGACCGACCCATCCCCACTTCCAGAGGACCGACCTTTATCTCAGAGGACCGACCTCCATCCCATAGGACAGACCTACATCCCATAGGACCGACCTTCATCCTATAGGACCGACCTCCATCCCAGAGGACCGACCTACATCCCATAGGACAGACCTCCATCCCATAGGACCGACATCCATCCCAGAGGACCGACCTCCATCCCAGAGGACCGACCTCCATCCTATAGGACCAACCTACATCCCATAGGACCGACCTCCATCCCATAGGACCCATCCCAGAGGACCGACCCACATCCCAGAGGACCGACCTCCATCCAGAGGACCGACCTCCATCCCAGAGGACCGACCTCCATCCCAGAGCCCATTCATGTCCATCACAACAGAATTAAAAGACCAAACCTGAGTGGTTTGTCCAGGAGAGAAAAGGATGCGGGAGGTTCACAAAACTGCTTCTGAGGCGGATGTCTGGAACAACGGACGGGCGGTTCCTCCCTGTGGCTCGTCCACGGCGGTATGATGGACGCTCGTGAACTCTATGCAACATCTGGAACTTCTGCTCAAATATGTCCTCTTCACGCCCGGTCCTGTGAAAGTCAGAAACAGTTGGAGGAGGTCCACAGCTGTCCTCTCCTCACATGGAAGCCTCTCCAGATCTTCCCACAACATCAGCTTTGTTACGTAACAGTCGTTGCCAGAGACAGCTGATTTCATGGAAGGATGTACTCATACGTTCCTGTGGAACCTTCTCTGTGGAGTCAGTGGCGGGAAACAGATGGTTTCTCTGACCTTCTCTGACCTTCTTGATGCTTCAGTCCATCCACTCTTGTTTGTGTGTGAAGCCATTTGAAAGTAAATGGTCACCGCGTCATCATCTGTTTAACTAAACGCAGGAGAAACATCACCTGGCCCTCTTAACTCCTCCCATAACTCCACAGTTCCATCGTGTTACTCCATTTCATCAATACTTTTGTGTGAAAACGGTAATAATCCTCAGACTGTTGTGGATGTGAAGCAAATTCAACATCAGCTCAACACCAACATAGAACTTTTCTCACCGTCTCATTAATTTTTTAAACAATAACAAAACTAAAATGAATTAAAATCAGTGCAGGACATACCAAGTACCCCCCTGATTCAACAGCTTGTACATTTACTCGTAGCAACAATAAGTTAAAATTCTGGATATCTGATCTGTGGTATTATTTTACTGCTGCCACTCCCGTTGTTCATGATGTTAAAGTTAGGGTTAGGGTTAGGGTTAGGAGATAAGTTTGGGTTAGGGTCTCTGGTTGGTGCTGAAGAGGTGTTGGAGGCCAACATCACTGCTCACTGTTCTGCTTTATCTCTGGGGAGGATCCTGGCACTAAACATCAATATATATGCAGACAGAAGAAAAAAGAAAAAGAAAACGTCTGAGGAAATGCTGAAGGAGGAACAACATGGCTGCCTGGTTCTTCTGGTAAGAAGAACAACCAGGAGACGCTGAGCTGCTGGTTTACCAGGAAGAGATGCTGGTTTACCTCAGAAACCTTAAATTTTACAATCACTGAACTTTCATAACAAAAATGTGGCATTTTTGGTCAAAAAGCTCCAAGTTTGTAAAATATTCTTTTTCTTTAAACAAAAAAAATTAATGCTGTAATTATAGAAAATTCCCCTGCTGTAATTTTATGTCAAAGTTACAGTTTTGTTACAATTAAAAAAAAGATTTTAAGTTAAAAAGCTGTGATTTTGTGACACTTGTGACTGTAGATGGATTTTTAAATGAAAAAAGACAAAATTTTTCAAGATATTATGACAAAAATTAGATTTTTTTTACAATAAAAAGTCACAATTTTTTGCAGAATTTAGGATTTAATAACTAAAATTTACTTTTTATTGACAAAACGTGGCAATGTGGTGAAATTAACCATTTTAGGACAAAGACGTAATTTTATGTCAAAATTGTAATTTTTAAAATATTTTATGATTTAAAATTTTTAAGTTAAAAAGCTGTAATTTGCAACTTTATCAAAAATTTTACCATTTTACAACCAATAAAACCAGTGGTTTAAGGAGCAAAGTTTGTAACGTCGACAGCGAACCCCAGCGCAGAGTAACTGGCCCTTAGACGATAACCATGATGTGACTCGGGGTGACGCAGAGTTTGGGGCCCCAACCTGGAGCCCAGAGGAACACCACCCTCAGTCTCCGAGCCCACAGAGCTGGTGTGGAGGTCAACGCTCCATGACTCCAGTGAGGGTCTAGAACTGGTCCAGGTCCAGCACTGCTGCATGGACCTCACCAGGGAGGCTGAGGACAGCGACTGTCCTGAAACCAGGACCACCATCAGGTCCCACCACCACCTGAGTGTGCCGGTCCAGAGGGAGTCCTGCTGATCCACCACACGATCTCCTTAAACAGCCACGTAAACACTTTCGGATCAACTTCAGGACTTGGGAGCCTGATTTTTCTTTGGCTGATATTTCTGCTGAGATTCAGACAATGACCTCATTAAACCTCATTAAAGGTTCTCGAAAGCCAACGAGTCTCTTCTGGGTTCTGACTCTTCAGGAGTACTCCTCTTAAAGGTCCCATATTGTGAAAAACATGTTTTTTCATACCTATACATATATATCTTAGTCATCCTTCAGCCTACCAAAGCTGTGGCATGAAAAAAGTCAAAGAATCTGCATTGTTTCTCTAGCCTGCAAAGTAGGAATTCATGTCTGAAATGAGCCAATTCAGAATTGGCCTGGAGTGACGTAACAACA
Source organism: Hirundichthys speculiger (assembly GCA_018398805.1). Classification (NCBI taxonomy): domain Eukaryota; kingdom Metazoa; phylum Chordata; class Actinopteri; order Beloniformes; family Exocoetidae; genus Hirundichthys; species Hirundichthys speculiger. The sequence continues at coordinate 441,523 of JAGFBZ010000768.1, read as the reverse complement.
GGCCCTCATTTACATGCTATTACCATAACCACTCCCCCTCTCCCTCTTCGCTTCGAGCCGACCCGGCTGCTGGCCGCCATTGCCATTGCCGCCTAATCATGTCGAAGCGAGTGAGACACTCTAGGTGCAACGTTGTCGGTTGTACAAACCAACATAAATGTTTGTTTTCCCTCCCAGCATCGGAGGATGTTAAACAACAGTGGCTAGCATTTATTTTTGATAATAACGTGCCGAACACACAACTTCTTCAACTCTGCTGGTCTGTGCTAGCCACTTCACTCCGGACTGCTTCGGCAACGAGGGTCAGTTCAAAGCTGGATTAGCTTCTAAACTGACTCTCAACAAAGATTCAGTACCAACTCTACGTGACCCAGCAACTGCAAACCAACCATCGGTAAGTGTCTACATTTTGTGATAATATTTACTGGTTATTCCTACTAAGGTGCAGTCAGATAGCTTGATAGCATGTTATGCTTTGCTAACGCGGTGACCGTCGTGTGTCTGTTTGTACCGTGTCCTAACTGCATGAGACGCGAGCGAGCATCAGCGACAAAATCAATTTGATAGCTTTGTTTTTTAATGTCCTAACTGACCGCGCCGTGCCGTTTTCAGCTGAACTTTTGTCGGACGCCCTGTTAATATTTTCTGCCTGTCGCTCGTGTTGGAGAGCGCTGCAGTAACGTTATGTGAGGAACAGCTGATTCATAGTTAGTCTAAAATAAGGTGGCAGCTGGCTGGAGGGAGATCGCCAGGTAGCTGGAAGATTCAGGTATTTGTGTGTGTTTTCTGTCAGCCCTGCTGTTGGCTATATTGTATAAATTTATATATTGTATGTTTTTTGTACAAACGTAGGAAGACTGAATGTCAAGATTTAAAGAACCGTAAATGTGTCAATGATATGCTTTGACACAAAGTATAAAACATATAAATACATATTTTTATTCTCTGTTAGGCCAGTACATCTACGGCATGGCCAACATTTCGAGATGTTGGCTGCCAGACAGACCCTCCAGCGACAGCAACGACCAGCACACAGTTATCCATTAGAACTCTACAGCCTCACTTCAGAAGTACAGGTTTGTGATCTGTCAGACGATTTCATAAAAAATAAAGTAATAATTAATTGCATCTCAAACGTTAAGTCTGATCATTTTAATGACATATATTCATGTGTGTGTGTGTGTGTGTGTGTGTTTCTCCTGTGCATATAAAGGTACTCAGACGGAAACTGTATTGTCTACACAACCTCTCATGACTTCGACACCCATCAAGAGGCCTTTTCTCGACCTGGTGGATGAGGAAGAGGGTGAGGACGATCCGATGGAGGGCAGCTCTTCTATGGAGGCTCCAGAACCACACGACTCAACATACAATCCAGAGGATTCTGTGACTGTGTTAAAAGAGTCAACCACTATGTCGTAAGTTATTTTATATTGCCACTACACTTTTATAAAACATATCTTTGTTTCGCTTATCTGTCCTCTTTCGATATGAAATCGCATGTTTTTCTTTATTTTTGGCAAATAGAGAAGCATCCACTCCCATCCAGAAAATATGGAAATACATTGTGTATGAGAACTGCCTCCTGGAGCTCTTTGAAATTTGCCCGGTGTGCCAGAGGGTCTGTGATGTCAATACGAGGAGAATTGGTACATTCCTTGCAGTGAAACAGCAGTGCCCTCATTGTGCCTATGGGAGAGAATGGAGGAGTCAGCCGCCGGTTGTTGGAAGCACCCCAGCCGGGAACCTCCAACTTTCTGCAGCTGTGTACTTCAGTGGGGCATCCTTTCTCAAACTGGAAAAGGTATTTGGAAAGCAGCTAATAAGTGTCATTTGCATGCTGATGATGTGTTTGACAGAAAAAAATCTAATAACTGGAGGCGTTTGTGTGAAGCTGGATAACTGATAATGTTTTTGTCTTTCAAATCAGATCTTCAGGGCAATGCAGCTGAAGGTGTACAGGTATGACACCTTCAGAAGACATGCCAGGATGTACCTTGAGCCAGCTGTCGTGCATAAGTGGAAGACGGAGCAGGAAGCCATGTTGCAACAGCTCAGTCAAGAGCAGAGCGTGATTGTTGGTGGTGATATGAGGGCTGACTCACCAGGTACTATGCTTATTACAAATTAGCATTATTTTCAGACGTTACGATAAAAAAGGACATCCTTTCTGAATAATCACTCACTTTGTTGCAATTCCATTCTCTAAATTTATGTTCTCAGGACACTGTGCCAAGTACGGGAGTTATACGATGATGGACCTGAAGCGCAACACTGTCATCGATGTACAGCTAGTGCAGGTTAGTGAAAATGTATATGCAGCGGTGAAAAGAATGATGTCACACAAGTTAAATCTGGGGCTACACATTGAAAGTTTTTCTGCAAAATGCAATTGTCATTTTGGGTAAAAAAAAAATCCTTGACGTGTTTCTGCTTCCATCCTGACAGCCTGTAGTGAAGCAGCTCACAGACAGACAAACGTTTATCAATCATCAATCACATCCCCTTTCCCCCCTTTTTTTAACCAGAGCAATGAAGTTGGGGGGAGTTATCATATGGAGAAAGAGGGCCTGAAAAGGAGCCTTACACTCCTGGAGGAATTTGGTGTGACCCTGGATTGCATAGTGACAGATCGTCACCCGCAGATCCAAAAATTCCTGAGGGAATCCAACATCACCCAATTTTATGATGTCTGGCACATGGAGAAAGGTAATGTTTTTGTCTGTTCCTGTTTTTATGTCTGGTTCAAAAATATAGAACACACAATCATAGGTGAACAATTTTTTTCCCATCATGGCCACATTTCAATTTTTTTACATAAGCAACTGCACATTCTACTTTCTTGTCAAGTCAACTGTTCTCCATTAGAATAAAACATTCATATATCAATTCACTGTGTTCATTCACTTTGTTTCTGCATTACTAGGATTGTCCAAGCAACTGGAGAAGATCTGCAAAAACAAGGAATGTGAGCCTTTGAAGAAGTGGATGCGCAGTATAAAAAATCACATATACTGGACTGCAGCTTCCTTCCTCTACTTCCGGGCCTGAGAGAGTGGCAAAGTGGACTTCAATCCTCAACCATGTGCAGGACATCCACACCCATGATGACCCCTTGTTCCCCAATTGCCTGCATCCAGTCCGCGTCACAACGGACAGGCGTAAATGGTTGAGAGCTGGTATGTTCTCATCTGTACACTGAAGTCACTAACAGACTTACATTTGAACCTGAAATTATGCATGGATTGAGTTTTGTAAGCTTTTCAGTTGTTGATAGGATGAAAATTATTTGTTACCACTGGCATAACACTTGCATATGTATTGACCCACTTGATTCTGTTCTTTCAGCAACTCCTGCTTTCTACAAACTGGAGAAGTTGCTGACCAGCAAGCGAGTGTTGAAAGATGTGGAAAAGCTGAGCCCTCACCATCAGACCTCCTCTCTCGAAGCTTTCCACAGTGTGATACTTCGCTTTGCCCCAAAAAATGTTGTTTTCCCCATTTCTTGGAATGCTGTGCAGGTAAATAACACAAAACGAAACAAATTTTGTGAGGAGTATTATTTGTTTCACTGACTTGTTTTTATTAGTTTCCGGTGAGATATTTAGTTTATGTAGTGATTTTGCAGTTCTAAACATTACTATTGCTGCTGTATACATTATTTGTCAGATTCTAAAATAAGTCAGTTAATCCTGTTATTAATTTAATTTGAAAAAAGGTTTGAAATTAAAAACTATTGATAGAGAACAGAGCATATGGATAAGATAAAAGACGGTGCAGCAGCTGGTTAGTGGTTACAGCCTGAGTATGGGAGGATGAGAAAATCATTTCTAATCCATTCATTGTAAGCCTTGTTTTACAAATGTTTTGTGGTTACACCCAGTTCATTGTACTACATATATGTTGTACTAATTCTGTATGTTAATGATTATAGTCTAAATTTATGTGAATATGCATAGTTTTCAGTGAAATCACAATGTCTACGGCCTGTTGAAAATACTGTTATGTATTTTAATTATCACTAATTTACTTTCATTTATTTCCCCAGACTCTACCTGTCTGCTCTGCATTTCAATGAAAATGCGAACCGCCCCCAAAAGACTGCTGACGGTGCACCTCTCTTCAAGGTCCACTTTCCCAAGTCCAAGAAGGGGGAATGCACAGCCAAGCCGGTCAAAACAGATGCAACCTTCAGTATGTTTAACCAACTTTTTTATTGCACACACAAAACATAGAAAAATGACAACAAAATGCACACATCCATACAATATAAAAACAAGGTGCTGGACCTATAAAACAGAGTAATCAAAACAAATTGAAGGTTCGCACACTCCAGCTCTCTTATGCAGTTTTTAATGACATCCATAATTGACATTTGGAGCCACTCTTTTTCAAACATTGTCTAAAGAAGAGCATGTAGCTCCAAAAATCGCTGGTGGATATCATTACAAACTGCATAAGGGAGCTGGAGTGTGCAAACTGTTTTGGGGGTAATCAAAAGAAACTAAGTAAATATATACATGGAATAAGTTAGTATAAAATATATTACAACATAATTTAGAAAACACCAAAGGACATTTTGGTGTATGACAGTGTCTGTACAGACTAAAATGTTACACATTCTTTTGTAATGGATGATATAGTGATATTGGTTTTGTACTCCACAGAATACGTTGATGAGTTGATGGACCTGATTTTCGATCACATCATCCTGGATCCTGGACCTTTTGCCAACAAGGTTTTGGAGATCCCCATCCCGGCAGACCTGTGTGCAGAGTTTGAGAGGCCAGCCAAGGAGGATGTCATTGCCAGCTACGTGTCGCGGTTTAATCTTGAGGCAGTCTGAACCCTACATATACGCCTTGAGCATCAGGGAACTCAGTGCGTATGCGTAGCACCACACAAGCTGGTATGACTACTCTGATCCTTCGACCCAGAAATCCCCAGCACCAGCTCACAAAGGATCTGTATGCCAAGAATCTGTAACGACTGAAAAGACATACAAGCACATCTCAGGATTTTTATTTGTATTACTTATTTATACTTGTTAATACTGTGTTACTTATAAGTTTGTTTTATTTATGTTGGTTAATTATATGCCTTTTTTTATTTTTACTCTGCAATAAAGTATCTTATGTATCAACAGTCAGTGTTGTGATTACTTATTGTCTTCACATATACTGTACATGGATGTCTGGTGAGAAAATATCTGCAATTGCAATAAAGGACCATGCAAGTGTATAGTGTGTATAGAATTGTAGGCCATTTTTCAGTAACTGCTTCTGGGTTTTGTTATATCGGTCACAACAAAACACTACTGTGCTAAAGCTACCTCTATATAGAGTAATAACATAACAGATTATTTAAATCACATTTATTGTCATTTATAGTATTGTAAAAAATCATGTTGACAATATTCATTGGCAAATCAAATTATGCTTTGACTGTAGAACAGATACTTACTGCTCTATACCTCTAAGCCGTAAGAGCCCATAGTCAGCTCTATATATATTCATTGCATTCTGGAGAGAATACAAGTTCAGACAAACTGGTTCAAGACCAGGGTGATCAACCATGCATCTGGGTGGATCTTCCAGCTGATTCATCCTTCTTGTGACCTAAGGAATAACAAAAGGGTAACAACTGAGTAAATTTTTGCAAACCATAAGAACATTGTACTGGCAATTACATTTCTCATATGATTGATACCTGTGGGACCTCCTGGCAGCACACATTTTCACGTTCTGTGGGCATTGTTGCACAATTCCCACATAAGCACCTGTTGAAAAAGAATAGAGAATTTAGATAACAGTAGCCTACTGTAGAAAGTAATGTAAAACAAAAATAATGGTGTCAAATACAAAGCTGGTCTTGCACCACTGTTATTACACTGCTCTTATAACCTTACAGTAGGCCTCCATGAGGTGCAATATATATATTTTTACAGATATAGTTGTGCATCATAAAGTCTGTTAGATATCAAACTGTTGAGCTATGGCTGAATAACACTAGCATGTAATGGCTAACGATAGCCACTGACATAGCCAAAAAATAAAAACCACTGTTATAGCCAGGGCAATAACAGTGTAAAAGCAAAGCAAACAGTAAAAATAAGACACTCATGGCCCTATATTATGCCTATCTTATGAATTGAAAAGTGCAAAATAGCGCCATTTGCCTTTTATTTATTTATTTATTTATTTAAACTTTGGATGTAATATAAAGTTCCCTATCTTATACCCATTGAAAAGTGAAAAAGCTCAAAACAAATGGCGTTTCACATAAGATAAGGCCCTCAATTTTCAACCTACCACTCATTGACATCCTGCTGTAACCGTGGCTGAACCTCTTCAACCGGTGTCTGCTCCTCTTCAGGCTCCGAAACAGGATCAAACATGAGCTGTTGTACATCCATGTTTGTTTACCCTGTTACAGCGTCTTGAAAGTCCCACCGCAGGCGCTGGAGCCGCCCACCGGGACCAAGGAATCAGGCAGCCAATCAGAGCAGTACCTCATTTGCATAGCATCCCGCCCACTCAAAACAGCACAGATTTCAGCACAGCAAAAAGTGTGGGAGAGAGGAGGGCTCTCACAACCTAAATGTGTGGGGTTTTTTGCAACAGAATTCATAACCTTGCTCTAAAGACCTATGAGACATGATTAAAAGAGTTAAAAGTAGCATAATATGGGACCTTTAAAACATTATTTATCTACAAAAACCAGACAGGAAAAACAAAACAGAAGCTGCAGCTGAAAGCCTGTTGTTTCAGAAGTCTTTAATTACAGCCTGCAGTCGTCTCAGGTCGGAGCAACCGGTGATCAGGCGCCGAAAATGAATACACGGCTTTTACATGTGATTGTACACGTGTGTAATTTTGACATCAGCGAGTCCACGGGTCTTAGTACTTTTCAACCGTGCCAATGTTTACTTAACAGAACTGAAAAAGAAAAAGGATCATGTGGGGCAATCCAAAGAACCCCCACAATTCAGTAGCTTCAGCATCCACCGTCAGCAGAAATAAGAAAAATAAAAGAAATAAGAAAAAAAATAAAATAAAAATAAAAGAAGAGATAACTTCTGTTAAAAAATAAAAAAAAGAAATAACTTCTGTTAAAAATCAAACAAACTTCTGTCCCATTATATCACTCAGGGTCAGTTACCTTATTTTAATATAATATAATATAACATAATATAATATAATTTAATATAATATAAAACAATAGAAAGTAAAACAATATAATATAATATAATATAATATAATATAATATAATATAATATAATATAATATAATATAATATAATATAATATAATATAATATAATATAATATAATATAATATAATATAATATATCTAATAATCATGGAGATACTCTTCAAATATTGTTGCAACATTTTGTCATAAACTGCTAATTTTGCCAGATTGTAACTTTTTGTTGTAAAACCGAGGTGTATAATCACAAGATTTTGTCACCAAAAAAGGATTTTAAAAAATTGTGACTTTTTAACTTAATATTGCAACTGTTTGTTCTAAAATATCTACCTAAATAAACGGCAATTTTTTTTTACATAAAATTACAAATCTCATATAATTGTTACCTCCACCAAGGAGGTTATGTTTTTGTCGGCGTTTATCGGTCTGTTTGTCTGTGTTCAAGATAACTCAAAAAGTTATGGATGGATTTTGATGAAATTTTCAGTAGTTGTCAGAAATGTGAAAATTAAGAACTGATTTCATTTTGGGTGTGATCCGGAAGAAATCCTGGATTCTGGATCACTTTCAAATTTTCAATAACCAAAAATTTTGTTTCTCAATATCTCCGTTAATTATTGCCCCAAACTCATGAAATTTGACTCAGGGATTGACAATGGGAACCTCTATTGAATTTTAAATGCTGGTGCGGATCTGATCCAGAAGGCGGATTTTATCGCAATCTGTAAATCGCTATATGGAGGAATTGTTGCGCTTGGCAGAGGTCTGCGCTCTCAGAGAGCTTTTCTAGTTTTCTAGTTTCTAGTATCATAAAATTGCAAATTGTGCCCTAAAAATATAAATGTTCAGCCTAAAAAAAAGAAATATGATTCTTTTAATATCAATTACATATTTACATATAATCACACATTTTTGTTGTAGGTCTCAGATTTTTAGATTTCTAAATTCAAGACATCAAGTCACAACTATTTGTTGAAAAAAAAACTTTTTGAGGGTTGCTTCTGCAGAATTACACGTTTTTGTTGCAAAAATCAACTTTTTGACGTAAAACTGCGACTTTCACAAAATTGAGATTTTTTAACTGAATATTTCAACTTTCTGTTTAAAAATATAAACTTTCACAAAGATTTCAAGATATTGCCATAAAATTACAACTTAATCAAAAAAAAGGGGAAATTTTTGTAATTGCAACTTAAAATCTTCTGTCTTAAAATCCCAAACCTTTAATGTAAGATGTTGGAATGTTACAATATTTTAGCTGTAAAAGCTAATTTTTGTCATAAAGTCCCAACTTTATTTTCCTAAAATGAATTGCATGTTTTTATCTGAAGGTATCAACTTTTGCAAAATCACAGTTTTGATATAAAATTGCAACTTTACGTCCTAAAATCACAAATTTTTGCAGATGTAAATTTTTTGTCACAACTACTTAAATTTTCGTGACATCACAACCTTTTGAAATTAAATCTCAATTTCATTATTCAAAAGTCAAAACAAATTTACAAAATAACTTTTGCTGAGTTTTATGTTTTTGTTGTAAAAGTCACATTTTCATTGGTAACAAAATGTAAATATAAACGAACATAAATCTTTGTGAAGCAGCTGCTCAAGGCTACTTCAGCAGAAACAGCAGTTTTCATGTCCGGGGGTAAAAGGTAAAAGGGGGAGGAGCTTTAGCGCCACCCGGAGTTCACCTGAGCATGTGTCTGGTGTCACTTCATCTATGGTTGTATTTTTGGAGTAAAAACAGAATAAAAACTCACTATTACGCAAATACAACCTCAGATAAACTTTTTTTCACTGTCCCGCTAATATTTGTTTTAAGTCAAATTCAGCCAAAAAAAGAAAAAGAATCAGGTGAGCCATCCTAGGTATCCCCCAAGATTCAGTCACTTCTAGATTAATTAATAAATTCTATATTTTTGTCATAAAAATATAATAAAAACATCCTGTCATAGTCGCTCTCCGTATCTATTTAACAGAAATGAAGCCAAGAGGAAATAAACCAAATGGCTGTCTGATAAGCTGCTGACAGGAACCATGGCGACGTTGACGATGATGATGAAGGTCACCGGTAAAACGACAGCGACGGTCACCTCCCAACAAGCCTGACCTCCACTTGCATGATAAAAGGAGGCGTTTCAGGGACTGTTTTCTCTTCACTCCTTCACGCTTTGTCCCGGGACACAAAAAGACGTCAGAGCCACGACGTCCACCGAGACACCCCCCCTGAGGTCAGCGCCGGCAGGGCCACGACAGACGGAAGGTGGAGGAGGCGCCTCCGGACTGGAGATAATTTAAATCCTGGCTGTCACGTCCTGAATGGATGCCGCCGCCTCCTTCATTTGACTGGGAACCTTCTTCTTTCGGCCTCATGTCTTCAATCAGAGGGCAGGAGGGTGATCTTAGCATGTCCACATCTGCATATGAAGACAGGGGAAGTCATTAGAGACAAATATGTGCAATCTAAAGGAGTCTCCTATTCAGCAGAGCCAGATTTATGATGATGGGAACATTTTAGTGCCGTTTTAGGTGCAGGAATTGCTCCATCTGGTCCAGAGAACCTGAGAAGTTTCTCCTAAACTTTTTGTACATTTCTGCAGTCCTGAACTGGGAGGAGTGATCGAAATAATGACATCGTGGATGCAAACGGCTAAAACAGACTTCCTCCGCAGGGTGGCTAGTCTCTCTCCAAGGAACATCATCTGGTCTTCCAGATTGAGTCCAACACAGGTGTCAGAAAAGTTGTAGTTCCTCGACTGACCGCGTCAGGGCTGTTCAGAGCTTTTGGACCAGAGGAGGTCCGGTTTGGTGACCTCTGGATGACCTTTCAGCTCCTCATGGTCCTGTTGGCTTCACCGCATCGCCATCTTCAGCTCTCAGAAGAGAGCACCACCAACTCTGACCGGTTCTCAGTCAGAACAGGACGGGACGCTGTGGTGTTAAAACAGCGACATCTATGTTGAGAATCAAAATCTAACAACTGAGAACCAAAACCCTGAATCAGAGCGTAAACTGAAACCATCCCTGCTTGTTCTTGGTTCTCCATGACGACGTAATACAGGTCTGAAGAGCTGATGTAATCTTTTGTTATAAAAAGCACTCTTTTTAAAATACAATCTCATATTTTGCTAACTTTTTGCAACTTTGTGGGGGGAAAAAATCAACTTTGCAAAATGACAAATGTTTGACGTAAATTTATTACTTTTTGCTACATAATTTTTCACGTCATAAGAAGCACATTTTTGTCATTTTTTTTTTTTAACTTTTATGACTTTATGTCAAATGTAAAATTGGGACTGTAAGAAAAGCTTTTTGTTGGTGAAAAAGTTGCTCAGGTGATACTCAAGCTTTACCTTGAGTATCACCTGGATTCTACCTGTAAACCTGTGTAATTTAAACTGATGAGTAGTTGTCATAGATGTGAAACCTAGTGGTCAGTAGAGGAACTGTAGCCTCTAGTGGTCTGTAGAGGAACTGCAACCTCTAGTGGTCAGTAGAGGAACTGCAGCCTCTTGTGGTCGGTGGAGGAAATGCAGCCTCTAGTGGTCAATGGAGGAACTGCAGCCTCTAGTGGTCGGTGGAGGAAATGCAGCCTCTAGTGGTCAGTAGAGGAACTGCAGCCTCTAGTGGTCGGTGGAGGAAATGCAGCCTCTAGTGGTCAGTAGAGGAACTGCAGCCTCTAGTGGTCAGTAGAGGAACTGCAGCCTCTAGTGGTTAGTAGAGGAACTGCAGCCTCTAGTGGTCAGTAGAGGAACTGCAGCCTCTAGTGGTCAGTGGAGGAACTGCAGCCTCTAGTGGTCGGTGGAGGAAATGCAGCCTCTAGTGGTCAGTAGAGGAACTGCAGCCTCTAGTGGTCTGTAGAGGAACTGCAGCCTCTAGTGTCAATGGAGTAACTGCAGCCTTTAGTGGTCAGTAGAGGAACTGCAGCCTCTAGTGGTCAATGGAGGAAATGCAGCCTCTAGTGGTCATTAGAGGAACTGCAGCCTCTAGTGGTTAGTAGAGGAACTGCAGCCTCTAGTGGTCAGTAGAGGAACTGCAGCTTCTAGTGGCCAGTAGAGGAACTGCAGCCTCTAGTGGTTAATGGAGGAACTTCAGCCTTTAGTGGTCAGTAGAGGAACTGCAGCCTCTAGTGGTCAATGGAGGAACTGCAGTCTCTAGTGGTCAGTGGAAGAACTGCAGCCTCTAGTGGTCAGTGGAAGAACTGCAGCCTCTAGTGGTCAGTAGAGGAACTGCAGCCTCTAGTGGTCTGTAGAGGAACTGCAGCCTCTAGTGGTCGGTGGAGGAAATGCAGCCTCTAGTGGTCAGTAGAGGAACTGCAGCCTCTAGTGGTCAATGGAGGAACTGCAGCTCTAGTGGTTAATAGAGGAACTGCAGCCTCTAGTGGTCAGTAGAGGAACTGCAGCCTCTAGTGGTCAGTAGAGGAACTGCAGCCTCTAGTGGTCTCAATGGAGGAAACTGGCAGTCTCTAGTGGTCAGTGGAGGAACTGCAGCCTCTAGTGGTCAGTGGAGGAACTGCAGCCTCTAGTGGTCGGTGGAGGAAATGCAGCCTCTAGTGGTCAGTAGAGGAACTGCAGCCTCTAGTGGTTAGTAGAGGAACTGCAGCCTCTAGTGGTCAGTAGAGGAACTGCAGCCTCTAGTGGTCAGTAGAGGAACTGCAGCCTCTAGTGGTCAATGGAGGAACTGCAGTCTCTAGTGGTCAGTGGAGGAACTGCAGCCTCTAGTGGTCAGTGGAGGAACTGCAGCCTCTAGTGGTCGGTGGAGGAAATGCAGCCTCTAGTGGTTAGTAGAGGAACTGCAGCCTCTAGTGGTTAGTGGAGGAACTGCAGCCTCTAGTGGTCAGTAGAGGAACTGCAGCCTCTAGTGGTCAGTAGAGGAACTGCAGCCTCTAGTGGTTAATGGAGGAACTTCAGCCTTTAGTGGTCAGTAGAGGAACTGCAGCCTCTAGTGGTCAATGGAGGAACTGCAGTCTCTAGTGGTCAGTGGAGGAACTGCAGCCTCTTGTGGTCGGTGGAGGAAATGCAGCCTCTAGTGGTCAGTAGAGGAACTGCAGCCTCTAGTGGTCAATGGAGGAAATGCAGCCTCTAGTGGTCAGTAGAGGAACTGCAGCCTCTAGTGGTCAATGGAGGAAATGCAGCCTCTAGTGGTTAATAGAGGAACTGCAGCCTCTAGTGGTCAGTAGAGGAACTGCAGCCTCTAGTGGTCAGTAGAGGAACTGCAGCCTCTAGTGGTCAATGGAGGAACTGCAGCCTCTAGTGGTCAGTGGAGGAACTGCAGCCTCTAGTGGTCGGTGGAGGAAATGCAGCCTCTAGTGGTTAGTAGAGGAACTGCAGCCTCTAGTGGTCAGTAGAGGAACTGCAGCCTCTAGTGGTCAGTGGAGGAACTGCAGCCTCTAGTGGTTAGTAGAGGAACTGCAGCCTCTAGTGGTTAGTGGAGGAACTGCAGCCTCTAGTGGTCAGTAGAGGAACTGCAGCCTCTAGTGGCCAGTAAAGGAACTGCAGCCTCTAGTGGTTAATGGAGGAACTTCAGCCTTTAGTGGTCAGTAGAGGAACTGCAGCCTCCAGTGGTCAATGGAGGAACTGCAGTCTCTAGTGGTCAGTGGAGGAACTGCAGCCTCTTGTGGTCGGTGGAGGAAATGCAGCCTCTAGTGGTCAGTAGAGGAACTGCAGCCTCTAGTGGTCAATGGAGGAAATGCAGCCTCTAGTGGTCAGTAGAGGAACTGCAGCCTCTAGTGGTCAATGGAGGAACTGCAGCCTCTAGTGGTCAGTAGAGGAACTGCAGCCTCTAGTGGTTAGTAGAGGAACTGCAGCCTCTAGTGGTCAATGGAGGAAATGCAGCCTCTAGTGGTCAGTAGAGGAACTGCAGCCTCTAGTGGTCAATGGAGGAACTGCAGCCTCTAGTGGTCAGTAGAGGAACTGCAGCCTCTAGTGGTTAGTAGAGGAACTGCAGCCTCTAGTGGTCAGTAGAGGAACTGCAGCCTTTAGTGGTCAGTAGAGGAACTGCAGCCTCTAGTGGTCAATGGAGAAAATGCAGCCTCTAGTGGTCAGTAGAGGAACTGCAGCCTCTAGTGGTCAATGGAGGAAATGCAGCCTCTAGTGGTTAGTAGAGGAACTGCAGCCTCTAGTGGTTAGTGGAGGAAATGCAGCCTCTAGTGGTTAGTAGAGGAACTGCAGCCTCTAGTGGTTAGTAGAGGAACTGCAGCCTCTAGTGGTCAATGGAGGAAATGCAGCCTCTAGTGGTTAGTAGAGGAACTGCAGTCTCTAGTGGTCAGTGGAGGAACTGCAGCCTCTAGTGGTCGGTGGAGGAAATGCAGCCTCTAGTGGTTAGTAGAGGAACTGCAGCCTCTAGTGGTTAGTAGAGGAACTGCAGCCTCTAGTGGTCAGTAGAGGAACTGCAGCCTCTAGTGGCCAGTAGAGGAACTGCAGCCTCTAGTGGTCAATGGAGGAACTGCAGTCTCTAGTGGTCAGTGGAGGAACTGCAGCCTCTAGTGGTCAGTGGAGGAACTGCAGCCTCTAGTGGTCAGTGGAGGAACTGCAGCCTCTAGTGGTCGGTAGAGGAACTGCAGCCTCTAGTAGAGGAACTGCAGCCTCTAGTGGTCAGTAGAGGAACTGCAGCCTCTAGTGGTTTTCCCACCGTCTACAGCTGCATGTATCTTCTCTAACTTGTACCTTGACAGTAGACAACGTTCGTGAACGAGTGCTGCCTCCGTTTGCTTCTTGGTTTTCTCCTCATTAACGCGCTCTCGCCTCTCCTTCTGCTTTTCTAAATTATTCCACCAAATGACGGGTTTCCGTCACGCTCTATAGTTTTTACAAGCAGCCACATGCCAGTACCATGTGCGTTATCGGAGTTAAATTAATGAGAGTAACACAGCTGGTTGAAATGTATCTCATCTGAAGCGGTGTCTACCAGAAACTGATTTGGCATTCGTTTCAAATTCGTTTGAAGTTCGGAAGTAAAATAACTGAATTAATCGCTAGGAGAGCACGGCCGTTATTATCTCAAAGACGACACGGGCTGTTGTGGGGTTAATTAAACTAATGGAGCTCTGCGACCCATGCTGTGTTGGTCTGGAAGGTTCCAGGGGTAAAAAGACATTGCAGTTCCTCAACTGACCACTAGGCGCCGCCTCCACAACAAAGGAGTAGAGGTCGAACCCGAATAGACCCGTGAAAATTCGACCAGAAACCGACCCGACACGAGCTATTATCATGAGTCCGGAAGTCCGAACCCGAATGGACCTGCAATATTTGGACCCGGAACCGACCCGACACAAATCTTTGGTTTCCGACCCCGAACCGAACCGAGTTACCCGAATCAAACCGAGACAATCCAGCCCATAGTTACTCATGTTAAAGTTGTCTAGCGTTGAATAAAACTTGATTTTCTTACCTAAAGTTGTCTTCTTCTACCCGGTTCAGTTGCTACATAGGCTACGTGATGTAAACAACAATAAATCCATGTCGTTATTTTCTTTGTGGATACAGATGCTATTGGTAGCAACTGCTAACGCTAATAGCCTACACCAGTCAGGACGTATCTTAAATATGTTCTCTCATCCAACGTTGTCATGTTGGCGATCCGTTGTGCTTTACAGCTGCCAGGCAAACCGCTAACAACATGCTACGGCAACACGGTTGTTTCATGACAAATACCCTATGAATAATGGCGTATTTGAATAATTAATAATTTAATAATTCATGAATAATTAATTAAACTGCCCCGAGTCCTGACATTGGCTGCCACCGCCAATATCTTTAGCTCTCTGGAGTAAACACGGACCCAGCGGAACCTCGGGTTTTCGGGTTGTTCCGAAGACCTCTACAAAGGAGATCTCATTAGACCTCCATGTTAAAATTTGAAACTTTCCAGCGGAAATAAAGATATTTACAGCGTCGTACACATCGTGGTTGTTCGTGGTTGGTCTCTATAGGTGGAGTTTACATCCATGACAACTGTGGTTGTGACCACCGTGGTTGTTTGAAGGCAGAAAATGACGTCTGTATTACGACCGGTGCTGCCATGTTGGAAATGAGAATGGCAGCATGTCCATGGTACTCTGACCACGACGTTCGGCGTCCAACCAGTCACATGGCCGGATGCCATTTGTGCTTTGGATGTCATTCGGGTAGCAACACTTGTACAGTCGTATCAGTTATCACTACGGGTGAACATTCAAGCAAGCTGAGCCACAGTTGCTAATTGTAACTGAACTAAGGAGGACGTGGTTCAGCCAACTTACAGTCACGGAGGAGTTTGAACCCTCCTCCTGTGAGGTTCCCGTGATGGGCACAGCTGCTGGGACAGATGAATTGCAGTTCCTTGAAGGACCACCAGGTGCTGTCTCTAAAAGTGAGTCTCCATCGACCACGATGTTGACAGTTTGCTTTGAACGCAACTTAAAACGCTAAAACTCCCTGGCCCTGCTGGTTCATTCAGACTAAGGGCCTGATTTTACACCTCCCGCTAGCCGCTACCCACTACCCACTACCCGCAAATTGCTGATTTAGGAACCTCCGCCAACCGCTAATGCAATCTTCCACTCCCTAAAGCCACCACCCATTATGCCGACTCCCTTACTCACATTGTAGGCGCGGTAATGGGCGTGTCTCTTGGCTTTCCACAAATTCGGTATCTTGCGATCTCGGGGTCAGGATAGAGGGTAGTGGGTGGTCTGACCACCCTCTACCCTCTATCCTAAATCCACGAGATACCGGTACCGAAAGATACCAAGTTTGTGGAAAGCGCAACCGGCATGTCGGCGCATAAAAGAGCGCATCCAAATCGCGTTATTGCGCGTCCACCCAGTCACATGTGGACTGCACAAACGGCTCGACCTCTCGATTATGCATCACTGTATTACTTGCATACGTTATTATTCTCTTAAGGGCAGAGGACGTCTGTACGAGCAGCCCATGAGCTCCGATCTGGGAGAAAAGACGCTCCATAGCAGTTTGCGGGTAGCGCAACCTGCTCTTAAAGGCAATGGCTACTGACGCACTGATTGGTCAAACAGGTGGAACGCCCTAACCACTCCCATGCATAATTTAAGCATAATATAGTGGTTGGCGCAGGTAATATCATGGGTTTCCGGAGGTGGAAGATAGCGTTCTTTGCGGGAGTACGCCCCTCCTGCTACCTGCTATCCCTTAATAGCAGCTTTAGGAGGTTTGGCGCAAGATCGGGCCCTAAATCTTCTATTTTCTTTGGGCTCTGGTGAGCACCCTGCTTGGCCTCCATGTCGCACTGCTCCCCGCTCACTTCGCCGTTACCTTTTATCTCCCCTAACCAGTCAGACGCGTTACCGTCAGCCAGGTGCTACAGAGACAGATAGATGGAGGATGTTTCTTTTATGAGCTGAACCACATCTAAAGGAGGCGGGGCTGACCCCACGTGAACTTCAGAGGACCGTAGAACCAGACTGTATAAGAAGAACCGGACAAGCCCTCTGTGACGTCACCCACAAAGCCTCTTTTTCCTCGTACGACGCGGCGCCATGTTGCATGTAGGCGGAACGAGCCGGACTGGAAAACAGCTGGAACAGGCCATCCTTAGATCAGTTACCGTTGTACTTCTTGGTCCTGGACCTCAAGTACCACCGGCCTGCACGTCTTGGGTGTGACGTAACACAAGTCAGCTGTTTTACCTTAGCTTAGCTCATGCTAACCAGTGATTTAAACTCACACTAACTTAAATTCATCCTGATTGAATCAGTCAACCCATTCTCATTTCAGACGTCGTAATGTTGGAGTTAAAGCCAGTGGCTATTCCAGCCATCAATCAAAAGACCACACCCCTAATTAGATACAAATTTATATAATTTAATCTGGTGAGTTATAAAAATTTGCAGTGCGGTTGTCATGGATGTGAAATCCATCCATGGAGACTGAAACTGTTTGCCGTACCAGTCGGTAAAGAGGTTTGTTTCAGCTGTAAAGTTGGAGACAGCCCCTAGTGGTCAGTCAAGGAACTGCTACTTTCCTTCCTTCCACGCTGGTGACAGTTTTGAGGCCTTGAAAGCCGTGAAAAGCAGAATATTTGTCCTCTAACATCAGCTTGGCAGGCCGGATCAGACAGAAACTACAGCGTGAAATGTTGGAACGCTGGAAAAAATATTCCCGGCATGACAGCATTGCTTCTGAAGCCACATCAGCTCGTTTTTATTGCGAAAGCGGTTCAGCTGAAAATAAAAATCCGTCAGCTCTCCGAGGGCTTTGACTGTCATCCTCAAATGTTTCTGTGCGTCGGTTGGCTCGTTGACGATGTTGCTCTGAACTCTTGACAAATGGAATTTCCGGATCTTCGTGCTCCCGCTGTCACTCGGTGGCCTCTCTGATTTCGGTGGCCTCTCTGATTTCCTGCGCAGCGTCGTACAAACCCCCGGAACAATGATGAATAACGAGGCCTGCGGTCGAGCGCCCGCAACCCCCCGTCCTCATCTGCTTCCACCAGCCAGCAGCCGTAAAACGATTCCCGAACTGTGAAAGAGGTGAATTAGTGGCCCCCATGCGGAGCTGGAACCGGGTCACGTGGCAGCGCCTGACGGTTTTATGCATCACCTTATAACATGAGATGAAAAGGACCACCAGCCAAGCGTTAGTCATCAGCTCAAGCTGCTGCGTCGGGAAGTTTCTCTGCTTCTGTGGAACCGAGCGGCAGATGTTGACAGGCAGTTAAACCAGACTGTTTTTGATAAAACTTTACGCGCCTGTGAGCGACAGGGCGGTTGGTAGTCATCTCTGCTTGTTACCAGCCACACGTTTATGGCACAGCTCATGTCTCATCGACTTGCTTTGCTTCCCAGAACTGTTGTCAGCGTTGAAAACGTGGCCGACTGAGCTGCACGCTGAGCTCCTGAACAGCAGAGCCTGGAGTTGAACACGACTGCAGCCTCCCAGCAAAGACGGGTTCAGTCGATCCGGTTAAACTCTCTGGAAACGGGAAGAAAAGCCTGATTTATACTCGAACGTCACGTCGTCTGCGTGACCTACGCAGACAACGTGACGTGGAAAAACGCAAGAGATACGTTTAGTAAGCTTAGCTAGTTCGTGATTGTCCCTCTTGCATTGTGGCGTGGAATTAACATAGCGGAGACCGCGCGAGTATAAATAAATCAAAAGTGACGGCGACACATTGCCACGAGAGTATACATGGCCCTTTAGCCGCGACGTTAGCATCGAGAAGAACTGGACAAACCCTCTGTGATGTCACCCACGGGCTTTTATGCAGTCGTTTTTTTCCTCGTACTGCGCAGCGCCATGTTGTACCCAGTTGGCAACGAGCAGGTCTGGACGCCACCTGGAGCACGACCACCTCATTTCCATCACGGTTTCCAATTTTTTAGCTCGGCTGGGTCAGCTTGTGCCAAATTAGCATTGCTTTACATTCATTTTGATGAAATCTATCCAAACAGGTACAAAAAAAGACATCAGAAACAACTTCTGACAGCAAAGCTGAGCACCCCGGCGCTAGCCAGTGTCTTTTTAAGACGGTCCCAAGCCCAGATAAATGCAGGAGGTTGTGTCGGGAAGGGCATCCGACGTAAAACCAACGACAAGCTAACCATGAGAATCACAAGACCTATGAAGCCCATACCGGATCAGTCGACGACCGCCATCGGTGCTGTTGACCCTGCAGGGTCCTACAGGGTCCTGCAGGGTCTTGCAGGGTCAACAGCACCCTTGGATGGGCCAGACTGAGCGCAATTGGAGCGGGCTCAAATGGACAGCTTACAACAAAGAGTACATTGCACCTCACCCAAGCATGGTTTACCAAGATCCCACCCTGGAACCAGGTCTGGAGCCAGGTCTGGAGCCAAGTCTTTCATCTCATTATCGCAGTCAATTACCGGGATATGTGATATCAGCCTCATTCAAGTCTGCAAGCGACTCGCGACTGTGTCTCGCGTGAACTTGCAGCTTGTAACATCGGCATCATAACGTTAGCATGGCAGAAAGTGGCGATAGCACACAGGACATTTACTAACCCACTAAAAGGAACAAATCCGAGGTCTGGGCATATATATATATATATATATATATATTAGGGCTGTCAAAGTCAACGCGTTAAAGCGTGATTAACGCAAAATAATTTTAACGCAACTAATTTTTTTAACGCGGATTAACGCGAGCCTTAGCCTGGCCGTTGATGTACAATAGTAGAGAGGAGGTTTATTGAGCCTCGGGCCTCGCTGTAGTTGTAGTCCTGTAGTCCTCCGTAGTCCTGTCAAAACAGGAAGTCATGCACTGACGTCGACGGCCATGCCGCAGACAGACAGATGTAAACAAACCTCCGTTAGCAGTAATTGGGATAAAAATGGATACAACAGATACTATTTTGAATGGTAAGTTCAGCTTCAAAACCTTGCCTGATGGCTAACTCCACAAGATAAATGTTGTTTGTGTTTGCTGTCGATGTGAATTTAGTTACCACCGGAGTCCGACTACTGAAATATCACTTGTCGGGTAATGAGAGCGCTGATGCAGAGACCCCCCCCCCCCCCCCCCCCCCCCCCCCCCCCCCCCCCGTTTGAAGCAAACCACGAAAAAAATTTTGTATGAAGAACATAAGAGAAAATATTGAGTGATATATATATATATATATATATATATATATATATAATATATAATGGATTTTGGATTGTAGCAATAAATAAACATGCATTTGTTTTGCATAAGGCTAGCATTTGTGTACTCTCATATTAGGCAAGGCAACTTTATTTGTAGAGCACAATTCGTACACAAGGCAATTCAAAGTGCTTTACAGATGCATAAAATCACAAGAAGGCAAATAGAATCATTCCATACAAGCATAAAAATAATCAATAATAAATCAAATTAATTAATAAAAAAATTAATTAATTGAATTTAAAATGAAGAGTGCAGATAAAATCCTTCCAGTCATCATCTTCACATCTAAACAGAACTGTTTTCAGTCTGGATCAGAACATTGTCAGAGTTCAGGTCTGTCTCACATCTTCTAGAAGACTGGTCCAGATTTTAGGAGCATAAAACTGAAATGCAGCTTCACCTTGTTTAGTCCTGACTCTGGACACCAGCAGGAGACCACTACCTGAGGTTCTCAGAGTCCAGGTTGGTTCATCTGGATCTAACATGTCAGAGATGGACTTTGGAGCCATGAAGAGACTTGAACACAAGTAGAGCTGTTTTAAAGTCTATTCTCTGAGTGACAGGAAGCCAGAGACCTCAGGACTGGACTAATATGGTCATATTTCCTGGTTCTAGTCAGGACTCGTATTAATAAGAGTAATACAACTTGAAAAAGATCTGTATAAGGTAGATTTAGAATAGATAAAAATATGCGATTAATTTGCGATTAATCATGATTAACTATTGACAGTCATGCGATTAATCTGATTAATTATTTTGAGAAATTGACAGCCCTAATATATATATATATATATATATATATATATATATATCAGTGACGTGCGGTGAGATTCATGGCTGGTGAGGCGCTGACTTCATCAGTCAGGTTTACAAGCATATGAACCCTCCAGAACAACTTATTCACCATTTGATTGGCAGCAGTTAACTGTTTATGTTTAAAACCTCCTATCGTCATTCACATATAAATGCTTTACACATACAAACTGTAGCGCACAAAAAACCACATTTAATTAAAAAAAAGCTATTATGAATAAAAATTTTTGAATAAAAAATAATCTAAAAATGGTGAAGTTAAATGGAAAATTACTTTATAGTACAAATCAATTGATAATATAAAAAAAATATGTATTTTTTTTTCATTTCTTTCTTTCCGTGATGGCAGGTGAGACACGGCCTCCCCTGCCTCACCTGAACGCACGTCACTGATATGAACACTATATATATATATATATATATATATATATATATATATATATATATGTGTGTGTGTGTAATTTTTATAATTATAATATATATAATTTTTTTTTTAAGAATGCAGAGGGACAACTGGTGGCGGACAGTTTTGCTGTCCGCAGAGCACTTGTTTATATTTGATTGTAATTTGTAGAAGCAAACTTGAAGGAGCTAACGCTAATGCTTCAAGCTACTGAGATGTTTGACCAAGAGGAACCTGGTCGATGCGCTTCGCTAACTCGCATTTCGTAAACGTTACCGTTGCGTGTTGATCTAAAAATGACCGGAACGATGTTCTTCTGATGCAGTTAAAATATTAATTTATTCCATTAACTGATCCGACAACCATAACGCCGGCAGTTAGCGCCACAGCGGTCCAAAAAACAGCTAACCAATAACAGGCAGCTACCTTTATACCTGACCCTCAGGTAACAACACAGCGACACCCACAGACACACAGAGTGAACTACAATTCAGAACAACATATTTGGCTCCTAAACAACTGTTTCTTTATTTGCACATTTATACTTATTTAAGGTTCAGCTTAAAGTCCAAAGTTTATTTCATTTGAACTTGCACTATAATTTTTGTTCCTGATAATTGTTTGCATATTTTGACCTACTATGGTTGTTAAAGTGTTTATTTAAATTTGCACTAGACAAATTAGCTTTGTTCCTGTTATTTATTTGTTCATTTAAAATAAAACCTCTTTCTGTGCCAGTTGTTTGCTCTTTTAATGTGAAAGTTTCATTCTGATAAAATTTTGGCTTCCAATGTTTTAGTACGACAAGAAAATCACAAGATTTTGTGAAATTATTTAAATTATGTGTTTTTTGGACATTTGTACAGCAATGAAGAATACCACGATAATATCGTAAACCGTAATAATTTGGTCACTATAATTGAGATATCAAATTTTCCATATCGTTACATCCCTAATCCACGTGGAGCCGTCGCTGTCATCAGCCACCAGGTGGCAGTGTGGGTTATTCTTCTGCAGCACTGTAGCCAGCAGGGCTGAGCTTCCTTTTGTTTATTTCCTCAAAGGGGCTCAAACGCTGACAGTTGGAGCTGATGGATGTTGAGCATCGGTAACTGTTACTGACGCTGACGTTAGCTGTTAGCACGAGCTGCCCGTCGCTTGCTTCCTCTTTTCCCAGCATGCTTCGTGGTACGGGTTCTTGCTGGTTCTGGCGGTACGTTTAGTACGTCTAGTCTATCTTGATACAATCCTGAGATGCTGAAGATCAGATCAGGGCAACGATATCATGGTTGGTACGGTCGTCTGTGAGGATTAATTAGTCTCATGCAGTAACGACGCTAAGTTTATTTATTTGTCCCGTGGGAGGAGTTAATCATGCCCCGTTTTATTTTCAAACACATTTAATTCAGATTCCTGGCTGGAGTCTGACCAGGATCTAAAATGAACATGTTTCCTGTCTAAATGACAGCCTCATGTAGCGCCGGGAAATTAATTAAAAAAAATCAAAACTGGCACTCAGCCAGCATCCGGCCTAATAACGTCAATTACATTCAGCTGTTTGAAATATTCATTTAGTGTTCATCTATGTTTCACTTTGGTTATTTCTAGATCCCAAAGGTATGTTCTCTTTCATTAAAAGATGGGAAAAAAAACCAGCCTGAAGGTGCTCAGGTGTGAATTTAAATGACTCAGTTAACAACACATCAGTCATGTATCACTTTCACAACACGTCCTTCCAGAAGATTCATAATTAAACCAGAGCTCCGATCATTGATAAAAAAACCTTCCCGTCCCTGCCTGAACCCAACTGGTTCAAACGAACGGATCAATAACAGACCTCAGCGATGAGCTGATGGTGGTCCGCTGGTTTAAATCAGGTGTCTTGGAGGAGGGAAACATCTCAAACGTGAAGGAAGCTACTAATCCTCTCTGCTCCGGTTCTTCAGGGAGTCTGAAAACGGGAAACAAAAGACTTCAATCCACCGAATCTCACTTAAACCACATCTGCTGGTTTCATTTGTCTTGGACATGAGAAACAGAATTAATTAAGAGTAACGGGCAGGCAGATTAGTGAGGGGTTGAGGATGAACGCAGCTGCTTCCTGAATCGAAGCGTGTGCTTGTGAAAACACTGGTAGCCGACAGCAGAGCGGAGATGAAGGAGAGATTATCCGGAGAGGACGGGGAAGCGGCACGTGTTTAATAAGGTCCTGCCGCATGGAGATACGGCCTGTTTTTTGCTGTTTTCTTCTGTCGTAGATCGTCACGCTGTGATGAAATTCATCGCTCTGCGCTCAGAGGAACCGGCACGTCCAGATATCAGCATGTTTTAGTCATGTGAGGTTTTAAAAACAAGCCGTGCATGTGAATTGAGTCTCATCCACGGCAGCGACAGCTTCTCTCTTCCCTGAACTGTTTCTGTCCTTATAGGACGAACAGAATCGACCCGAGAGGAAATTAAACATTAATGTATGCAGGTGCTTCTTCCACTCAGAGATATTCATGAGAGGGCAGAGATCCATGAATACGTCTCCAGTGTGTTCATTATAGACCACATACATTTAATTTTCAAGTATTTTTCTGAACACACAGTATTTGAAGAGCTAATTGAAAGACAAAAGCTAGCGAAGACATCCAGAGAATCCTCAGCATGCATTAATGCATGTTTCAAAGGTTTGAGGTATTAAATTTAAAAGAGAGAGATTGAACGTGGACCTAGAGAAAGTATGTTCATTACTGTGACTGCCGCTCCGTTAGAAGTCGCCTCTGTAGCACCTTTATTAGAAATAAATTCATATTTGACGTGTGTGATTAGATTTATAATTGAAACCCAAAAAAAGATGAAGGAATGAGTCCACAGACGGAGGTACGAGTCCACAGATGGAGGAACGAGTCCACAGATGGAGGAACGAGTCGACAGATGGAGGAACGAGTCCACAGATGATGGAGGAAAGAGTCCACAGACGGAGGAACGAGTCCACAGACGGAGGAACGAGTCCACAGATGGAGGAACGAGTCCACAGATGGAGGAACGAGTCCAATGACGGAGGAACGAGTCCACAGAAGGAGGAACGAGTCCACAGATGGAGGAACGAGTCCACAGATGGAGGAACGAGTCCACAGAAGGAGGAACGAGTCCACAGATGGAGGAACGAGTCCACAGATGGAGGAACGAGTCCACAGATGGAGGAACGAGTCCACAGATGGAGGAACGAGTCCACAGAAGGAGGAACGAGTCCACAGATGGAGGAACGAGTCCACAGATGGAGGAACGAGTCCACAGAAGGAGGAACGAGTCCACAGATGGAGGAACGAGTCCACAGATGGAGGAACGAGTCCACAGAAGGAGGAACGAGTCCACAGATGGAGGAACGAGTCCACAGAAGGAGGAACGAGTCCACAGATGGAGGAACGAGTCCACAGATGGAGGAACGAGTCCACAGATGGAGGAACGAGTCCACAGATGGAGAGGAGGAACGAGTCCACAGATGGAGGAACGAGTCCACAGATGGAGGAACGAGTCCACAGAAGGAGGAACGAGTCCACAGAAGGAGGAACGAGTCCACAGATGGAGGAACGAGTCCACAGAAGGAGGAACGAGTCCACAGATGGAGGAACGAGTCCACAGATGGAAGGAACGAGTCCACAGATGGAGGAACGAGTCCCACAGATGGAGGAACGAGTCCACAGAAGGAGGAACGAGTCCACAGATGGAGGAAACGAGTCCACAGATGGAGGAACGAGTCCACAGAAGGAGGAACGAGTCCACAGATGGAGGAACGAGTCCACAGATGGAGGAACGAGTCCACGACGGAGGAACGAGTCCACAGAAGGAGGAACGAGTCCACAGATGGAGGAACGAGTCCACAGAAGGAGGAACGAGTCCACAGAGGAGGAACGAGTCCACAGAAGGAGGAACGAGTCCACAGATGGAGGAACGAGTCCACAGAAGGAGGAACGAGTCCACAGACGGAGGAACGAGTCCACAGATGGAGGAACGAGTCCACAGATGGAGGAACGAGTCCACAGATGGAGGAACGAGTCCACAGAAGGAGGAACGAGTCCACAGATGGAGGAACGAGTCCACAGATGGAGGAACGAGTCCACAGACGGAGGAACGAGTCCACAGATGGAGGAACGAGTCCACAGGAGATGGAGGAACGAGTCCACAGATGGAGGAACGAGTCCACAGAAGGAGGAACGAGTCCACAGAGAGGAGGAACGAGTCCACAGATGGAGGAACGAGTCCACAGGACGGAGAGGAACGAGTCCACAGACGGAGGAACGAGTCCACAGGACGACGGAGGAACGAGTCCACAGATGGAGGAACGAGTCCCACAGACGGAGGAACGAGTCCACAGACGGAGGAAACGAGTCCACAGACGGACGGAGGAACGAGTCCACAGATGGAGGAACGAGTCCACAGATGGAGGAACGAGTCCACAGATGGAGGAACGAGTCCACAGACGGAGGAACGAGTCCACAGACAATGGAGGAACGAGTCCACAGACGGAGGAACGAGTCCACAGATGGAGGAACGAGTCCACGAGGAACGAGTCCACAGATGGAGGAACGAGTCACAGACGAGGAAACGAGTCCACAGAGGAGGAACGAGTCCACAGACGGAGGGACGAGTCCACAGATGGAGGAACGAGTCCACAGATGGAGGAACGAGTCCACAGATGGAGGAACGAGTCCACAGAGGAGGAACGAGTCCACAGATGGAGGAACGAGTCCACAGATGGAGGAACGAGTCCACAGAATGGAGGAACGAGTCCACAGATGGAGGAACGAGTCCACAGACGGAGGAACGAGTCCACAGATGGAGGAACGAGTCCACAGATGATGGAGGAACGAGTCCACAGATGGAGGAACGAGTCCACAGATGGAGGAACGAGTCCACAGAGGAGGAACGAGTCCACAGATGGAGGAACGAGTCCACAGATGGAGGAACGAGTCCACAGATGGAGGAACGAGTCCACAGATGGAGGAACGAGTCCACAGATGGAGGAACGAGTCCACAGATGGAGGAACGAGTCCACAGATGGAGGACCGAGTCCACAGATGGAGGAACGAGTCCACAGACGATGGAGGAACGAGTCCACAGATGGAGGACCGAGTCCACAGATGGAGGAACGAGTCCACAGATGGAGGACCGAGTCCACAGATGGAGGAACGAGTCCACAGATGGAGGAACGAGTCCACAGATGGAGGAACGGGTCCACAGACGGAGGAACGAGTCCACAGATGATGGAGGAACGAGTCCATAGATGGAGGAACGAGTCCATAGATGGAAGAACGAGTCCACAGATGGAGGAACGAGTCCACAGATGGAGGGATGAGTCCACAGACAGAGGAACGAGTCCACAGATGGAGGAACGAGTCCACAGAAGGAGGAACGAGTCCACAGATGGAGAAACGAGTCCACAGAAGGAGGAACGAGTCCACAGATGGAGGAACGAGTCCACAGATGAAGGAACGAGTCCCACAGAGAGGAACGAGTCCACAGAAGGAGGAACGAGTCCACAGATGGAGGAACGAGTCCACAGATGGAGGAACGAGTCCCAGATGAGGAGGAACGAGTCCACAGATGGAGGAACGAGTCCACAGACGGAGGGACGAGTCCATAGATGGAGGAACGAGTCCACAGATGATGGAGGAACGAGTCCATAGATGGAGGAACGAGTCCATAGATGGAAGAACGAGTCCACAGATGGAGGAACGAGTCCACACGAGACGAGGGAGGAACGAGTCCACAGACAGAGGGACGAGTCCACAGATGGAGGAACGAGTCCACAGATGGAGGAACGAGTCCACAGACGGAGGAACGAGTCCACAGATGATGAAGGAACGAGTCCACAGATGATGGAGGAATGAGTCCACAGATGGAGGAACGAGTCCACAGATGGAGGAAGGAGTCCACAGATGATGGAGGAACGAGTCCAAAGATGGAGGAACGAGTCCATAGATGGAAGAACGAGTCCACAGATGATGGAGGAACGAGTCCACAGATGGAGGAACGAGTCCACAGATGGAGGAACGAGTCACAGATGGAGGACACAGATGGAGGAAAGTCCACAGATGGAGGAACGAGTCCACAGAGAGGAACGAGTCACAGAAGGAAACGAGTCCAAAGATGGAGGAACGAGTCCACAGACGGGGAACGAGTCCACAGAGGAGAACGAGTCCACAGAGGAGGAACGAGGAGAGAACGAGTCCACAGAAGGAGGAACGAGTCCCACAGAGAAGGAACGAGTCCACAGAAGGAGGAGTCCACAGACGGAGGAAGAGTCCACAGAAGAAGGAACGAGTCCACAGATGGAGGACGAGTCCACAGATGGAGGAACGAGTCCACAGATGGAGGAACGAGTCCACAGAGATGGAGGAACGAGTCCACAGATGGAGGAACGAGTCCACAGAGGAGGAGAGACACAGAGGAGGAAACGAGTCCACAGATGGAGGAACGAGTCCACAGAGATGGAGGGACGAGTCCACAGACATGGAGGAACGAGTCCACAGATGGAGGAACGAGTCCACAGAGGAGGAACGAGTCCACAGATGGAGGAACGAGTCCACAGAGAGGAGGAACGAGTCCACAGATGGAGGAACGAGTCCACAGATGGAGGAGGAACGAGTCCCACAGACGGAGGAACGAGTCCACAGATGGAGAGGAACGAGTCCACAGATGGAGGAACCGTCCACAGATGGAGGAACGAGTCCACAGATGGAGGAACGAGTCCACAGATGGAGGACCCGAGTCCACAGATGGAGGAACGAGTCCACAGACGATGGAGGAACGAGTCCACAGATGGAGGACGAGTCCACAGATGGAGGAACGAGTCCACAGATGGAGGAACGAGTCCACAGATGGAGGACCGAGTCCACAGATGGAGGAACGAGTCCAGAGATGGAGGAACGAGTCCACAGATGGAGCAACGAGTCCACAGACGGAGGGACGAGTCCATAGATGGAGGAACGAGTCCACAGATGATGGAGGAACGAGTCCATAGATGGAGGAACGAGTCCATAGACGGAAGAACGAGTCCACAGATGGAGGGACGAGTCCACAGACGGAGGAACGAGTCCACAGATGGAGGAACGAGTCCACAGATGGAGGAACGAGTCCACAGACGGAGGAACGAGTCCACAGAAGGAGGAACGAGTCCACAGACGGAGGAACGAGTCCACAGACGGAGGAACGAGTCCACAGATGATGGAGGAACGAGTCCACAGATGGAGGGACGAGTCCACAGACGGAGGAACGAGTCCACAGATGGAGGAACGAGTCCACAGATGGAGGAACGAGTCCACAGACGGAGGAACGAGTCCACAGAAGGAGGAACGAGTCCACAGACGGAGGAACGAGTCCACAGACGGAGGAACGAGTCCACAGATGAGAAGAACGAGTCCAAGGAGGAACGAGTCCACAGATGGAGGAACGAGTCCACAGATGGAGGAAGGAGTCCACAGATGATGGAGGAACGAGTCCACAGATGATGGAGGAACGAGTCCACAGACGGAGGGACGAGTCCATAGATGGAGGAACGAGTCCACAGAAGGAGGAACGAGTCCACAGACGGAGGAGCGAGTCCACAGACGGAGGAGCGAGTCCACAGACGGAGGAGTGAGTCCACAGACGGAGGAACAAGTCCACAGACGGAGGAGCGAGTCCACAGATGGAAGAACGAGTCCACAGATGGAGGACCGAGTCCACAGATGGAGGAACGAGTCCAGAGATGGAGGAACGAGTCCACAGATGGAGCAACGAGTCCACAGACGGAGGGACGAGTCCATAGATGGAGGAACGAGTCCACAGATGGAGGAACGAGTCCACAGATGGAGGGACGAGTCCACAGACGGAGGAACGAGTCCACAGACGGAGGAGCGAGTCCACAGACGGAGGAACGAGTCCACAGAAGGAGGAACAAGTCCACAGACGGAGGAACAAGTCCACAGAAGGAGGAACAAGTCCACAGACGGAGGAACAAGTCCACAGATGGAGGAACGAGTCCACAGATGGAGGGACGAGTCCACAGACGGAGGAACAATTCCACAGACGGAGGAACGAGTCCACAGAAGGAGGAACGAGTCCACAGATGGAGGAAGGAGTCCACAGATGATGGAGGAACGAGTCCACAGATGGAGGAACGAGTCCACAGAATGGAGGAGTCCACAGAAGGAGGAACGAGTCCACAGACGGAGGAACGAGTCCACAGACGGAGGAACAAGTCCACAGACGGAGGAGCGAGTCCACAGACGGAGGAACGAGTCCACAGAAGGAGGAACGAGTCCATAGATGGAGGAGTGAGTCCACAGAAGGAGGAACGAGTCCACAGAAGGAGGAACAAGTCCACAGACGGAGGAACGAGTCCACAGACGGAGGGACGAGTCCATAGATGGAGGGACGAGTCCACAGATGATGGAGGAACGAGTCCATAGACGGAAGAACGAGTCCACAGATGGAGGAACGAGTCCATAGATGGAGGAAGGAGTCCACAGATGATGGAGGAACGAGTCCACAGACGGAGGGACGAGTCCATAGATGGAGGAACAAGTCCACAGCTGAAGGACCGAGTCCGAGTACACATAGATAAGAAGTAAATTAGAGTCATCCTTTTTTTTGCTTTGGTCATATCAACAAACACTCAGATTTTGGTGGCGACTCAAGTAAAGATGCAGAAGAAGAAAACTTTCCGCTGCAGATGTCTGAACGGTACCTGATCAAATGTGCTGATGAAAGCATCAAAACACAGACGAGTTTTTCCAGTCGTCGTTAGACCATCTGCTCTCGTCTTTTCCACATATTCAGGCTTTAATGTGATGAACGGAGGAGAATCAATACTACAGGTGGCAACAAAGACACTTCCTGTCTGTTCAGAGCCGTATTGAACTCTGCCTCTTCTTTCATACGCTGTTTTTCTCAGTTCCAACCGACGAGATGATTTTAATCCAGATAAAACAGATTTCTGAAGGGAAGCAGAGAGCAGATGGTTTGTAATAATTCAATGACGAGATTAAAACGCACGCTGAGAAAATGAAAGCGTACATTTTATATTTCATCAAGAGTGACAGCACAGACTTCTTTCACAGCATTTAAAAGAGAAGGTTCAGCAAGGACATTTTTAATGAGTTACGAGCTCTGATTTATACATTTTCAGGGATTCAAACATGATGAGACGGTTGGGTTTTATATATTAAAGAAAAACCTGTGATTAAAGTTAAAGCAGGTCATAATGATTAAAGAAGAATAAATAAAAACAGGTGAGGAGAAAGAAAACCCACAGCTGGTGAAGGTACATAAAAAAAATGATGGTATTTCTCTTTTTTTTTTTCTTTTATAATGAAAGTCTGGGTTTAGTTGCAGTTCCTCTGCTGGCCACTAGGTTCTCCAAAGCAGAGCAAAACATATTTACAGCCTGGTACAAAAAACAGACACATTTCACATCCAAGACATCTGTACTAGAAAGATTTTCTTGTAGTAAATTAGGTAATATACATGAAGCAGAAACTGTACGTATGATTAGGGGGCGTGGTCTCTTGATTGACAGGAGGCGTAGCCAGTGGCTTGCTGTCGTCACTTTAGCGATTCGGCAATGTCTTGGTCTGACTTCAGAGCTGTGAGTAAAGACCTAAGAGCTCACCGTCGGCCCCTGGTGGTCATGTGAGGAAGTGGGGAGACAAACTAGACGTCTACGTCTTTTTTTTTGAGTAAAAATAATGACGCCTGCGTGGATGCAGACAAAGGAAAGTCTCATGAACATGTTGGGCAGATGTTCAACATGTTTGGTCGCAGCAGTTACAAACAGCACATTCAGCGTTATTTTGAATCCGTTGATGCACCAGTTTGAATGACCACGCCGAGTTGAGACCTTGAAGACGTCCTCCAATGAAGGACCTTCGTCTTCGTCCAGGTAGTTTGACCCAAGTCTGACCCACATCCTCAGTGGATCTTTCACCAAACACCTCCCAGTTCTTCAACGTTCCCTCACAACGACTGGACCACATCTGGTTCAAGAGCCAGGTTTGGGCCGGTCCATGACCCTTCAGGATCAGGGACATTTTTTTCCTGTTTCAGAGTTTACGTTTAATAAAAATGAAATGATATTTGTCGGAGCATCATCTCTGTATTAGACCCAAAGGCCTGAATAACATTTAGGAAAACCCTCAGTTTCTGTGACTGTGATTCAACCGTGAGTCACTCGTTATCGCGCCTGCGTTCGCCCGAGGTCCAAACAAGCTGGTGCTCCTACATTAACATTCATGGCTCCGGAGGATTCCGCTCGCCGGCACTTCAGGGCCCGTCCTCCCGCCGAAACCTCCACCGAAGTGGCGCAGAGGAAAGAAGCTCAGGGGCGCCTCCTCCTGAGCGCTTTGAACAGGAAAAAGGAGAAGGATGCGGCGTGCATGACAAACGGCAAAGTGGTTTGAACTTCATCAGGGCCTCGGCCTGCGTCTGGATATGATGCCACCTCAGCTGGCTCCTCGCGGCGTGGCACCTCCAGCGAAGGTCCAGCCACCCCGCAGAAGGATGCTTTCATCCATCATCTTATTCATGATCTCATCCGTGACGAAGGGCGACCGAAACAGGTCCCATTATATACAGCTGAGGGTCAGGAGGCTTCACATCCCTCCCCTGGTTCTGGACCCAGGGTGGGACCCAGGTAACCTGGGCAGACATGTGACATCACGGGTGTATACTGCAGTAATTTCTCGGGCTGGTGTTTCCCAGGAGTGAACAGACATCGGGTCTCTCTCGGTCTCCAGAGCGCCGTTAACGAAGCTCCTGAGTGACGGGAAAGACGCTGAAGACGTCTTCTTTTATCCAGCGCATCACCGCCGAGCTGTCGTCCTCCAGCTGATCCCTCTGAAAAGGATTTTCCTTTGAAGAACCGTAATTGTCGGTTCCACGTTGAGCCTTTTGGACTCTGAGCTTAATATATGTATTTATAGTGAATAAACCCAGCTGATGCCTCTGAGTTGTTTCCTCTTGTAAAGCAGCGTTTGCTTCTCCTTCTTTTCCTCTCTGCAGGGATGCTGGAGATGATTTGCCTTCATGTTTCTGGATGTTTGGTCAGCAGCAAACTTTATCTCTAATCCAGACGATCAAAAACACAATTTAACTTTTCCAATCTATTTTTTTGTTTTTCTCAAATTGTCCTGTTTTTCAGTCTGGCAGCACCTGCAGCTGTTTAACAGCCAGAAACACTTGAATCAGGGTCAAATGAAATAAAATGAAATTACTTGCGAAATGAAACAACGCGAGCAACAATTTTCGGGGGTTTTCTGTGGGTGCAAATGAGACCATATCACTGTCGACTAATGTTCTCTATTTTACCAAACAAAATAAGATGCAGCCTCAGTGACTGAGAGGAGAGTTGACTGGGATCAGAACTGGGAGAAGACTAATCAATCACAGGCTCCAGTGGATTCAGTTCTGGTACCACGGACTCACCTGGACTCTGATGATGACCCAGAGGCAGACTGGCTGATGTGTTCTGTCTGATGTGTATACCAACAGCATTCCCACGGTCAAAGCAGTAAGCAGTAACAGCACCCCCCCCCCCCCCCCCCCCCCCCCCCCCCAACAAGATACCTTGGCTCCCTCTCACCTGGAAGATTTGATTTGCTCTCATTTTTCTAGGCGTCCCCTTGACGTTGCTCCTCCAAAATCACTTCAAGGATCCATTAGCGTTATTGGAGAACCTAAATGAGCTGTAATGAGCCAGTCTCCTGAGGACGTCCAACATGGCTGCCGTCTCTCTGAATGTGTGTCAGAGATCTGCAGGGACACGTCTTCAGTGGTGCAACTGAGGTGTTTTTGGTCTTTAAATTTGGTGATACTCTCAGAGCCGCGGAAACATGTTCTCAGCAGGGGATGCTGGGAGTCTGAGACAGCTGTGCCTTTTTTATATATATATATATATATATATATATACCGCCCTTATATATATATAATATATATATATATATATATATATATATATATATATATATATATATATATAATATACACACATTTTAGGGCTGGGCAATGATTAGTCGCAGAAGATTAATCGCATTGTATACGCAAAGTCAAATAATGAATTTAAAAGTAGTGTAAAGGTCACTTTTATTTAAATGTTCTGCTGCCATATGAACTAAAGTGTCATAACATTTGTTGTTCAAACACTTTTAACATCAGCACTTGTCAGTAACACTTATTTAGTGTAAATCTCATCTTAAAAAATGTCAAATAAAATAAAGCTTATTGCCACTGCCAGGACATTAATGTCATCCTGTTTTATAAAAAAAATAAAAGAAAGTCTACAAACAAAATACAACAAAATGATTGTAGTCTCAGCACAATCAGAACATTAAAACAGGTAATTTCTGAGGTAACAGCAGAAACTTTTAACGGGGAGTT
Source organism: Hirundichthys speculiger (assembly GCA_018398805.1). Taxonomy (NCBI): domain Eukaryota; kingdom Metazoa; phylum Chordata; class Actinopteri; order Beloniformes; family Exocoetidae; genus Hirundichthys; species Hirundichthys speculiger. The sequence continues at coordinate 408,066 of JAGFBZ010000768.1, read as the reverse complement.
TAACTTGTCAGTTGTTACAAATAACCTTGTTTCTGTTGAATCCTCCGTCTGGGAGAACTTTAAAATAAAAATGTCCATGTTAAAGTTCTGTAACTTTACCAATCCGTGTATCATTCATTCTTTCCATTTTCAATTGTCAATCAAAAATTTAAAAAAAAATTAAAAAGTGACATTTTATCACGTTATCACAAAAAAATGAAAAAATGCCTGTTTTATATAGATTATATATATATATATATATATATATATATATATATATATATTATATTATATATATATATATATATATATCAATTTTAGACTTGGATCAAAAATACAAAATTTAAAAAATGGGCCACAGGACTGAACTTGTTTTATAATGGAGGACTGGACTTTCTGTTGTCATTACACATCTGTGCCACTAGATGGAGCCGCACTGCAGTAACCAGCTAGAGAACAGCAGGACAGTGAACACATGGAGCAGATCTGATGGAACATGGAGGAATGACACAAAGTTTTGTTGCAGTCTAGAATATTTGTTTTCAGACAGAATTGTTAATATTGCTACCTGAGTTCCTACCTGAACTGTAAAGTTCACTGATTTTTACCGTTCTGCATGTCTGTTTTAGCTTTTTCGCATGTTTACCTGCCAATTATCTTCCGGTTCTGCAGCAGCCAGTAACAGACTTTTCAAAACAAAAGCATGTGAGCAACATGCGTTAACACGCGATAAAATAAATGTCGGCATTAATAAATTAATAAATAATAATTAATAAACAATTAATAAGTGATAATAAATACATCTCTGCCGACAATAATAATTATATAGTATGTGTATGCACCGTATCAACTACAGCGGTACCTCTACTTACGAACAACTCTACATACGTACTTTTCAGGTTATGAAACGCCTCAATAGGAAAATATTGCCTCTTGTTACGAAAGAAATTTCAGGATACGAAAGGCAATAATACAGTACGCACTGCTACTCGCAGCTCCCAGAGTTTACCGAACGTAAACATACAACTGCCATTGGCTATCAGCTAGCATCATCCTGGCATCCCTTTGACATTTTCTGAATTTGTTGAAAAGAATCCTCCAGAAAAAGTGTTCACTAGTCGGGCTATCTTTCACTATGATGATGTTTGCCTTGCACATTTTTGAAGGATTGTTAAAAGCCGACAAAAGAAAACGTCCTTGGATCTGTTCTTTACAAAATGTCGGACAAAAACCACTGCTGAGAGAGAAAAGGTGACGACCATAGCAGTTAAAAGGTAAATAAACAATTTTTATTCTTTACTTTATTTTTTACGTTATGTACAACTCTCATTCTATGTTTATTGTGCAGTAATCTAATTGTAACATGTATTTGTTACATGTTTTGATGCATTTTTGTGATTTATTAAAAAATTTATGTCCAAATTTTGGGGGGCTTGGGACAGATTAGAGCATTTACATGGAAAACGTCTCTACTTACGGAGTTTTCAGGTTATGAAACTACTTCCAGAGCCAATTAATTTTGTAAGTAGAAGTACCACTGTATATGGTTGTCAACTATATAGTATATGACAGCATTTGTCGCTGTCATGGTGGACGAGATGACAGATGTCAGTAACAGCTGATGTGCTTTTTAAAATACTACAGAACGAATCATTGATGAGCAGTTCTGCCTGTCAGGGGAGGAAGAGTTTTGTGAAAACACTGAGCAGAGAGGAACAGGTATGATGACATCTACCTTCAACCGCTGAGAACATCTCTGGTGCTCCGACCCCAAGGAGAGGACCAGTGCACGAAGGGATATGTCCAAACAGTGTTCTGGACGGTTCTGGAAGCCCTTTCTGCAACCTCCATGGTAGACTTGATGGCACCCTGGAGTTCGTCCACATCTTACGATACGATCCTTCCTGAGCTCCATCAGACCTCAGGTGGTGACCAGATCGACTTGAGGCTCCCAGTCTGACACCGAGGTAAACCAGCCCAGCTGTATATTCGGGTTGAAAGTGAGGCTTCCTCCTCCACAGATGTAGCTGTAGCTGTGGAGATGGTTCAGCGCCTGGTCTTTACCGCCAATGGTAGCATCCTCACCCCGGGTCTGTTGGCCAGATAGGCAGGACGTTACCCGAGCAAGCATCTCCTAGGGCACAACGGAGAAGTCGATCAGTCGGTCTTGCCCCACATGTGGAGGTCTGACGGATCGGGCTGAACATCATAGACCACCTGGACCAAGAACATGACTCCCCGGGGCTCTGCAAAGCAGATCTCGGTCCAAGAGATCCTCCATCCCCATGACAGAAACACTCCTAGAGTGGATACCAGTCTGCCTTGAACTGCAGACCCATCCATCCTTGCATCCTTTTGACCATGCCTTCATGGGTTTGGGTCTTGGGGGACCAGTCTAACAGAGAGCCCCTGACCTTCCTGGCTCCAACCACTTCCTGCAGCCCCTCTGGAAGGACTCTGAGGTGTTCCCACCTTCAAGGCAAACCAAACTCCTGTTTGTATCGGGACCAGGTGGCCCCTAGTACTGGGCCAGGTACCCGTCCTCCTCGTCAAAAACCTCCTTATTCTGACGCAATAATGATCCAACGCCAGAATGTTCCTTTCACATCTGCTTCTCTTCTAACTTAGACTGCCTTACTGCAGTCCACTATCTTCTCATCCTGAGTTTAAGGTACCAGGGCACATTTGAAAAGCCATATCTGGGACCCTATCAGATCTTCAAATGAGGTAAATAAAATCCGAGCTGAACGTTAATGCAGGTCACATTAAACAAAGACGTAAGTAGCGGCAGCTGCTGATCTGACCCGCCAGTGTCAGCGCCGCTATGAAAGCAGAAATTTATTCCATTTCCTGCCCTGGAGAATCACTGCTACCCATCAATCTGAGGAGGGTTATAATTTCATCTCAAAGCAATTTGGAGTCCATCAGTCAGCAGTCGGAAAGATCATTCCCGAGTGGAATCAGTCCCCACCTTATCACGGCGAAGTGGTTCGTGTGCCTGAGAGGAATGTTGTTTGGGGGGGGGCAGTTGCACTGATGGGGTCAATCACGGAAAATTGGTCTGGGGAGACGGGCTAGACGAAGATTTATACAACAGCAGGAGAGTGAGCAGAGCGCCACCATGGAGCTACACCCAGAGGGGGAAGGGTCGTCAACAAGCGCCTGGAAGGCGGGTCTTTACCCGCAGGGAACCAGGACGGGCTCTGTGGGCTCACCAGAGAGACTGGATTAAAAATAAAAATAAAAACAACCTGGACAAACCCACTGTGACGTCAACCACCGGTTGCTAAAAAGTGACTCTTTTTCGTTGCTCTGGAGATTGGCGTGTAATTAGTGACTGACTCCGCCCAGCCTGGTCTGGAGGAGGTCTGGAAGCTCCTCCTCCCCTCCAGAGTATTCTAGAGAAAAGGTCTTCCAAATGAATGGACTACATGTCTCTTACGACCATGTGAGAGACTGATGAAGTCACATCAAGCGCCAACACTTTAGCTCCTGGGTTGAATCTCAACCAGGTCGTAAGAGAAACATCAGTTCCTCGACTGACCGCAGGGATCCGCCTCCAACAATGAGTCAGTCTCGGTTGCTGTCTGAGTGAAAACATCAGAAAGTTCTTGGCTCATAAACGGTGATTTTAGGAACCTGTTGATGATCACGGACCCGAATATTGCTGGATGTTAGCAAGAAGACGCCTCAGCCAGCAGCCTGAGTTGGAAGCTCTGCATGCCTGGTCAGGCTGAGCGCTCTCACTGGGCTGCTGTGCCATGCTGCTGTCACCAGCATCCGGTTGGATGTCATCATTGACATCGGCATCGCCATCATCATCATCAACATCGTCATCGTCATCATCAACATCGTCATTATCATTGTCAACATCAACGTCAACATCGTCAACATCAACATCATCATCGTCAACATCATCAACATCACCAACATCATCAACGTCAACATCAACATCAACATCGTCATCGTCATCGTCAACATCAACATCATCATCGTCAACATCAACATCATCATCGTCAACATCATCAACATCAACATAGTCATTATCATTGTCAACATCAACGTCAACATCGTCATCGTCAAAGTCAACATCGTTATCGTCATCGTCAACATCAACATCGTCAATATCATCAACATCACCAACATCGTCAACGTCAACATCAACATCATCATCGTCAACATCAACATCATCATCGTCAACATCATCAACATCAACATAGTCATTATCATTGTCAACATCAACGTCAACATCGTCATCGTCAAAGTCAACATCGTTATCGTCATCGTCAACATCAACATCGTCAATATCGTCAATATCATCAACATCGTCAACATCGTCAACGTCAACATCAACATCAACATCGTCAACGTCAACATCAACATCGTCAACATCAACATCAACATCGTCAACATCATCAACATCGTCAACATCAACATCAACATCAACATCATCATCGTCAACATCATCAACATCATCAACATCAACATCGTCAATATCATCAACATCGTCAACATCGTCAACGTCAACATCAACATCAACATCGTCAACGTCAACATCAACATCGTCAACATCGTCAACATCGTCAACATCGTCAACATCGTCAACGTCAACATCAACATCGTCAACATCGTCAACGTCAACATCAACATCGTCAACATCAACATCAACATCGTCAACATCATCAACATCGTCAACGTCAACATTACCATCAACATCAACATCATCAACATCGTCAACATCAACATCGTCAAAGAGTCAGTCTCCTTGTTAAATTTCTGTTTTAAAGATAATATGTCTTGCTGTGCTGTCAGCGGTGACCAGACCTGGGTTGGTCTGGAACGGTTCAGAGGCAGAGCAAAGCCATCTGAAGCAGCTATCTCTGTTCCTGTTTGAAGGTACCAGGGGACGCCGGCTGGACTCCTTCCAGCTCATTAGCTTCAGCCTCTTTCTGTCCCCTGATGGACGTTCACCTCAGAGTATTTCGGGACCCGTCCAAGCTGGCTGACCAGGCCACGAACCAACAACGTCTCAAACAGGTGCTGTTAGATGTCGTTTTCGGTGGCGACACTCGAAAAGAGAATATTAGGACAGATTTGATCAGAACGAATGTAAAGCGCTTAGCATTAATTAGCATCATTGGTTAGCATAAGCTGAGCCAGGCAAGCTAAATAGCTAAACTATGACTGACATAAGTTAGGCGTGTCCCAGCTCGTTCCACTCATTTGCAACCTGACACCCTGCAGACGAGACGTCAAAATCACATTTCATAACCCCGTGGATGATGTCACAGGAGGTTTGTCCAGTTCTTCTTATGCGGTCTATGAGTCAGGCCAGTTCTTCAAGTTACTGCTGCTAACGGTGAAGCTACAAGCTGTTCAGTGATGGGAGTACTTACTGTTGCCCATTTACTGGTGTATTTTCTTTTCTTTAAAGCTTAATTTTTGTTAAATAAATGATGACATAGCAAAAACGATATATGTTGTTTTCCATCTGAAGTTGTATCTGTCTAATACTAATACCGTCAATGATGAGATGATTTCTGTGTTTCCCCATCAAACATTCATACACAGATTAAACCGTCCTCAGAGGATATTGATCCAGATGAAACCACTGGTGCAGTTTTCGTCCAGCATCACTTTAATGGGGCCGTTGGGCCTCGGCAGGCTGCCGTTTGATGTGAGAAGCGCTGGAGCAGCTGTTGGCCCAGAGCTTTAAACGCCGTCCTGCTGATACGGGACGATGCATCTTCCAAACACAGAGCTAAAATAATTAACCGGGCTGCAGTTCGATGGGAGACCACAAACATAAGTCCAAATTAATGACTTCAGATGGTGCTGCTTGTCACATTTAAACGCTCAAAAAGTGGATTCTGGTCACAAAATCTCCCTCAGCGCTTCGGGGGCCCCTTTGAAAACTAAACTTTCTGCATGACATTATCAGTCCGCGGCATCGTCTTGGAGGCGTTTTACAGCATCGCCTCAGTGGTTTGAGGTTTGTGGACGCCGGTTTATACAGACGCCATTTCAGTGGATGATCGTCCTGTTACGTGACCTGGTTTAGCTGCTGGACAGATGAGGTCACATCTGGCTCCAGAATACTTTTACAATGAGGCGTCCAGGTCCTGCAGCTGCAGGCCAAAGCCAGATCACGACCCCTCTTGATGACGATGACAATGACGATGTTGATGATGATGATGATGATGATGATGATGATGATGATGATGATGATGATGATGATGATGATGATGATGATGATGACGATGTTGATGGTGGGTTTTCCTCCAAACTGCTGGTTTGGTTTGTTGTTTCCTGCCTGGAACCCTCTTGAACGAGCCGAACCGCTCCGGTCTTTTAACGGTACCATCACGGACCTTCATGTCCAACATGCTCAGTGAGGCCTGCAGGCTCTGACGTCGCACCATGGCCACGGTTACATGATGTTTTTTAATTCGGAATTAATTATTCTAAATTAAATAATTCCGAATTAAACTGTTTTCCTTCGAGTTTACATGGAAAACACATTTAATCGGCTTTATCCAATTCTGTTTAATGTCTGGGGGTTGGGAAGGGTTCTGATTGGATAGGGGGGGGCGGACGTCTTTACGTATTTACGTATTTACGTCGACCGGAAGAAAACAAACTTACTCGATTAGCAACAACATGGAGGACTAAATTATTAGCATCCTTCATTTAACCTAGCCGCTACAACTTTGAAAAGCTCACAATTTTTATGTTTCCTGTCATCTGTTCTTATAATTATTTCCAGTTCCTCCAAGCTATTTATTAAATAAATCGTCTCTGCTCTTGACCACCGTTTACTGCGTGCTGCCATCTTGAAACTTTGTTTGGAAAACAAGTCCAGCGCGGAATATAAGCGTCATCGCGACAGACGGGCAAGAGAACTAGCATGCGCAGAAAGATTTAATTAATTTAAAGTGGAATGAGTGTTTACATGACCGCGGAATTATTCTATTCAGATTTAAAATCAGAATAAACCAGCTACTTACTTTGGAATTAAGTTTAATTCGGAATGGACATTTTCATTTGGAATTACGTGTTTACATGGTAATTTTTAATCATTTTAAATCGGATTATTTTTAAAATTCTGAATTAAAGAGGAATTAAACTTCCCATGTAAACGCACTGCATGTGGCCATTGGCGTAAACCCGTCGTGACGTCCACTCCCGGGAAGACCGACGGCTGTCTTTCCAGGATTTGAACGGCCTTTTGCAGGTTGATGAGCAACGATGGGCTCCTTTCACTTGCACCTTTGCTGATGTCCTCCCCTCCTGGCATTGCATTCGCCTGAATGCTCCAGACCAGCAAACGGCCAAAACGCCTGCTGTTATAGATGAGATCGTCTCTTAAATCCTGCAGCAGTGAGGGGGTACTTAGTTCTGCCCTCAGATGTTTTCTTCCTGCATCCTGGTTGATGGATAAATGATCATACGCTGGAGGTCACGTGTTATTGATTATCTGAGGTTGATCACATGACTTCAGTTGATGATGGTGGTTTGAAGAGGAGCCTGAGCACCGCTATCGCTGCCTGGTTTATTATCAGGAGACGAGGTTTGTTTAAACTGTGGAATTTTTACGGCGCGTCTGTTGTCAACCTGCGATGTACGTTTTAGAAAAAACAGGCATTGGATGAAAGCGCAGGTGGTGCAGCTGCAGCAGTAACGCCGTGAAAAGGCCGAAGCGCTGTGACAACACGCCGCGATCGTCGCCCTTTCTTCCCCCTGATCCAGCCACCTGCCTCTAATCCCGCTTCCCTTTCAGACGATGAATTCCTCGGAGTCATTTGACTCTTCGCCGGAGTCAAATGATGGGATGAAGAGATGAGAGGAACCCCGTCCACATGCCGGTTTTGTTCCGTCCGTCCCTTTGAACTCGCCGCTCCCTTTAAGGTGAGATACCAGGAAGCCTGCAGCCTCCAATGACTCTGTATATTCCCACGTTTTAAACAGTCACAGAGTCCAGCAGACCTTCTACGTTCCCGTAGAAAAAGTCAAACAACTGAACTGCTTTATTAGTTTATATCGACAGAAAACTCCATCTTATAACGACTGTTTTTTTCCTAGTTTAGGCTCAGCAGCTCAATAAATGAACAAAAGGTGCATCACTTTGCTTCCTTCATGTCCACGAAGATGATGACCTACGTGATACCGAGACCTGGGCAGCGTCAGAGATCCAGCTTCCCTCTGAAACAGATAAATAAAGAGATAAAGAAGTGCAGAGCGGAGAGATTAAAGCTACCAGATGAAGACAGAGTCCCGTCATCTTCAGGCTGCAACACGTGCAAACGTGTCGGTGTAAAACTCCACCAGGGCTCCGGCTCCGACGGCGGGTCCACCTTCCAGTCAGAGTCCAGTTCTGCTCGTTCTGCCCCACCTGCCTTCAAAACGTTCAGTGCTTCACTCCAACCAAAAATACAACCCTAATTTACAAAACAAAAAACTAAAACTAACACTGAAACACTGCAGCCTTAAAAGGTCTTGAAAACACCCAGATTTTCACACCAGGTCTTCAACTTCATTTTGTCGAGGTGGTAAAGTTGGAGTTCTGCTCATCTTCTGTAGGTTATTGTGGTTCTTCTCTGGAGGATCCAGGTGTCGGTGCTCTGTTACTAAACTAGACCCATGACTGCAGCAGGAACTTAGTCACTCTTCCACCTGCTGGTTTTGATGCTCGGCTCAGTTGCTTGTGGTCTGAGTGAAAACTTCAAAAAGTTCTTGGCTCATAAACAGTGATTTTGGAACCTGTTGGCGATCATGGACCCGAAGATCGTTGGATGTTCTGCAAGAAGACGCCTCAGCCAGCAGCCTGAGTTGGAAGCGCTGCCTACTTGGTCAGGCTGAGCGCGCTCACTGGGCTGCTGTGCCATGCTGCTGTCACCATCATCATCATCATCATCATCTTCATTGTCATCTTCATTGTCATCCTCATTATCATCAACATCGTCATCATCGTCATCATCGTCATTGTCATCATCATCAACATCATCATCATCATCAACATCGTCATCATCATCATCATCAACATCGTCATCATCATCAACATCGTCATCATCATCATCATCGTCATCGTCATCATCATCAACATCATCATCATCATCATCATCATTGTCATTGTCATCGTCATCATCAACATCGTCATCATCATCAACATCATCATCATCATCATCAACATCGTCATCGTCGTCATCATCATCATCATCATCAACATCGTCATCATCATCATCATCATCATCATCATTATCATCATCAACATCAACATCGTCATCAACATCGTCATCGTCAACGTTGTCATCATCATCGCCAACATCAACATAGTCAACATCAACATAGTCAACATCAACATCCTCATTGTTAAGATCGCCATCGTCATCGTCATCATCAAGATCAACATAGTCATCATCATCAACATCATCATTGTCAAGGTTGTCATCATCATCGTCGTCATCATCATCGTCAACATCAATATCATAGTCATCGTCATTGTCGTCATCATCGTCATTGTCGTCATCATCAACATCATCATCGTCATCGTCATCATCATCATCATCATCGTCAACATCAATATCATAGTCATCGTCATTGTCGTCATCATCATCATCGTCAACATTGTCAACATCAACATCGTCATCGTCATCATCATCTTCATCAAAATCCTCATCATCATCATCATCATCGTCAACATCAACATCAACATCGTCATCGTCAACATCGTAATTATACTCTAGAATTTAAAAAAAAACCAACATATTTTATTTTTTTTTTGACCCTAGCGAGGATAAAGCAGGTTCAGAAAATGAATGATTAATACAATAAATAATCAGTAAGGTATGTAATTCATGCAGTTCAGTATTGGTTTTGTTCTTTGAACACAGTGATGTTAATGCACGGTTCATTTTGTGCACCAGTAAAACACATACCTATGGTTTGAATTTGAAAAAAAAAAATCATATTCTATTTTTTACTAAAGAAGGGTTCGGTTGAATGTGCAGATGAGACTGTCGGGGTTCAGGACCTCCAACGAGGTTCAGAACTAATCCTGCTGACGGCCCCGGGGCCCCGACCCTCGTTTCACTGTGACCGGGCCGAGCGTCCGGACCCTCGGGTTTGTTCACGGAGCTCTCGAAGCTGAGCTCCCGCCGTGAGCACGCCAGCCGACGGCGGCTAAGCGTGCTGACGAAGAGACTGTAGGCGAACGGGAGGAAGGTGGTTTCTGAGGATCCTTCTGCTGTCGTGAACTGAACTGATATTTCAGCGTCACAGAGGAGCCCGTCAACGGGAAACTGATGTTTTAGAGATTAAACAAGGAAACTGAATCAGTAGTCTAGCTAACAGAGACCGAGGCGTTAAAACGACTGAATACTGGAGCGGAATAACCACAGAGGATTAGAATACGATGCAGCCACCGATGCAGTTATTATCGAACATCTGCGCTAGCATCCCCACGACTGAAGCAATCGCCACAAATTACACACAGCAGCACTCTTCCAGTTTCATTCTTTCCTTTCTGCCTTTCAGAAAAAAAAGAGGAAAAGAAATGGAGTAGCTATTTTCCCGCCTAGCTGAGCCAGATCTCTGCAGGATGATAACATCTGCAGGACGATTTCGGTGTGAAATTACCGCTCCGCCTCTCCTTCCATCAGGACTAACAACTGAAGGCGAGAAAACCGCGGGAAACAAAAGGCGCCGGACTCGTACGTTTCTGATAATCCTGCAGGATTTCAGCCGCCGCCGTGTAAAGAGATGAATTAGCTTCACGCTGAGAGGAGGCGGCTGCTCGAACGTCCACCAGACGCTTGAATAAACAGTTTAACGGAGATCTGTCCCACTTTCACTCTGGATTTAAAATTTCAAATTAGCTGAGAGAAAAATAAGAGAAGAAAGAATAAAACAATCATCTCCAGTAGCAGAGCTGCCAGATACAGGAGCTGTGAAATGGAATTAGAGCGCTGAAGAGCAGGTTGGTACCTGCTGCCTCCTGAACTGGACCCACAAGAACCCGAATTAAAGGAGAACATGTTTAATTCTTTCAGCCAACCGGCATGTTTCACCCGTTAAAGTTACAGAACGTTAAAGTGGTTCCAGGTTTCAAGTTCTTGTCTGAGGATGTTCTGAGGTCCAGCAGCAGGTTCAGCAGCAGGTCGACTCAAACTGACCCACCAGCTGATTTTAGGCCCATTTTAGATAATCAGACACTGATGATGACGAGAAGATTCCTGAAGAAACTCTGAAGGGCAGATTCAGATCATCTCTGAGATCTCCTGGACTAAAGACTCCTGGACTAAAGTCTCCTGGACTCAGGTCTCCTGGACTAAAGACTCTCCTGGACTCAGGTCTCCTGGACTAAAGTCTCCTGGACTCAGGTCTCCTGGATTCAGGTCTCCTGGACTAAAGACTCCTGGACTAAAGACTCCTGGACTCAGGTCTCCTGGACTCAGGTCTCCTGGACTCAGGCCTCCCGGACTCAAGTCTCCTGGACTAAAGTCTCCTGGACTCAGGCCTCCCGGACTCAAGTCTCCTGGACTAAAGTCTCCTGGACTCAGGCCTCCTGGACTAAAGACTCCTGGACTAAAGTCTCCTGGACTCAGGCCTCCTGGACTAAAGACTCCTGGACTAAAGTCTCCTGGACTCAGGTCTCCTGGGCTCAGGCCTCCTGGACTCAGGCCTCCTCGACTCAGGCCTCCTGGACTAAAGTCTCCTGGACTCAGGTCTCCTGGACTCAGGTCTCCTGGACTAAAGTCTCCTGGACTCAGGTCTCCTGGACTAAAGACTCCTGGACTAAAGTCTCCTGGACTCAGGTCTCCTGGACTAAAGACTCCTGGACTCAGGTCTCCTGGACTCAGGCCTCCTGGACTAAAGACTCCTGGACTCAGGTCTCCTGGATTCAGGCCTCCTGGACTCTGGTCTCCTGGACTAAAGACTCCTGGACTCAGGTCTCCTGGATTCAGGTCTCCTGGACTAAAGACTCCCGGACTCAGGTCTCCTGGACTAAAGACTCCTGGACTCAGGCCTCCTGGACTCAGGTCTCCTGGACTAAAGACTCCTGGACTCAGGCCTCCTGGACTAAAGACTCCTGGACTCAGGTCTCCTGGACTAAAGACTCCTGGACTCAGGCCTCCTGGACTAAAGACTCCTGGACTCAGGTCTCCTGGATTCAGGTCTCCTGGACTAAAGACTCCCGGACTCAGGTCTCCTGGACTAAAGACTCCTGGACTCAGATCTCCTGGACTCAAGTCTCCTGGACTAAAGTCTCCTGGACTCAGGACTCTCCTGGACTAACTCGGACTCCTGGACTAAAGTCTCCTGGACTAAGGTCTCCTGGACTCAGGCCTCCTGGACTCAGGCCTCCTGACTCAGGCCTCTCTCTGGACTCAGGTCTCCTGGACTGAAGACTCCTGGACTAAAGACTCCTGGACTAAAGTCTCCTGGACTCAGGCCTCCTGGACTAAAGACTCCTGGACTCAGGTCTCCTGGATTCAGGCCTCCTGGACTCTGGTCTCCTGGACTAAAGACTCCTGGACTCAGGTCCCCCTGGATTCAGGTCTCCTGGACTAAAGACTCCCGGACTCAGGTCTCCTGGACTAAAGACTCCTGGACTCAGACCTCCTGGACTCAGGTCTCCTGGACTAAAGACTCCCGGACTCAGGTCTCCTGGACTAAAGACTCCTGGACTCAAGTCTCCTGGACTCAAGTCTCCTGGACTAAAGACTCCTGGACTAAAGTCTCCCGGACTCAGGTCTCCTGGACTAAAGACTCCTGGACTCAAGTCTCCTGGACTCAGGCCTCCTAGACTAAAGACTCCTGGACTCAGGTCTCCTGGATTCAGGTCTCCTGGACTCAGGTCTCCTGGACTAAAGACTCCCGGACTCAGGTCTCCTGGACTAAAGACTCCCGGACTCAGGTCTTCTGGACTCAGGTCTCCTGGACTAAAGACTCCCGGACTCAGGTCTCCTGGACTCAGGTCTCCTGGACTAAAGTCTCCTGGACTCAGGTCTCCTGGACTCAGGTCTCCTGGACTCAGGTCTCCTGGACTCAGGTCTCCTGGACTCAGGACTAAAACTGGACTCAGGTCCTGGACTCAGGTCTCTGGACTCAGTCTCCTGGACTCAGGTCTCCTGGACTCAGGTCTCTGGACTAAAGTCTCCTGGACTCAGGTCTTCTGGACTAAAGTCTCCCGGACTCAGGTCTCCTGGATTCAGGTCTCCTGGACTCAGGTCTCCTGGACTAAAGACTCCCGGACTCAGGTCTCCTGGACTAAAGACTCCTGGACTCAGGCCTCCTGGACTAAAGACTCCTGGACTCAGGTCTCCTGGATTCTGGTCTCCTGGACTCAGGTCTCCTGGACTAAAGTCTCCCGGACTCAGGTCTCCTGGACTCAGGTCTCCTGGACTCAGGTCTCCTGGACTAAAGTCTCCTGGACTCAGGTCTCCTGGACTCAGGTCTTCTGGACTAAAGTCTCCTGGACTCAGGTCTCCTGGACTCAGGTCTCCTGGACTCAGGTCTCCTGGACTAAAGTCTCCTGGACTCAGGTCTCCTGGACTAAAGTCTCCTGGACTCAGGTCTCCCGGACTAAAGTCTCACAAGCTTCTTAAAGTCTTTTAAACTCAGTGTTATTGAGATTCCTGAGAAAGATGCAAACATTTGGTTAAAATATTTCTTTTTATTATTATTATTATTATTGTTGTTGTTGGAGGAAATAATTTTCACAAATCCTGAAATTTTATGACAAACTGTCATAATTTTATGTCCAAAAGTGATTTTACAAAAGTTAATATTTTCTGACAAAGAAATCTGAATTTGAATTTCCCAACGTCCTGATTGGACGACAGAAGTCTTTATTCTTCTCAGCGGAGCAAATGTATTTGTTCTTTTAATGCTAGACAGCGGTCCATAATCCAGATCCTGACAGGAATGTTTCACAAATTAAACTCCCTAAATCCAGGTGGAAACCAGACTGTTGATGCAGCTCGTGAAACCAGGAGCCTTCAGACATAATGATGGCGGCTCTGACTCCTCAGCATCCTGATGATGGATGGATGCGCCGTCCTCCTCCCTGGAAACCTGCTGGAGGTCGCTGCTCCTGGGGCTCGTTAGCAGGAGGAAGCAGGAAGCGACAGAAGTCTCCTCTAACCGTCGTTTCCTCACTGTCAACCTGCACCAGCTGAGTCACGAACAGATACGTTAGCGTTAGCTTTAACGTCAAACTCACTGAGCTCAGTCTTGACTTTTATTTGGGTTTTGTGTTTCTTCCAGAGTGAAGATAACGTGTAAATGAGCAGCTTTATCTGTCTTTTGTTCAATAGTTGAATACCAGCTGATAGACTGTCTGATGTTTGACTGGTTTAGTGATTGTGGGTGTGGCTTCACCTTAGAGGTGATCACAGTCAGACTCTGAACCTTCATGAAGAGAGCTGAGAAGTCTCTTTCTTCACTAATTCCTCTCACTGTCAGGATGACGGCTCTAAGGATGAATTATTGAACCAATGCTGCTGAAGGAGTCGTTGACTCCTAATCACATGACCGGCGTTGGGTATTCATCACAAACAGCAACTTTGTTATCATTTTCTGACTCTAAAAATCTCAACACAGCAGACACTTTTGTTCCTCTTTTACGATCATCAACGTGACTTTAACCATGGTCACGCTAGCGTGCTCATGGTCATGCTAGCGTGCTCATGGCACACTGGGTGGAAAAATAAATACATGTGGCCATAAGACCATTTATTAGTCTTCATCAACAAATTCTGATGTTGTGCCGATATCATCGTATATCCCTAGTTAGTACGTTTATTCTGCTGTAAAGGTGGACATTTTAACATTGATACTGACTAACTGATGGAGCCAGACCCTAGTGGTCGGTAGAGGAACCGCAGCCTCTAGTGGACGGTAGAGGAACCGTGGCCTCTAGTGGTCGGTAGAGGAACTGCAGCCTCTAGTGGTCGGTAGAGGAACCGTGGCCTCTAGTGGTCGGTAGAGGAACCGTGGCCTCTAGTGGTCGGTAGAGGAACTGCAGCCTCTAGTGGTCGGTAGAGGAACTGCAGCCTCTAGTGGTCGGTAGAGGAACCGTGGCCTCTAGTGGTCAGCAGAGGAACTGCAGCCTCTAGTGGTCGGCAGAGGAACTGCAGCCTCTAGTGGTCGGCAGAGGAACTGCAGCCTCTGGTGGTCGGTAGAGGAACTGCAGCCTCTAGTGGTCAGCAGAGGAACTGCAGCCTCTAGTTGTCGGCAGAGGAACTGCAGCCTCTAGTGGTCGGCAGAGGAACTGCAGCCTCTAGTGGTCAGCAGAGGAACTGCAGCCTCTAGTTGTCGGCAGAGGAACTGCAGCCTCTAGTGGTCGGCAGAGGAACTGCAGCCTCTAGTGGTCGGCAGAGGAACTGCAGCCTCTAGTTGTCGGCAGAGGAACTGCAGCCTCTAGTGGTCGGCAGAGGAACTGCAGCCTCTGGTGGTCGGTAGAGAAACCGCAGCCTCTAGTGGTCGGCAGAGGAACTGCAGCCTCTAGTGGACGATAGAGGAACTGCAGCCTCTAGTGGTCGGCAGAGGAACTGCAGCCTCTAGTGGTCGGTAGAGGAACTGCAAGGTTTGTGACTTCCATGGTCATTAGGAACAGGTTTGTCCACTAAAATCTATATTTCCTTAGCTTTTGTAAAAGCTATAAACACTGTGCAGTTTTTAAATATTTAATTAAAAAAATGAAAGGGGGCCTGAAAAAGAACATTTTCATGCTGCATCGGGTCTGAAGGGTCAACTGGACCCTCAGAGCTACGGTTGTTCAGTCATCATTAGAAAAGTCCTAATTTGCATGTAGAAATATAATAAATCAGCTCCAGAATGTAACAGACAGGAAATATTGGTTTAAAGCTTCAAAACTAGAAATGAAAGATGCATATAAAAGCTTTGATTCTGGCCTGAGGGGATGTTTCTGCGAAGGCTAATGAATTAAGTTCTGCTCCAGGCTCTTTTTGATTTCTCCTTATTTCTAAATTCTACAAGACTAACACTGAAAAAGTAATGTACCTTGAAATATTAAAGAACTGTGTTGGTCTGAACTTGACTCCTCTTGGAAGACGTTCATCACAGCAACAGAAATGTCGATCGACTTTTGCTTCATCAGTTCAAACGCCTCATTGACAGGAACTTTTCCACCAGTTAACATTTCCTGCTCGTGAACTTTTAGCTACTGAATAAAAAGTCTTCTGAAGCCAGCGAGTACCGGTCCTTATAGCTTAAGGCGCTAGTTAGAAGAACTATTTAGAATAACTAGACGTCCCAGACCCCATGACCCTTCAAGGATGAAACGGGTATAGTAAATGGATGGATGAATGGATAGACGTCCCAGATATGGGCAACTTGGGTTAAATACATGAAATGAATCGTGTTGTGAACCAGATTTCTGTAAGATATGACCTGCTCAGGTTTTCTTTGAAAGAAAAGCTGCTAAACGTTGTCCTTCGGATGTTTTTTTCATCTGACTTGGCGTTAAGTGAAAGAACTTTATGTCCTTATTTATTGCGGCACCATCACTGGATCAAATGCAAGTGTAAAAGTTGGTACCGGTGGTCATCAGCTTGGAGACCTCCAGGTGCATCATCTCACCTGACTTGCTCCGTCTGGCGCCCTCTGGTGTTTGCTATCAGCTCCAATCAAACCTGGTCGTTGGACCACAGCGTTGGTTTGTTTGTTTCCATCTCTCGTTGGTAGAAGTTTGTAGAAGTGAAACACGGTTGTTGCCTGGTTTCAAACGAGGAGTTGTTCTCCAGACTCATCAGTGACATCACCCTCTGGACCAGTCAGTGTCCTGCAGTCTGGTGATGCTTTCAGCTCTAATCAAGACCCTTAAAACAGAGTCCAGGCCAGTCCAGCCTGGTTTAGTCCAGTCCAGTCCAGTATAGTTTAGTCCAGTCCAGTCCCGTCCAGTTCAATCCGGTCCAGTTCTTGACTCCAGCCCAGTCAAGTCGAGTCCAGTCCATCCTAGTTTAGTCCAGTCAAGTCTAGTGTAGTCCAGTCTAGTCCAGTCCAGCCTAGTTTACTCCAGTCCAGTCCAGTCCAGTTAAGTCCAGTCTAGTCCAGTCCAGTCCAGTCCAGTTTAGTCCAGTCCAGCCTAGTTTAGTCCAGTCCAGTCCAGCCCAGTTTAGTCCAGTCCAGTTTAGTCCAGTCCAGCCTAGTTTAGTCCAGTCCAGTCCAGTCCAGTCAAGTCCAGTCCAATTTAGTCCAGTCCAGTCCAGTCAAGTCCAGTGCAGGATATTCCAGTCCATCCTAGTTTAGTCCAGTCAAGTCCAGTCCAGTTTAGTCCAGATTAGTCCAGTCCAGTCCAGTCCAGTCTAGTGCAGTCCAGCCCAGTTTAGTCCAGTCCAGTCTAGTTTAGTCCAGCCTAGTTTAGTCCAGTCAAGTCCAGTTAAACCCAGTCTAGTTTAGTCCAGTCCAGTCCAGCCCAGTTTAGTCCAGCCCAGTCTAGTTTAGTCCAGTCCAGTCTAGTTTAGTCCAGTCCAGTCCAGTCCAGTCCAGGATAGTCCAGTCCATCCTAGTTTAGTCCAGTCCAGTCCAGTTTAGGCCAGATTAGTCCAGTCCAGTCCAGTCTAGTCCAGTCCAGCCCAGTTTAGTCCAGTCCAGTCTAGTTTAGTCCAGCCTAGTTTAGTCCAGTCCAGTCAAGTCCAGTTTAGTCCAGTCCAGTCAAGTCCAGTTTAGTCCAGTTCAGTCTAGTTTAGTTCCAGCCCAGTTTAGTCCAGCCCAGTCTAGTTTAGTCCAGTCCAGTCCAGTCCAGTCCAATCAAGTCCAGTCCAATTTACTCCAGTCCAGTCAAGTCCAGTCCAGGATATTTCAGTCCATACTAGTTTAGTCCAGTCCAGTTTAGTCCAGATTAGTCCAGTCCAGTCCAGTCAAGTCCAGTCTAGTTTAGTCCAGTCCAGTCCAGTCTAGTCCAGTCCAGTCCAGTCTAGTCCAGTCCAGCCTAGTTTAGTCCAGTCCAGTCAAGTCCAGTCCAGGATAGTCCAGTCCAGCCCAGTTTAGTCCAGTCAAGTCCAGTTTAGTCCAGCCTAGTTTAGTCCAGTCCAGTCAAGTCCAGTTTAGTCCAGTCAAGTCCAGTTTAGTCCAGTTCAGTCTAGTTTAGTCCAGCCCAGTTTAGTCCAGCCCTGTCTAGTTTAGTCCAGTCCAGTCCAGTATAGTTTAGTCCAGTCCAGTCCTGTCCCTTCCAGTCCAATCCAGCCCAGTCTAGTTTAGTCCAGTCCAGTCCAGTCCAGTCCAATCAAGTCCAGTCCAATTTAGTCCAGTCCAGTCAAGTCCAGTCCAGGATATTTCAGTCCATCCTAGTTTAGTCCAGTCCAGTTTAGTCCAGATTAGTCCAGTCCAGTCCAGTTAAGTCCAGTCTAGTTTAGTCCAGTCCAGTCCAGTCCAGTCTAGTCCAGTCCAGCCCAGTTTAGTCCAGTCCAGCCTAGTTTAGTCCAGTCCAGTCAAGTCCAGTTTAGTCCAGTCCAGTCCAGTCTAGTTTAGTCCAGCCTAGTTTAGTCAAGACCAGTTTAGTCCAGTCCAGTCTAGTTTAGTCCAGCCCTGTCTAGTTTAGTCCAGCCCTGTCTAGTTTAGTCCAGCCCAGTCTAGTTTAGTCCAGTCCAGTCCAGTCCAGTCCAGGCAAGTCTATTCCAGTTTAGTCCAGTCCAGTGCAGTCCGGTCTAGTTTAATCCAGTCCAGCCCAGTTCAAACCAGTCCAGTTCTGCCAACTCCAGTCCAGCCTAGTTTAGTCCAGTCTAGTCCAGTCCAGCCTAGTTTAGTCCAGTCCAGTCCAGTTTAGGCCAGATTAGTCCAGTCCAGTCCAGTCTAGTCCAGTCCAGCCCAGTTTAGTCCAGTCAAGTCCAGTTTAGTCCAGCCTAGTTTAGTCCAGTCCAGTCAAGTCCAGTTTAGTCCAGTCAAGTCCAGTTTAGTCCAGTTCAGTCTAGTTTAGTCCAGCCCAGTTTAGTCCAGCCCTGTCTAGTTTAGTCCAGTCCAGTCCTGTCCCTTCCAGTCCAATCCAGCCCAGTCTAGTTTAGTCCAGTCCAGTCCAGTCCAATCAAGTCCAGTCCAATTTAGTCCAGTCCAGTCAAGTCCAGTCCAGGATATTTCAGTCCATCCTAGTTTAGTCCAGTCCAGTTTAGTCCAGATTAGTCCAGTCCAGTCCAGTTAAGTCCAGTCTAGTTTAGTCCAGTCCAGTCCAGTCCAGTCTAGTCCAGTCCAGCCTAGTTTAGTCCAGTCCAGTCAAGTCCAGTTTAGTCCAGTCCAGTCCAGTCTAGTTTAGTCCAGCCTAGTTTAGTCAAGACCAGTTTAGTCCAGTCCAGCCTAGTTTAGTCCAGCCCTGTCTAGTTTAGTCCAGTCCAGTCTAGTTTAGTCCAGCCCTGTCTAGTTTAGTCCAGCCCTGTCTAGTTTAGTCCAGCCCAGTCTAGTTTAGTCCAGTCCAGTCCAGTCCAGTCCAGTCCAGGCAAGTCTATTCCAGTTTAGTCCAGTCCAGTGCAGTCCGGTCTAGTTTAATCCAGTCCAGCCCAGTTCAAACCAGTCCAGTTCTGCCAACTCCAGTCCAGCCTAGTTTAGTCCAGTCTAGTCCAGTCCAGCCTAGTTTAGCCCAGTCTAGTGCAGTCCAGCCTAGTTTACTCCAGTCCAGTTCAGTCCAGTCCAGTTTAGTCTAGTCCAGTCTAGTTTAGTCCAGTCCAGCCCAGTTTAGTCCAGCCCAGCATAGTTTAGTCCAGTCTAGTCCAGCCCAGCCTAGTTTATTCCAGTCTAGTCCAGTCTAGCCTAGTTTAGTCCAGTCTAGTCCAGTCAGCCTAGTTTATTTCAGTCCAGTCCAGTCACGTCCATTCCAGTTTACCCTAGTCCAGTTTAGTCCAGTCGAGTCTAGTTTAGTCCAGTCCAGTCCAGCCTTGTTTAGTCTAGTCCAGTCCAGTCTAGTCAAGTCTAGTCCAGAATAGTTTAGTCCAGTCCAGCCTAGTTCAGTCCAGTCAAGTCTAGTCAAGTCCAACCTAGTTTAGTCCAGTCCAGTCTAGTCAAGTCCAGCCTAATTTAGTCCAGTCCAGCCTAGTTTAGTCCAGTCCAGCCTAGTCAAGTCCAGCCTAGTTTAGTCCAGTCCAGTCCAGTTTAGTCCAGTCCAGCCTAGTTTAGTCCAGTACAGTCTAGTCCAGTTTAGTCCAGTCCAATCTAGTTTAGTGCAGCCTAATCCAGTCCAGCCCAGTTTTGGCCTTCCAGTCTAGTTTAGTCCAGTCCAGTCCAGTCTAGTTTGGTTCAGCCTAGTTTAGTCCAGTCCAGCTAGTCCAGTTTAGTCCAGTCTAGTTTAGTCCAGTCCAGTCAAGTCCAGTCCAGTCTAGTTTAGTCCAGTCCAGCCTAGTTTAGTCCAGTCCAGTCTAGTCCAGTTTAGTCCAGTCCAATCTAGTTTAGTGCAGCCTAATCCAGTCCAGCCCAGTTTTGGCCTTCCAGTCTAGTTTAGTCCAGTCCAGTCCAGTTTTGGTTTCAGCCTAGTTAGTCCAGTCCAGCTAGTCCAGTTTAGTCCAGTCTAGTTTAGTCCAGTCCAGTCAAGTTTAGTCCAGTCCAGTCTAGTTTAGTCCAGTTCAGTCTAGTTTAGTCCAGTCCAGTCTAGTTTAGTCCAATCCAGTCTAGTTTGGTCCAGCCTAGTTTAGTCCAGTCCAGTCCAGTTTAGTCCAGTCCAGTCTAGTTTAGTCCAGCCTAGTTTAGTCCAGTCCATTCCAGTCCAGTTGGTGCTAGTGGAAAATTTAGTTTTATGACAAAGTTGTAATTTTCTGTGAGAAAGTTGAGATTTTTCAAAAGTTAATATTTTTGACAGGGAAATTTTAAAATTAAATTTTAGATTTTAAGTTAAAAAGTCAGAATTTTGTGAAATATGATCATACGTTAAAAGTCTTGATCTTCCAAAATTCCAAATAAAAGGATTTCACAGGAAAAATTTGCAATTTTAGGGTAAAACTTTTTGACGACATAAAAAGCCACTGTATTTTAAAATTGACCTTTTTAGAACAAATTAATTTATGACAGAAAGTTGCAATGATATTAAATTATCCGTTTTATGACAAAGCTGTAATTTTATGTCTAAAAGTTGCAATTTTGCAAAACTTAGTATTTTTTGACAAAAGAAAAATTTGTTTTGAGTTAAATTTTGTATAAAATTTAGTGATCAATATGATTTCAGGACAAAAAGTTGTTATTGTAGGACAATCTTGGTTTTAGAACAGAATTCTTCCAAAATTTGCAATTTTACAAGAAAAAGTAAATTTTTTTAAAGTTCCCTTTTGACTTTTTTTTTTTTTTATTTTTCGTTTTTTATAATGTCTATGAGAGCAATTATTTGTCAAAGTGATTACCACTGCCCATATACTACACCACCACAAATGACAATTATTTTATCCACTTTATCTGTTGAAAACGATTGGTCCAATTCTGAATCCTGAACCAACCAGGGTTCACATTAGCGTTAAAGGGACAGCCCATGTAAAACTGTAATTACTGTTTCAGTTTCTCTCTACAGAAGATTAACCAGTTTCAGACGAGCTTCAGCTGTCAGACACCCAGCTGAGAAACATCTGGAGATGAGAGTCTTCTCTGAGCTGGTAGCTGTTGACTTTGGGATACATCTGCTGGGACGTTCGCTCCTGGGAAGACCGACAACGCTCCCAAACCATTTCGGAGACAGTTAAACTACAACTGGTTTTATAATCCTTTGGGGACTGATTTTCAGCAAGAACGTCTTCTTGAAGACCATCACCTGCTAGATCCTTTGCTACATCCTGTAGAAGCAGGAAGCAGATTTGTCCTGTTGTCCTACAGTAACGTCACACAGCTGCGACTCTGATGAACCTGCAGAGCTCAAAGGAGAAACCAGACAGCTGTCGGATGAATCCCTGCCTTCCTGCACCAGACGAGAATTTTCCAGTCCAGGTCAAACTGACAAGCAGACGGGCTTCATTTAAACCTTCAGCTCATGAAAGCCTGTGAGGAACAGGAAGCTCGTCCTGGAGCCCGTCAGGCTGTCAGGAGTCGGGCTGCTGACAGCGATCAGAGCGCTGGAGGAATGAAAATAAGACCTGAGCTCAAATTGTTCCAAAATGTGGAGCTCAGCGTATGTGGCCTTCTGCCTCCAGGGTCGTCGTAACCCCGTCTGCAGCTGTCAGGTTTTCCAGCTAAAAGTGTTTTACGGGAGCCGGGGGCCGAACCGCCGAACAAGACTCTGAGACGTGGAGGCGGGAAAGTTGAGCTACGATTTAAAACTGGTCAGAGTCAGAAAGGTCTGCAGCAAAGCTAAAGACGCAGGTCAGTGAAGGGATGAAGGATCAGGTGGCGAGGTGCAGGTAAGCAGGTGGAGGCGGAGCCACTGGAGCCGTCAGCTGAGAAGAAAGCTAAAACTACTGAGACGATAACGAAAACAGAGTCCAAGCGAATCATATTTGGGTTGAGTTTCCTCAGCAGAAGGTCCTGGAGGACAGCTGTGTGATCGCTGGAGGGACTCGTCCAAACAAACTCAGATGACAACCTCCGGTTTCGCTTCTTTGAGATAAGCACGGCAGTTGGACGGCGTGCAGTTCCCTTCCCGACCACCTGGGGGGCCGACTCTACCATCAGTGTCACGTCTGGGACGCGGGGCTGAATTTTCATGCGGCTCGTCAGGTAAAAACCACATAAAACCACCAGTCAGGTGGACTGGGAGGGTTTCAGGTGGAGGTGGGACCGCAGCGCCACGGAGGACTGGGAGGGTTTCAGGTGGAGGTGGGACCGCAGCGCCACGGAGGACTGGGAGGGTTTCAGGTGGAGGTGGGACCGCAGCGCCACGGAGGACTGGGAGGGTTTCAGGTGGAGGTGGGACCATAGCGCCACGGAGGACTGGGAGGGTTTCAGGTGGAGGTGGGACCGTAGCGCCACGGAGGACTGGGAGGGTTTCAGGTGGAGGTGGGACCGTAGCGCCACGGAGGACTGGGAGGGTTTCAGGTGGAGGTGGGACCGTAGCGCCACGGAGGACTGGGAGGGTTTCAGGTGGAGGTGGGACCGTAGCGCCACTGAGGACTGGGAGGGTTTCAGGTGGAGGTGGGACCGCAGCGCCACGGAGGACTGGGAGGTTTCAGGTGGAGGTGGGACCGTAGCGCCACGGAGGACTGGGAGGGTTTCAGGTGGAGGTGGGACCGTAGCGCCACGGAGGACTGGGAGGGTTTCAGGTGGAGGTGGGACCGCAGCGCCACGGAGGACTGGGAGGGTTTCAGGTGGAGGTGGGACCGTAGCGCCACGGAGGACTGGGAGGGTTTCAGGTGGAGGTGGGACCGTAGCGCCACGGAGGACTGGGAGGGTTTCAGGTGGAGGTGGGACCGTAGCGCCACGGAGGACTGGGAGGGTTTCAGGTGGAGGTGGGACCGTAGCAGCGCCACGGAGGACTGGGAGGGTTTCAGGTGGAGGTGGGACCGCAGCGCCACGGAGGACTGGGAGGGTTTCAGGTGGAGGTGGGACCGTAGCGCCACGGAGGACTGGGAGGGTTTCAGGTGGAGGTGGGACCGTAGCGCCACGGAGGACTGGGAGGGTTTCAGGTGGAGGTGGGACCGTAGCGCCACGGAGGACTGGGAGGGTTTCAGGTGGAGGTGGGACCGCAGCGCCACGGAGGACTGGGAGGGTTTCAGGTGGAGGTGGGACCGCAGCGCCACGGAGGACTGGGAGGGTTTCAGGTGGAGGTGGGACCGCAGCGCCACGGAGGACTGGGAGGGTTTCAGGTGGAGGTGGGACCGCAGCGCCACGGAGGACTGGGAGGGTTTCAGGTGGAGGTGGGACCGTAGCGCCACGGAGGACTGGGAGGGTTTCAGGTGGAGGTGGGACCGTAGCGCCACGGAGGACTGGGAGGGTTTCAGGTGGAGGTGGGACCGCAGCGCCACGGAGGACTGGGAGGGTTTCAGGTGGAGGTGGGACCGCAGCGCCACGGAGGACTGGGAGGGTTTCAGGTGGAGGTGGGACCGTAGCGCCACGGAGGACTGGGAGGGTTTCAGGTGGAGGTGGGACCGTAGCGCCACGGAGACTGGGAGGGTTCAGGTGGAGGTGGGACCGTAGCGCCACGGAGGACTGGGAGGGTTTCAGGTGGAGGTGGGACCGTAGCGCCACGGAGGACTGGGAGGGTTTCAGGTGGAGGTGGGACCGTAGCGCCACGGAGGACTGGGAGGGTTCAGGTGGAGGTGGGACCGCAGCGCCACGGAGGACTGGGAGGGTTTCAGGTGAGGGGGACCGCAGCGCCACGGAGGACTGGGAGGGTTTCAGGTGGAGGTGGGACCGCAGCGCCACGGAGGACTGGGAGGGTTTCAGGTGGAGGTGGGACCGTAGCGCCACGAGGACTGGAGGGTATCAGGGGAGGTGGGACCGTAGCGCCACGGACTGGGAGGGTTTCAGGTGGAGGTGGGACCGAAGCGCCACGGAGGACTGGGAGGGTTTCAGGTGGAGGTGGGACCGTAGCGCCACGGAGGACTGGGAGGGTTTCAGGTGGAGGTGGGACCGTAGCGCCACGGAGGACCGGACAGGTTTGGGGGGGGGGAAGAGCTGGCGGACGGAGAGGTTTTCAGCGGAGACTGGTTTTCAGGTGAGGTGGACTGTAGCGTCACGGAGGGAACTGGGAGGGTTGAAAGGGAGGAGGTTTATTCTTACATTCACAATAATCTGAGCGTCCAAATGAACCCGTGGAGGCAGCTGGCAGAGGTGAAAGCACCGTCGGGGTGATATTACCCAGATTCACCAAGGTTTTTAAAGCACTAGAATGTGAAAGAGTCACGGAGAGTCTGTGTGACGGCTTAACGAAGAGACAAACTGGAGACAGAAAGACACTTAAAACCAGTGTTTCAGCCCGGAAACAGAGCTCAGAGAGGATCCTCCCACGAGGAAACCCGAGCTGGGCGACGTGTGACACGCATAGGCCCGCCGCTAGCTCCGCCCATGGTCACGCTGATTCACGCTGTTTGTGCTCTGGAGGAAGTTGTTGGTTTGAACCCTCGGAGGTGTTCGGTCTGCTCCCTGAAACCTGACAGGGCTGCATAAACTAAACATGACTTTCTACTTCAAAGAGGAAACAGACTGAAGAACTATTTTTTTGTTTGTTTTGTCTTGATTTACTGCACTAGTTTATTGATGTTACTCCGCCCGGCGTATTCAAATCTCGCGCTAGTGGCGACGTCACGTCCGTCGCCGACGGGACTTCACTCGCCACAACATGGATCCCAAGAGACGCCGCTCTGGCGTTTGGCTGCATTTCAGTCCGGGAAATGACGGCTACCTGGCGCAGTGCAACACCTGCGGGAAGCGTGTTACTGCCAAAGGAGGGAGCACGACTAATATGGCAAAACACCTTCACCTGCATGGCATCAGAAAAATAAACGGGTGTAGCGTATTTAATTGACCTTTCTATAAGCACCGCCCCCTTCCTAGTTACTGTTGCTAGATTGGACAAACTTAGCCCCACGAGTGCCACAGAAAAGTAACAGCCTATGAGGTGAAAAGGCTCCTCCCCTTCTCAGTTTTTTTAATGAAAAAATTCTACTGTAGATAAGTCGCAATCTGTTGACCTACACATCAAAGAATCAGAATCGTGAATTCGTTTTGAACAGGAATCGAAACAGAGAATCGGAATCGGAATCGGAATCGTTAAAATCCAAACGATGCCCAACCCTAGTTGTCGGTTTGCGGTCCGGTTAGTCATATTTTTAAAGGGTCCTGAAATGATTCGAGCTCAGCGATGCTCAGCTGGAGGATCCAGACGCCGTCAGCGGTAGAAACAGCCCAGCCGGTGTCCTCTGGTTGGCAGAGGACAACCCTCAGTGGGTCACGGCGGTCTCGCAGTGGTCACAGGGATCTGGTGGAGTCGATCTCAGCTCCATCTGGGTGAAGGCCAGCGGTTCGGTCCACTGCAGAATCCATCAAACCTCCACAACAACCCATGCAGGCCCAAAGCGTCAACCTTCTTCTTCTTCTTCTTCCTCTGAGGTGAAAACTGTCCGTCGACGATGCTTCTCGTTCGTTTTCTTCACGTGAGTCAGAGCTTCAGTCACTCGCTGAGCTTTAATTGGTCCAGAACTAAAGAGGGTCAAGATTAGTCATGAAAGTTCACGCTGGCGTCTCGATCGTGTTGCCGTTCAGACTGTGAGGAAGCAGTCAGCTGTGGCCGCTCTAATAAACTCAGCCTCCTCGCCGCCGCTCTTATTTGCACTCTGACACCAAGCGGCGGCCACATTAGCTCCCCTTCTGAACCAATTAGCTTTAAGTAGCTGTGGATTATTAGACGCCTCGTCCGCATCGAAGCGCGCTCAGGTCTGCTGCCTGGAACAGAAGGATCTCCATCAGCCAGCGCTGATCAATGAGATAAAATGGCTTTAATAAAAATGTAAAGCAGTTATTGATGCCGTTTCATATTTGAAGGAACGACGGGGAGAGAATATCTGGCCTGAGGCAGGAAACGGGATTAAAACATCATTAAGAATCTGCACACGCTGTTGGAGCCTGAATGTGATGATGAGACGTTCGAAATGAAGACCACAGACTGATGGGACTCCACCTGACTCACCTGAGCTCCAAACCTTCAGGTGAAAATGAATCCGGCCGAGCAGGCGACGCTTGCTAGCGTTCCTGTGGAGCAAAGCCGGACCGCGGAGCTTCCAGGTTCTGGGAAGATGCAGCGGACAGTGTAAATCAGGGGTCACGCAACAGTGGGCTCCGGACCGGGAGATGGTTCTGTCCGGACCCGTGACCAATGCAAAAATAAGTAGTGTCATTTTCACAGAGCGGCTCTAAACAACCGTGGATATTTACAGCGGGTGCTGCTACTACAGTTAATACGGTAAGCTAGCGCTGGTAGCCAGAGACGTAGCCTGGAAACGCGTGTTTGTTGTTGGCAACAAACGGCCGAAGTTTATCTCTGACATCGCATCAACTAGAATACAGCAGCCACATGCAAATTATCCGTGCAAATCAAGATTAGATTCCCAGAATTCATTGCACCCCCAAACCAAACCCCCCCTACATTATTCCCAGCAAACCCAAAATCAGTCACACGAGCACAAACTTTAGCACTGATGTTAGCAACAGCACAGGGAGAAAGCAAAGTAGATACCACAGAGACATCAAAGAGAAAGTTAAACACTGAAAACCATTGTTTAAAGACGAATGGACCGTTCATCATCCTTGACTTCTCCTCTTCAACTCAGCTGCATCAACCTTGGAAAGCCCGGTCTGGTAGATCAGACCGGGCTTGTTAACGGACCTGGATGACAAAACAAAACCAGTCTGGATGGACCAGCAGACGCCTCTTTTGCACAGCCGTGTGTTGTTGTGTTCATGCTGGCACCAACTGAGCTACACACATGACCAAAGGCCCTTTAAGTCAAGCTAAAGCTCAAGTCCAA
Source organism: Hirundichthys speculiger (assembly GCA_018398805.1). Taxonomy (NCBI): domain Eukaryota; kingdom Metazoa; phylum Chordata; class Actinopteri; order Beloniformes; family Exocoetidae; genus Hirundichthys; species Hirundichthys speculiger. The sequence goes on along the minus strand of JAGFBZ010000768.1, from coordinate 380,707 downwards.
TCAGGCTCAGAACCGAGGTGGCGCGACAGAATCACCGCCATTAAAGTTATTGACAGCAGCTGATACCAGAAGAGCTGTAGGCGCTTGTCCGCCGGAGATACGCGTCAGGTCTGTTTTTGTGTTTATTTCCTACAAATCCAGCCGAGTGGGCGGAGCTTGACGGCGCTCCGCTCCAGCTGGTTTAAAACCGGAGTGTGGCGGTTTCCTGTGAACCGCTCAGATGGAGACGTTTTATCGTTTTACCTGTAGTTTCAGTTTAAACATAAAGAAAGCGTTTATAGATCTCTGAACGTGCTCTAGAGCCGCAGGGACTCCCTCCAGACCCGCTAACTCTCGTAAGCGCAGCGTTCATGTGGGGAGCATTTCGTTTTTATGCCTTTAGGTCCTTTGTGGACCTCTTGGTGGACCGGTTTCTCCTGGGGACGTCCTGGTGGACCAGTCTCTCCTGGGGAGGTCCTGATGGACCTCCTGGTGGACTGGTCTCTCCTGGGGACGTCCTGTGGACCGGTCTCTCCCGGGAAAGTCCCGGTGGACCGGTCTCTCCTGATTTCTGAACGCGCTCTGGAGCCACCCGGACTCCCTCCAGACCACGCTAACTCTCGTTAGCGCAGCGTTCACATGGGGAGCGTTTTTCCTTTTTTATGCCTTTAGGTCCTTTGTGGACCTCCTGTTGTACCGGTCTCTCCTGGGGACGTCCTGGTGGACCGGTCTCTCTGGGGAGGTCCTGGTGGACCGGTCCCTTCGGTGGACCTCCTGGTGGACTGGTCTCTCCCGGGGAAGTCCCGGTGGACCGGTCTCTCCTGATTTTTGAACGCGCTGTGGAGCTGCACGGACTCCCTCCAGACCCGCTAACTCACGTTAGCGCAGCGTTCAAGTAGGGAGCGTTTCATTTTTAAGCCTCTAAGTGCCTCATGTGTGTTCAGAGGGGTCGAGGTCAGATGAATATGGAGTGGACGCCATGACGGTTCTCTCTCTTTTCTGCTCTTCAAAGCTTTGAAGTGCGCTGGAGCTCGTTATCCTGCAGCTCAGCTACCGCAGATCTGAAGCGGTGATTCATCACCAGATAAAACTTTCCTCTCCGGTCTGCGGTGAAGCGTTTGGCCCCGCCCCCCCTCTCCGGGAGATGTTTGCGAACGCGGCCCGTCCTCCGACGTCGCCGCCATCACGGCCCACTTTCTCTCTTTAGAGTCTCGTGTTGTTCGGCTGCAGTGAAACAGGAGCGTCGATCTTTTGATGTGAGCTCACGTTTGATCTGCCTGATGGTGTTCTGATCCAGTTTCAGCACTGCCATGTGCTGCTGGAAACCTAGAAACCCGGTAGAAACCTTCTCTGACTCTGTTAGGACCAAACCCGGTTCAGGACCTGCTGGTGAGTCGGTCTCATCTCCGTGGAGAGTAGTTTTAATTCAGCATGAACGGCCTGATTGAGGTCAAAACAACCTATTTATTGTTTATTATTGGTGTTTTTGCACATTTATGTGTAAGTATTTTCCTAAAAAATTGATATTTTATTGGGCGGCCGAAAATTGCGATATATTGCCAAATCGCTTTTTTTTTCACACCCCTACCCACAATGCCGTATTTGTCTCTTTCTGATGGTGGAGTCGTGAACTCCAACCTTCACATTCACTAGATGTTGCTCTGGGTCTCCTGTCGACGTCCTGGTGGACCGGTCTCTCCTGGGGAGATCCTGGTGGACTGGTCTCTCCGGTGGACCTCCTGGTGGACCGGTCTGTCCTGGGGACCTCCTGGTGGACCGGTCTCTCCGGTGGACCTCCTGGTGGACCGGTCTGTCCTGGGGACCTCCTGGTGGACCGGTCTCTCCCGGGTAAGTCCCGGTGGACTGGTCTCTCCTGGAGAGGTCCTGGTGGACCGGTCTCTCCTGGAGAGGTCCTGGTGGACCGGTCTCTCCTGGGGACCTCCTGGTGGACCAGTCTCTCCTGGGGAAGTCCCGGTGGACCGCTCTCTCCTGGGGACCTCCTGGTGGACCAGTCTCTCCTGGGGACCACCTGGTGGACCGGTCTCTCCCGGGGAAGTACCAGTGATCGGTCTCTCCTGTGGAGGTCCTGGTGGACCGGTCTCTCCTGGGGGAGTCCCAGTGGACTGGTCTCTCATGGGGAGGTCCCAGTGGACCGGTCTCTCCCGGGGAAGGCCCTATGGACTGGTCTCTCCTGGGGAGGTCCTGGTGGACCAGTCTCTCCCGGGGAAGTCTCAGTGGACTGGTCTCTCCTGGGAAGTCCCGGTGGACTGGTCTCTCCTGGGGAGGTCCTGGTGGACCGGTCTCTCCTGGGGAAGTCCCGGTGGACTGGTCTCTCCTGGGGAGGTCCTGGTGGACCGGTCTCTCCTGGGGAATTCCCGGTGGACTGGTCTCTCCTGGGGAGGTCCTGGTGGACCGGTCTCTCCTGGGGAAGTCCCGGTGGACTGGTCTCTCCTGGGGAGGTCCTGGTGGACAGGTCTCTCCTGGGGAAGTCCCAGTGAACTGGTCTCTCCTGGGGAAGTCCCAGTGGACCAGTCTCTCCTGTAGACCTCCTGGTGGACCGGTCTCTCCCGGGGAGGTTCCAGTGAACTGGTCTCTCCTGGGGACCTCCTGGTGGACCGGTCTCTCCCGGGGAAGTACCAGTGATCCGGTCTCTCCTGTGGAGGTCCACCACCACTCTCACTGTGGTTCAGCTTAAACAGACCGATCTGACGTCTTTTTCTGTGATTCCTTCATCGCATTTCCAACCGTTATAAACAGGATGCAGACTTCTAAACGTTTCCTCTCAACGACACCAACGTGTTTCATCCATCCTGATTGACGGTTGAACCTGCTCAGGGGACCGAGGCTGGTTTTCTGCTGTCAGTCAAACCGGGATTCGCTAAAAAGGCATAAAAGCGAGATTAGGAGAGAATTAAGACGATTACATTAGTGTGGAGGTGGAATCAAGCGATTAAACGTGAGTCGCTTGTTGCCGTCGTGTTTCCACGCAGCTGTTTTAATGTTTTAATAATAAAATGATCATGTGACGTGATCCTGAGGATTAGCAGGACCTGTCAATCAGAAACGTCGGCTCTCTGATTGGACGGTGGGAATAACAGCTACGCCGCGATGAAAACGGCGGAAGATCGGCGACTCGTGGACACGTTTCTGGCGAGGCGGGTGCGACGGCTTCGGCGACCTCCGGCCCCTCCAGGTTAAAAGACTTTTCCCCGATCATGCGTTAAACCGATGGTGAACGGGAATCCGAGCGCGGACAAAAGGCCCTTTTTTCCCGCTCTTCCTTTTAAGCGGCGCAGGAGTTTGCGCTGATAAAAGGCCTGTTTGCCACCTTGAAAGCGGGCTGGACTCTCCAATAACAAGAGAGCATCTGGTCCTTTCAGGTCCCGATCCAGCTGGAAGGAAAATCCCCAGATGTAGCTGGGGGAGGGGGCGGAGCCTCGGACTAAAGCTACAGAGAGAAGACAGGAATGGCAGCCGCACCTGACTTTTTCCAGCTGATGCGTCCGCCGCTCGGACGAGGATTATCTTCCAATTTGCTGCCTCTCTTCCTGGGCTCAAGTCTCTCCCAACAGCTCGGCACTTCAAAGGGCCGGATGAAAAGGGGGGGGGGGGTGAATGGTCATTCTTCGGGGGGAATTGGCTTAGTGAAGCTCTGTTTAAAATGGCGGCGATACAAAAAAGAGAGGCTTGTTTTTGATGTGCTGTGGAGTGTGATGGTCCGGCCCTGGCCGTACAGTAGGACGACCCGGCTCCTGCCCTCCGGTGTTTGGGCTCCAGAGTGCCGCCGCCTCGGCCGCCAATTACAGCGTGAAGCCTTCAGCGGAGCCGTCGTGGCCTTCTGATGTGCAAACCTTTTGATGTGAAAGTTGTTTTTTCCTATTTAATTCAGACTGCAACCGCGTGGTTTCCCTTTGTAGATCACTGAAGAGCCATTCGATTCAGTTTATTTCGAGTCTCTTGTCGTTTTATGCCAGCGTTCATTATCTTCTCATCTCCAGTTTGAGGCTCCAGCTGTCACATTCCTGCTGTCCGTTACTATGGTGACAGCTGTTGTGTGAAGCACACCAGCTACTGGTCATGTAGCTGGTGACCAGGTCTGAAACATCTCAGGGGGGTTTTTTAGTCCCTGACGTTTTATTTCTAATGCTGCGTTCTGATTGTGACTCAAGAACAAGAACGTTGAGGTCACAGAGAGGTCGGTCTAGCCATGTTTCCACCAGCTGGGGGGGTCCAGGCTAAAACCTCAGAGGCCCGCGACCCGTTCAGCTGTCGGGTCTCCGTTTACAGTGACGGGTCCAGTAGGATCCACTGAGGGACCAGTTTCACTGTTCAACAACTACCAATAAATGTGAAGAGAATAAGACGGCAATGATGACGAAATTAAAAGAAGAAAAATAAACTAAAATTATGACTATTATGACTATAAATACAGTGGTACCTTACGAAAGTCTACATACGAAATTTTCAGGTTACGAAATGTATCACACAAAAATATTGCCTCTTGTTGCTAAAACATGTCTGTTTTAGCTTTGCCGCATGTTTACCTGCCAGTTGTCTTCTGGTTCTGCAGCAGCCAGTAACAGACTTTTCAAAACAAAAGCATGTGAGCAACATGCGTTAACCTGTGATAAAATAAATGTCGGCTTTAATAAATGCGTTAAATGCGATAATAGCAAATTAACGCGTTAATGTTGCGGAAATGGAAGGGAATTAGCAGGTAAACTTAAGGAAAAGCTAAAAACAGACATGGAGAACGGTAAAAATCCGTGAACTTTACAGTTAGAAATATTAACAATTCTGTCTAAAAATAAAAAATAAAATTCTGGATTGCAACAAAACTTTGTGGTCATTCCTCCATGTTCCATCAGATCTGCTCCATGTGTTCACTGTCCTGCTGTTCTCTAGCTGGTTACTGCAGTGCGGCTCCATCTAGTGGCACAAATGTGTAATGACAACAGAAAGTCCAGTCCTCGATTATAAAACAAATTCAGTTCTGTGGCCCGTTTTTTAATTTTGTATTTTTGATTAAAGTCTAAAATTGAAAAAAAAAAAAAAAACAGGCTTTTTTTTCTTTCATTTTTTTGTGTCTAACGAAAAACGTAATAAAATGTCACTTTTTAATTTTTTAAATTTTTGATTGACAATTGAAAATGTAAAGAATGAATGACACACAGATTGGTAAAGTTAGTGAACTTTAACATGGACATTTTCATTTTAAAGTTCTCCCAGACGGAGGATTCAACAGAAACAAGGTTATTTGTTAGTTACCTCAGAAAACCTCTGTTTCTGAGCAATCTGATACACAATCTTTGTTGACTTTTTTTTTTAATAAAAACAGGATGACATTAATGCCCTGGCAGTGGCAATAAGCTTTATTTTATTTTACATTTTTTAAAGATGAGATTTACATTAAATATGTGTTACTGACAAGTGCTGATGTTAAAAGTGTTTTGAAACAACAAATGTTTATGGCACTTTAGTTCATATGGCAGCAGAACATTTAAATAAAAGTGACCTTTACACTACTTTTGAATTCATTATTTGATTTTGCGTATACAATGCGATTAATCGTGATTAATCAGGAAAAAATGCAATAAATAGCGATTAAAATTTTTTATCGTTGCCCAGGCCTAATATATATATATATATATATATATATATATATATATATATATATATATATATATATATATATATATATACAGCCTTCAGCTGTTCTGGTCCTCGGCTCTGGAACTCACTTTCATCAGGAATCAGAAATTTGGACTCACTCCCTCTTTTCAAATCCTCACTCAAAACTCATCTGTTTAAATCGGCTTTTTCACTGTCCTAACCACTGCTCTGCCAAATTTTAACCCGTCTCATTTAGGCCTGTGTTTTAGATATTTATTGTGTTTGTTTTTAACTGTGTTTTAATACACTGTACGGTGACCTTGAGTGACAGAAAGGCGCCTTTAAATAAAATGTATATATATATATATATATATATATATATATATATATATATATATACACACATGGAAAAAATTATTCGACCACCCTTGTTTTCCTCAGTTTCTTGTTCATTTTAATGCCTGGTACAACTAAAGGTACATTTGTTTGGACAAACATAACGATAACCACAAAGATTGCTCATAAGAGTTTTATTTAAGAGCTGATATCTTACCATTTTTTTCTTGATTATAACCTAATCACTTAAGTTTTTACATCAATAGCTATGGCGTTGTACTGCCAAAAACACTGCTTTTATGCATTCAGTGTTTTCTTTTCTGTCTGTTTTAGTCACATGATGACGTTTAGTGGTACCAGGTATTAAAATGAACAAGAAAGTGAAGAAAAAAATGGTGGTCGAATAATTTTTTCCATGACTGTATATATAGCATGGATGTGGGGTTGTAGTACTGTGGGGCTGCGTTGATGCTGCACAAAACAGTTGTGGCAAGACAGTTAAAATAAAAAACGTGTGCAATGAATCCACCGGCGGTTTTACGTGATCAAGCACATGCGCACGAACGCATCAGAGGACAAAATAACAACCAGAGAACAGCTGACAGTTGAAAATCTGTGATATTTATTTGCCCTGGGCTATGAGATACAACCACAAAGACACTGTGCAAAGAAAGCAGAGATTAAGTCACACTTAAGGAGGGTCGGCGGGCACGTTACACAAACATTAGCGACACGTGTGCGTGTGCGCGGTATACTGTCGTCGAGAGAGTTCATGCTACAAACAACACAAACCTTTAAAAAGAGGAAGTCACACTGAAAACAAACACTTTAATCCAAACGTAGAAATCAGAGCTGAACACTGTTTCCATCAGCCGTCGATCGTCTTTAATATTTAAAAACCACCAACAGTTGGAATTATTCGCCTCTGCAGAACAATCCAGCGTGGTTTTTTTTTCCCGGTAAAGTCTGTAAAAGCGGGAATCTGGACCGAGGTGCTCCTCTCAGGACCAGATTAACTCAAAACAACTCGTTTGTCAGAAAGAAAATATTACAAGACAAACAACTTTTCAAAAGCATTAGCAGAAAGAATAGATGCCTGAATGAGGCGCCGTTTAGCTAACACGCGATAACGGTTTCAGTAATAAAAGATGTTAAAAAAATAAAAGGAAAAGAAGCATGCGGCGTTTATGACCGTCAGGAGGCTGTTTGTTGGCACCAGGTAAAGATCAGGTGGTTTCACAGCCGGTTGGGAGTCTCGGTCCACGGTGGCCAATCAAAAACCTGACTGTGTTTTGGGCCGGTTAACTAAACCTGATCAGGTGAGCGGTCCAGATTTGAAGGGTTCTGTGACATCACAGACCCGGATCAGAGCAGAATCATCCCCATCCTGTCTGTATTCGCTGTTCCTCAAAGGGAGGTGGTGCAAAGCTGTATGACAGATCCGCAAAGAGGAGGGAGGCGGAGTCAAGTCGACAGTCTGACTCCGCCCCCTGAATCCAGCCGCTACAGAGGGAGCGTAAAAGTTTCTCTAGGACCTCAACTAACTCGTTAAAAAGGGCAGAATATGACTCCTCCTACTCTTATAAATACCTGGAGAGGACCTCACCTGAATATGAGCCACTGAAGGGATGAAGAGCTGACCAGCGTGAACACCTGCATCTGATGAGTATGACATCATCACCAGCTTTTAAAGAAGGTGTCGGGTCCGTCTTTCCTTCCCTGCTTCCACTAAAACCCCTAACGAGTCCATGTTCACTTTTCAAACAGATCCTCGACACTCACAGTAATGAAAGTACAGCCATTAAAGCCACTCTATGTAGTAATACCACCTCCGACCACAAGGGTTCGCATTGATCCGCGTCGACTAACGAAGCAGCAGCAATATGATGCTGATGAGTCGGGACGGTCCGGCATGTTCTGTAATACCAGTCTGCCCCACTGGAGGTGCCATTTCTACTCGTGATAGGCTGCCCCCGTGTGGTCAGGAGCGGTACTGCTACACAGAAACAAATGTAACAGTGACGGAGAATAACTGTGATTATCTGAAGCAATTAAGAAGAGATGATTAATCAATAATTGATGCTAACTACAAGTGCTGCATTATAATTGTTAGAAATTAGTTTCTTTTAGGTGCTTCACAGCTGCTGGGCCTTTTTACGGGTTTTTTTAACCGAGCACCGGGCCAGCTGAGGCCTTTCTTCCATCTCTGTTTCCATTTGGCACGACAACGAATGAAAAAATTAAAAAGGTGACGTCAAACTGACGCCGACGTCTTTGCTCGGATTTAACGCTTCAAAGCTTCAAAAAGCACGTATTCCAAACAATTGTTTTTTTTTTTTATACATTTTTTATGTGCTTTGTTCGAGCACGAAGTTAAAAAATATACTAGAAAACTGTCCTAAATACAGGAGTATAAGCTGATTGGTATTGCTGTTGGTTTATCGATCATCGATACATTTCAAAGCTGGTGGGAGAGAAGACGACGACGACCGACTGACGAAGGAGAAAATAATACAAAAAAAAAGAAAATTAAAATACAGAAATTGAACCTGAACAACAGCAATAGAAGATATCGTCCTTTTGTAAGTGCTGTAAACAATATCCTCGTGTCGTTGGTGCTTCCTGCTCCTCACTCGTCGTCGCTCTTGCTCTTGTCTGACTGATCCTGCAAGAAAACAGACAAAACAGCCTTAAAACTGAGTTTTAATTCAATTCAAATTCAAATATACTTTATTAATCCCCCAAGGGGGAAATTCAATTAACAATTAAAACAATTAACCTTCCAAACACATATCATAAGGCAGATGACGCCACGTTATACCGCATTGATCCACCAGAGACGACGCGCAGTACAGTGATCCCTCCCCAATTCCCGCTTTAAGTTCCGCGGTTTTAGTTATTCGCAGATTTTTTTCAGAAATATATAATCTAAAAAAAAAAAAAAAAATCAAGAAAAAATTTGCGGAAACATCACAGGATGTTGTGCGCGTTCTCTCGCAGCAAAGAAATGTTGTGAGCCAGCCTGGCCCCTTTGAGAAGGTGGCCTTATGGGTAATGGTGTGGCCTTATGGGTAATGTAGTGGCCTTGTGATGTACAACCTGTGTGATGTTACAAGTTCCTGCAGTGCCAGAATAAAGTTCTCGTTCCATGCAGAGAAAACCGGACTTTTTCTTTTGTTGTTGTTAGCGTGTTAGCTGCTAATTACGAGCCAAATATAGCACAATACCAGCGGTTTCTTTACTACGGTTCAGAGACCAGAGGCTGTGAAGGTAACAGGTAACAGCCTCTTGTTTTGCTACTTTTTTGGGGTTTTTAAACATATTTTAAACATTAACCACGGAAAATAAGGGATCACTGTATCTTCTGTCAACGCAGCGGAGCTGTACGCCCCCATATGGTCAGACGCGGTACTGCCACGATCTTACTTTACTGATTAAAACAGTCCTAAACGTTAAGGCTAGGGACGCACATTTTGGATTTTTTTATTATGACCGTTAACCGACGCCCTTTAACGATTAATAACCGTTAACCGATAAAGTCCGGGAGGGTTGGCCGGCGCGATGTTGCGCATGTTGTCGTGGACGCATGCGGACACTTCCCCGTATATACTCTTGCGGCAATGTGTCGCCGTCAGCTTGTCGCAGAGATGCCGCCGTCACTTTTGCTTTATACTAGCGTGGTCTCCGCTATGTTATTCAACGCCACAACGCAAGAGCGACAATCATGAACTAGCTAAACTTACTAAACTTATCTCTTGCGTTTTTCCACTTCCTCACGGTCTCGGTCGTATCCAGACCCACATTCATCGCTATCTCCCTCCATGAATTACTAGAATATGTGCTGTCTTTGTAGTGGAGAACCAGAATCGTACAGATGTGGGTACTTCCTCATTTTTTCAATGACGCGCTCTTTTCTACGCGGATGTAGAATTGACCAATCAGAGGTCTGTTGAACCTGTCGACACGCCCCCATGAGTTGATTGAATTACGTAGCTTAAAACCAACATTGACCGTTAGTATTAATCGGTTAGAGTTACTGTTATCGGTTAACGGTTAAACAGTTAACCATGTACATCCCTAGTTAAGGCCCCTATCTGACTCACTTCTCAGTCCAGAATAAGTATCAAATGGACTTCACCACCATGACAAAAAGCTAAGAAACCATCCTGGAACTCAGAAGACAACAGATGCTCAGAAGAAGGAAGGTTCTTCTGCCATTTAAAAGTGTCTCACCGGGTCCAGGAGACAAAAACATTTACTAAACTAAACGTGGATAAGAATCCCCAGATGTCTACGACGATAACTGTTGCTGAACTGGCTTCTTCTGGACTTCATGGTTCATGAACGGGGATCTTCATGTGTTCAAGAAGAACTCCACTGGCTCCACTGGCAGCAGATACTAGATCGTTGATCACTGAGTCAACATATCGACGGATCGTTATGCTCCTGGCTTTCACCTGCAGAGGGGAGGGACACAGCTCCCACAGTGAAGCACGGTGGTGGGAGTATAATGCTGCTACAGCAGCAGCAGAAAATCCTGTTTTGGTGTGTGGGGAACCACGGAAAAAAAAAAAAAGAGAATTAATGTTGATATTCTAAGGAATTTATGTAAAGAAACCTGCTGCCAGTCAGAGCTTGGATCCTCTACAACAGTGATTCTCAAAGTGTGGGCCGTGGCCCCCTGGTGGGCCGTTGCGGTACTACAGGTGGGCCGTGAGAGGTCATTAAAGTCCTCGATCTTTTAAAATATGTTTTTAATTACTGTAAAATATTGACGACATGATTTAAAAACATTAACTGGTTTGTTTTATTACTTATTAAGTGTTATACTACCATCATCTTAACTTAATATGACAAGTGTCACTTTATTTTACTTTGTTTGTTGTCCCTTTTTTTTGTTTTTTTTTTTCCTCTCACAAAAATTTTATGTTATCGGATCATAGCTTCTAGTCCTGTATGTTAATCACAGTTGTGATTAAAGGTTTCGGTGGACTGTGGAGATTTTTCACATTTCATATTGGGCCTTGGTGTTCTGAAGTTTGGGAACGGCTGATCTACAGAGACAACAACCCAAAACATGCATCTAAAGGCATCCAAGAGTCTTTTAAAGGACACCAAAGTCAGGGTCCTCTCTGAGATCAGACCTGAGGGAGCTGTACAGGGAGCAGTTGGATGACCTGGAACAATGATCTGTCCAGAAGAACGGGGCCGTGAAGGTCTTTATTTCTTTATAACGTGTCTGGAAGACGACTGAAGAGCAGTGAAGGAATGAAGGAGTGACAGAGGTGTCCGTCGCTGCATTGATATTCAGAGGAAGCAGATTGGAGGCCTTCTGGATGCTCTCAAGGTTAATGTAAACAGCTCAGGAACATCAGAATCACTGCTGGTGTTGGAAACCAGGAACACCAGCAGCATGAAGGTCACAGCTGGAGCTGCAGATGCTAACAGACAACTGAGCAAACGCTAAAGAAGCAGCAGCATTTCTCATCACCACAGAGGTAATTAACGTGGCGCTAACTGTATTAGCTTCCCCCTGGACCCCCTTCTCCTAACGAGGCCCGTTTTAGAGATTCCTGCTTTAAATTAGTATATCTCAGCTGGTGATGCAGTTTTTTAAAACCAATACCGATAACCGATAACACACACATCTACCTAAGATCATTACATCAGAAACAGTTTTGACCCTTTAAATGAACAGATATTTATTTTTTCCAATGAAAAACTATTGGAAGCCTCTCAAACATTTTCTTAAAGCTATCAAACAAACCTATTTGATATCTCACATTAACTTAAATAAGATTCATTACTGACTGATATAAAAAATAAAGGCTCCTTGAACTGATGGAAATACATGCATCAGAATTACTAACTGAAAAAATTCATTCCTCAATGACAATAAAAATAATGCACAGGTCATAATGTACTGACACAAGTTAGACTTGTCTGTGTAAATAAACTGAAAAAGTTCACTCCATAGTAACAAAGAAATTATGTTTAAAGGATTTTGGCTTGTGGTTCCATTCAAATAAATGCCTTTAATTAAATTAAATGAGGTTCGGTAGGGAGCGAGGCACTGCTGTGTTGACAAAAATATATATGTTATCGGGGCTATTTATTAGGGCTGGGCGATTTTATCGATTCGGCGATATATGTCGATATTTTATTTCCCAGAGAGTATCGATTTTTCAGCCGCGGGTATCGATATTCTAAGCTCCCTTCAAAACCCCCGTGTCTCGCACAGGTGCTCTTCCTGCAAAGTGCCATTAAGTCCTCCAGCCGCTAGTGTCGCTGTAGAGCGTTTCTAAACAGTTATCCAGAAGCTTCTTTCTCTTCCAGCTACAGCTGAGCCAGTCAGGAGGATGGCGGCGAGTATAAACGCAGCGCCTGCGTGCTTTAAAAGTAAATGTGTGGGAGCAGTTGGGGTTTAAAAAGAAAAAGGAAAGCGAAGATTTAGACAAAAGTATGGCAGTTTGCAAGCTGTGTCACACAAACTTAAAGTACTCTGGAAATACCACCAACCTGCGAACCCACCTGAAACGTTACCACCCGGACAAGGTAATGCTAACTGAAAGCTAGCCAAACTGTATTTGTCAGGATTTGAGACCGTATTCAGTGGTGGAAAATGGCGGCTTTAAGGGCTGTGTTTACTCTCGCGGCAACGTGTCGCAGTTAGCTTGTCCCCGGTATGCTGCGGTTATTTTTGATATATGTTAATGTTGAAGCGCGTCTGTGCTGTTATTCAACACCACAACGGAGAGCGACAATCAGGAACTAGCTAAACTTACTAAACTTATCTCTTGCGTTTTTCCACTTCCTCACCTTCTCGGCCATATCCAGACCCACATTCATCGCTATCTCCCTCCATGAATTACTAGAATATGTGCTGTCTTTGTAGTCCGGAGAACCAGAATCGTACAGATGTGGGTACTTCCTCATTTCTTCAATGACGTGGATGTAGAATTGACCAATCAGAGGCCTCCTTTCTCTCCTCTCTGCGACGTTGTTTGCAGTCACCTACCTTTCAGTTCAGTTAAATTCAAACAAATTGGAACACTCAGAAGATGTCACCAAAATCACTTTGTCCTGTTAAAATCTTTCAGAAAATGATGTAAATGTATTGTTAAGAAAAATATCGATATAATATCGTATTCGTGAGCCAGATGTATTGTATCGTATCGTATCGTGAGATTAGTGTATCGCTACAGCCCTACTATTTATCATGATATCGGACTTATCGGGATAATTTCCTGTTATCGGCCCGATAACAGGAAATGATGACGTCATCTTGATAAGTCCGATATCACGACGAATAGCCCCGATAACATTTATATTTTTGTCAACACTACAGTGTCTCGCTCCCTCTGAGCCTTGAATGACCGTCAGTGAATGTTATGTTCAAGTGACGTCGGCATAATCAGAAAAACTATTTCTCAATCAGTAAAATCAAGAATACCCCCTCATGCCAGAAAACAACTCGTTAACTCGGTCATAATTTTTAGTAGTTGCTGACTTTAATCGATATTCGCAGTATTTTCCCAACATGTTACACATAAAAAAAAGAAAAAAAATAGAGAAGTCTGAAAGAACGACTAGCAACGAGGGAACGGAGGAATTTACGTTGCACCTTGAATGCAGCCTGCAGCACAGCGCTGATCACAACAAACATGGCGGCGTGGAACTTCGTTAAAGCTTCAGAAGAAGATAGTTTGGTGGTTATTTGTGACGAATCCTCCGAGTGAATTCTACGAGGAGGGAAGCACAAGCTTTAATACGTAAAACCTGATCAGCCACCTACAACATAACAATCACTTCCATGGAGTTTTGAAATCACGCTAACGGAAGCTAATGCTAACGTGCACAAGCCAGCAGCAGCTAGGTTTATTATAAACCAGAACAGGACTTGTTCTGGATGTTCTGGATGTTCTGGAGGCTCTGGAGGCCTGAGGAGATGCCCCCAAACTGTAACAGAATATGATCCATGACACTTTTTTTCTTCTTTTTTTGGAAACTGTCTGCTGCCAGGAGGTAGTGCTGATGGAGAATCCAGCCCAGATGAAAGGTGTCTCTATTAACTTTGTCTTTTCAACGATCCGTCTGGACACCTTCAGCCCTGATCACAGCCCAGAGAGTGAAGCAGGTAAAGGTGAGGGCAGCAGCAGAGAGGATGAACAAAGCAGACCTCCTGCCAGCTGATGAGGTTACCGTGGGAACAGACGCGGCGAATATGTTCACGACTTTACACCCAACGAATCAGGAGATGATGATGGTGCTGGAAGTACCAAAGTGACATTTAGATATTCAGTGAGATATGACGTATAAAAAGACGAAAAAAGAGGTGGATATAAACTAATTATTGAGAATAAACCAGAATGACGGATTGTTGGAGAAGAAACAGGAACAAGAACTTTTTTTCATCAGAAACTGTTAAAGCAGGATGTTCTGTTCTTCTCACGACATCACAGAAAGTTCTGGAACAGCAGAGCTTTGATGTTTCCCTCAGACTCTGAAAGGACGACGGCGTACTAACGATAACGAGCAACACCCAGGTGTTGTTGTCCGCCATGTTTCCTGTAAACCCGTCGTCTCTTTCCTCTCCTTAACGGGTCAGGTCCACAGACGGGGGGACGGGTCTGGACCACGGCGTACTAACGATAACGAGCAACACCCAGGTGTTGTTGTCCGCCATGTTTCCTGTAAACCCGTCGTCTCTTTCCTCTCCTTAACGGGTCAGGTCCACAGACGGGGGGACGGGTCTGGACCACAGACGGGGGGACGGGTCGGGACCACAGACGGGGGGACGGGTCTGGACCACAGACGGGGGGACGGGACGGGTCGGACCACAGACGGGGGACGGTCTGACACAGACAGGGGGGGACGGGTCGACCACAGACGGGGGGACGGGGGACACCACGGGGGGACGGGTCTGGACCAGACGGGGGGACGGGTCGGACAGGGGGGCGGGTCAGGACCACAGACGTGGGGGGACGGGTCAGGACCACAGACGGGGGGACGGGTCGGGACCACAGACGGGGGGACGGGTCAGGACCACAGACGGGGGACGGGTCTGGAACGGGTCAGGACCACAGACGGGGGGACGGTCAGGACCACAAGGGGGGACGGGGGACGGGGGGACGGGTCAGACCACACGGGGGACGGGTCAGGGACGGGTCAGGACCACAGACGGGGGGACGGGTCGGGACCACAGACGGGGGGACGGGGGAGGTCAGGTCCACAGACGGGGGGACGGGTCTGGACCACAGACGGGGGGACGGGTCAGGACCACAGACGGGGGGACGGGTCGGGACCACAGACGGGGGGACAGGTCAGGTCCACAGACGGGGGGAAGGTCAGGAGGTCCACAGACGGGGGGACGGGTCAGGTCCACAGACAGGGGGACGGGTCAGGACCACAGACGGGGGGACGGGTCGGGACCAGACACGGGACGGGGGGACAGTCAGGTCCACAGACGGGGGGACGGGTCTGGACCACAGACAGGGGGGACGGGTCAGGACCACAGACGGGGGGACGGGTCTGGACCACAGACAGGGGGACGGGTCGGGACCACAGACGGGGGGACGGGTCAGGACCACAGACGGGGGGACGGGTCTGGACCACAGACGGGGGGACGGGTCAGGACCACAGACGGGGGGGACGGGTCAGGACCACAGACGGGGGGGACGGGTCGGGACCCACAGACGGGGGGACAGGTCAGGTCCACAGACGGGGGGACGGGTCTGGACCACAGACGGGGGGACGGGTCAGGACCACAGACGGGGGGACGGGTCGGGACCACAGACAGGGGGACGGGTCTGGACCACAGACAGGGGGGACGGTCGGGACCACAGACGGGGGGACGGTCTGGACCACAGACGGGGGGACGGGTCAGGACCACAGACGGGGGGGACGGGTCAGGACCACAGACGGGGGGGGACGGATCAGGACCACAGACGGGGGGACGGGTCTGGACCACAGACGAGGGGACGGATCAGGACCACAGACGGGGGGACGGGTCAGGACCACAGACAGACGGGGGGACGGGTCAGGACCACAGACGGGGGGGACGGGTCTGGACCACAGACGGGGGGACGGGTCTGGACCACAGACGGGGGGACGGGTCTGGACCAGGACGGGGGGACGGGTCGGGACCACAGACGGGGGGGACGGGTCCGGGACCACAGACAGGGGGACAGGGGGACCAGGAAGGAACGGACGGATCAGGGACCACAGACGGGGGGACGGATCAGGACCACAGACGGGGGACGGGTCAGGACCACAGACGGGGGACGGGGGGGGACGGGTCTGGACCACAGACAGGGGGACGGGTCGGGACCACAGACGGACGGACGGATCAGGTCCACAGACGGGGGGACGGGTCTGGACCACAGACGGGGGGACGGGTCTGGACCACAGACGGGGGGACGGATCAGGACCACAGACAGGGGGACGGATCAGGACCACAGACAGGGGGACGGGTCTGGACCACAGACGGGGGGACGGGTCAGGACCACAGACGGGGGGACGGGTCTGGACCACAGACGGGGGGACGGGTCTGGACCACAGACAGGGGGACGGGTCTGGACCACAGACAGGGGGACGGATCAGGACCACAGACAGGGGGACGGGTCTGGACCACAGACAGGGGGACGGGTCTGGACCACAGACGGGGGGGACGGGTCAGGACCACAGACGGGGGGACGGGTCTGGACTACAGACAGGGGGACGGGTCTGGACCACGACAGGGGGACGGATCAGGACCACAGACAGGGGACGGGGGACCACAGACAGGGGGACGGGTCTGGACCACAGACAGGGGGACGGGTCTGGACCACAGACGGGGGGACGGATCAGGGACCACAGACAGGGGGACGGGTCTGGACCACAGACAGGGGGACGGGTCTGGACCACAGACGGGGGACGGGTCGGGACCACAGGGGGGCGGGTCAGGTCCACAGACGGGGGACGGGTCGGACCACAGGGGGACGGGTCCACAGACGGGGGGACGGGGGACCACAGACGGGGGGACGGGTCTGGACCACAGACGGGGGGGGTCTGACCACAGACGGGGGGACGGGTCAGGACCACAGACGGGGGACGGGTCTGGACCACAGACGGGGGAGGGTCAGGACACAGACGGGGGGACGGGTCGGGACCACAGACAGGGGGACGGGTCTGGACACAGACGGATGGACGGGGACCCCAGACGGGGGGGGATCAGGCCACAGACGGGGGGACGGGTCAGGTCCACAGAGGGGGGACGGGGTCAGGTCCACAGAAGGGGGGGGGGACCACAGACAGGGGGACGGGTCAGGTCCACAGACAGGGGGACGGGTCTGGACCACAGACAGGGGGACGGGTCGGGACCACAGACGGGGGGACGGGTCTAGACCACAGAAGGGGGACGGGTAGACCACAGACAGGGGGACGGGTCTGGACCACAGACGGATGGACGGATCGGACCACAGACGGGGGGACGGGTCTGGACCACAGACAGGAGGACAGGTCAGGTCCACAGACGGGGGGACGGGTCTGGACCACAGACGGATGGACGGATCAGGACCACAGACGGGGGGACGGGTCTGGACCACAGACTGGGGGACGGGTCAGGACCACAGATAGGGGGACGGGTCAGGACCACAGACGGGGGGACGGGTCAGGTCCACAGACAGGAGGACAGGTCTGGACCACAGACAGGAGGACAGGTCAGGTCCACAGACGGGGGGACGGGTCAGGTCCACAGACAGGGGGACGGATCAGGACCACAGACAGGGGGACGGGTCTGGACCACAGACAGGGGGACGGGTCTGGACCACAGACAGGGGGACGGGTCAGGACCAGTTCCCTCTTCTTCCTCTACTGTTTTCAAGGTTTTCCAGGTGAAATCCAGGAATGGAAGGAACATCATGGAGTGTAAAATCAAAGGTTCTTTCATTTCCTTGTTCTTACTTTGTTTTCCAGGTTTGAGGTTGTAGGAGAAAATCAGGTAAAATGTCAGGTTGGAGTTGGACTAAATAATTCATCTGTCCATCACGTCCTCCAGCCTGTCCTCAAAGAGCCAATCACAGTAGCTGTAGAGCGGTGAGGGGGGGTGTGGAGGGGCACCACAGGAGACTGGACTCTCATTTCCTGGACTCAGACCTCCAGCTCAGAGTCCTGTCATCTCCAGTCTCAGCGGTGGCCCGGCGGCTGGAACAGAACCTTTGTGACTCTGCTAGACATCTTTCTTTAATATCAGAGCAAATGGAAAACCTGCATGAACTGAAATAACAGTGTGACTACATTTCCCAGAGCTCCTCACACCTGTCCTGAGATTTAATAAGGATCCACAGGTACGTCCTCCTCTGCAGACAATCAACCTGACATGAACTCCTGGTAACTCCTTAGGTTAACTCCTTAGGTTAACTCCGTTTACTTCTAAAGTTAACTCATTAGGTTAACTCGTTAGATTTACTCCTTAATTTAACTCCTTAGGTTAACTCCTTAGGTTTACTCCTTAATTTAACTCCTTAAGTTAACTCCTTAGGTTATTCATTAGGTTAACTCCTTAGGTTATTCATTAGGTTAACTCCTTAGGTTTACTTCTTAATTTAACTCCTTAAGTTAACTCCCTAAGTTCACTACTTACGTTAACTCCTTAGGTTTGCTCTTTAAGTTAACTCATTAGGTTTACTCCTTAATTTAACTCCTTAAGTTACCTTCTTAAGTTAACTCCTTAGGTTAACTCCTTAGGTTTACTCCTCAATTTAACTCCTTAAGTTAACTCCCTAAGTTCACTACTTACGTTAACTCCTTAGGTTTGCTCTTTAAGTTAACTCATTAGGTTTACTCCTTAATTTAACTCCTTAAGTTACCTCCTTAAGTTAACTCCTTAGGTTAACTCGTTAGGTTTACTCCTCAATTTAACTCCTTAAGTTAACTCCTTAAGTTAACTCCCTAAGTTCACTACTTACGTTAACTCCTTAGGTTTGCTCTTTAAGTTAACTCATTAGGTTTACTCCTTAATTTAACTCCTTAAGTTACCTCCTTAAGTTAACTCCTTAGGTTAACTCCTTAGGTTAACTCCTTTACTCCTCAATTTAACTCCTTAAGTTAACTCCTTAAGTTAACTCCCTAAGTTCACTACTTACGTTAACTCCTTAGGTTTGCTCTTTAAGTTAACTCATTAGGTTTACTCCTTAATTTAACTCCTTAAGTTACCTCCTTAAGTTAACTCCTTAGGTTAACTCGTTAGGTTTACTCCTCAATTTAACTCCTTAAGTTAACTCCTTAAGTTTACTCCCTAAGTTCACTACTTACGTTAACTCCTTAGGTTTGCTCTTTAAGTTAACTCATTAGGTTTACTCCTTAATTTAACTCCTTAAGTTACCTCCTTAAGTTAACTCCTTAGGTTAACTCGTTAGGTTTACTCCTCAATTTAACTCCTTAAGTTAACTCCATAAGTTTACTCCCTAAGTTCACTACTTACGTTAACTCCTTAGGTTTGCTCTTTAAGTTAACTCATTAGGTTTACTCCTTAATTTAACTCCTTAAGTTACCTCCTTAAGTTAACTCCTTAGGTTAACTCGTTAGGTTTACTCCTTAATTTAACTCCTTAAGTTAACTCCCTAAGTTCACTACTTACGTTAACTCCTTAGGTTTGCTCTTTAAGTTAACTCATTAGGTTTACTCCTTAATTTAACTCCTTAAGTGAAGTTAACTCCCTAAGTTAACTCCCTAAGCCAATTTCCCCGCGGGGATTATTAAAGTATTTTTCATTCATTCAAGTTCACTACTTAGGTTAACTTCTTAGGTTTACTCCTTAAGTTTACTCCTTAGGTTAACTCCTTAAGTCACCTCCTTCCTGCTGAGCTTTGTAGCCAGACTGGACCTCCTGTTGTTCCTGTAGAAGACAGGATCGGCACTTATCAATATCCCTTCCTGTTTTGTCCTCGTTGCTAAATCAGAGCCTCCTGAATCGGGGATTTTTTGAATAGTTTTTTTTAACCAGAAGTTTTCACATCTTCCAGAAGCTCTGAACGCAGCGGCTGATTCTGCCACCTAGAGGAGACCCGATGAACACGTGAAAA
Organism: Hirundichthys speculiger; assembly: GCA_018398805.1. Lineage (NCBI taxonomy): Eukaryota > Metazoa > Chordata > Actinopteri > Beloniformes > Exocoetidae > Hirundichthys > Hirundichthys speculiger. The sequence continues at coordinate 360,716 of JAGFBZ010000768.1, read as the reverse complement.
CTCTGAACGCTCCTCTCGTCCGAGCACAGCTGTGGGGAAACGCTGGACAGATGCTGAACTTCGGGAAGAACAGCTGATGAGCGTTGCCACGGTAACAGGAAACCGAACACCAACTGTAAGCGGAGCTTTCGCTGCGGCGGAGACGAGCCGTCGGATCGGCGTTTGATCTCGATGAAGACACGCTCTCATCACTGCTCTCCTGCGTTTCCCCGCAGATATATCCTCCCCTGACATGTGGTGGGTTTAATATCGCCGTGTGACATCACGTCCACTGCAGCTGCCTTAATTACGCTGGAGAGGACGGAGACAGGAGAGCTGTCTTTAAGACTCCTGTCTGCAGAGAAACTCAAACCATCCCGACCCGTCTGCAGAAATGTATTCGCCTCGACTGATCTGACACCAGAGTGGACGTCAGGAACAGGATAAAGTTCTGTTTGCAGATCTCAGAGCTTCAGTCCCGACATTGAAGCAGCTCAGTGACGTCCTGGACAAACATCCACTGTGTTTTAATATCATTTAAAAGCATTCCTGCTCGAGACAAAAATAACTAGGGATGCACGATAATTATCGACCTGATAATTATCAACCCAATAACTATCGGGCCGATAACAGGAAATTATGACGTCATCCCGATAACTCCGATATCACGACGAATAGCCCCGATAACATTTATATTTCTGTCAACACAGCAGTGTCTCGCTCCCTCTGAGCCTTGAATGACCGGCAGTGAATGTTATGTTCAAGTGACGTCGGCATAATCAGAAAAACGATTACTCAATAAGGAAAATCAAGAATACCCACTCATGCCAGAAAACAACTTGTTAACTCGGTCATAATTTTAGTAGTTGCTGACTTTAATTGATATTTGTAGTATTTTCCCTCATGTTACACATGAAAAAATAGAAAAAATAGAAAAGGCTGAAAGAATGACTAGCAAACGAGGGAACGTGGGAATTTATGTTACACCTTGAATGCAGCATTGTGGCACAGTGCGTTAATAAAAAAAAAAAAAACCCAAAAAAAAACATGGAGGCACCTGCACGGAACTTTGTTAAAGTTTCAGAAGAAGATAGTTCGCTGGTTATTTATGAAACGATCCAAGCGAAGGAGGGAAAAATAGCACAAGCTTTAATACGTAAAACCTGATCAGCCACCTGAAACATAACCGTCGCTTCCATGGAGTTTTGAAATTGCGCTAACATGAGCAAGCCAACAAGTCTCGTCTCCGCTCCATCTCTCTAATCTAAAGCTTCCATGAGATAAAAAAAAAAACCCAAAACTACTGAACCTCATTTACTTTAATTAAAGGAATTCATTCGAATGGAAATACAAGCCAAAATCCTTTAAATGTAATTTCTTTGTTACTATGGAGTGAACTTTTTCAGTTTATTCACAGACAAGTCTAACTTGTGTCAGTACATTATGCACTGAGCATTATTTTTTATTTTTTTCAGTTAGTAATTTTGATGCATGTATTTCCATCAGTTCAAGGAGCCTTTATTTTTTATATCAGTCAGTAATGAACCTTATTTAAGTTAATGTGAGATATCAAATAGGTTTGTTTGATAGCTTTATGAAAATGTTTGAGAAGCTTGATAATAGTTTTTCATTGTAAAAAATAAATATCTGTTCATTTAAAGAGTCACAACTGTTTTTGGTTTTGTTCATAGTATTGATGTAATGATCTTAGGTTTATGTGTGTGGTATCGGTTATCGGTATCGGCCTTTAGGAGCTGAAAGTTATCGCAGCCGCCTGTGTGATATCGCAGCCACACCGCTAACACTCGCGTTGCGTTTTGGGCGACGGCATCTGTGAAGCGTGAATTCGGCGTGACGTCGGGGAAGCGGCGCGCACCGGCTGCAGGCGGACTTACGTGATCGTCCTGGTCGTCGTCGCTGTCGTCGTCACTGACCACCGGCTTGGCCTTCCCTCGGCTCTGCCTCTTCTTCCCTTTGTCGTGGCCGCGCGCCTCCCTGCCCAGCTTGATCTTCACCCGCACCGACTTGGCTGAAGGAAAGGAGAGAAGGAAAGGAGAGAAGGAAAGGAGAGAGCATGAGGGCACGGAGCCTGACTTAGCAGTTATGGTGCTATAAAAGGGATTCCTCCTCCAGCACGATAAACCCAGATTAAAATCATCTCAGCGGCTACCAGGTGTAACTGAATACATGTGGGGTTCAGAAGTTTCAGAAGAGGGCTGTTTAGACCAAACCTGGTCCTGGAGACCAGAATCAGGTGGATCTGAAGCAGGGAAACATCTAAGACCTGCAGGTTTGTGGCTCTCCAGGACCAGGGGCCAAACCTGGTTTAGACACTTCTCAAACTGCACATTTTTGCACAATTGACACAAATAACTTTTAACTGGTTTTATTTGATATATATGCCACTAAACGTCTACAGTGATCCCTCACCAATTTGCGCTTTAAGTTCCGCAGTTTTAGTTATTCGCCAATTTTTCAGAAATATATAATATAAAAAAAAAGTCAAGAAAAAATCGCGGAAACATCCCAGGATGTTGTGCTTGTTCTCTCACGGTGAAGAAATGCTGTGAGCCAGCCTGGCCCCTTTAAGAAAGGTTGCCTTATGGGTAATGGTGTGGCCTTATGGGTAATGGAGTGTGTGTGTTGTGGGACGGCAGAATGAAAACAGGGTTTTCATTCTGTGTGATGTTACAAGTTCCTGCAGAGAAAACCGGACTTTTTTTTTTGTTGTTGTTAGCGTGTTAGCTGCTAATTAAGAGCCAAAAATAGCACAATACCAGCGGTTTGTTTACTACGGTTCAGAGACCAGAGGCTGTGAAGGTAACAGAAAGACCACAGTTGAGCCTTTGTCTTGTTTCGCTGCAGTGCCTCGATACTTTAATGCGGTTTTTAAACATATTTTAAACATTATTTAGGCTCAGCGGGCCCCGGCTCCAGTTCGCGGATTTTGATTTTCGCGCGGTGAGGGGCGTCGGTCCCCATTAACCGCGTTTTAGGTTTCTTTTTGGTTTCGACTGACGCGGATAATTGACACCTCTGTGGAGTCCACAAACCCACGGCGGTCGTAGGAGTCCTACCGGCCTCAGGCGACACCTTAGAGGCGGGTCAGAGCCCCGGCCGTGAGAACGAGCTAGGAGGCGCCGAGATCTCGCCGCTCGTTTGTTCGGTACGCTGGGAATAATCACTGCTGAGATGTTTGTTCTGTGTGAATTCCCAAAGCGGAGCAGCTGCGAGTTAACGAGGACTGATACAACTGTCAGAGACTAGTTGGTTTTTCACCTCATCCCCGCGGTCTGCGGCGTCTCAGCTGATCAGCTGCCGGCGCTCGTCGTCGCCGTACCAGGTTGTCGCAGCCTTTTCTCATTACAACGTCTCTGTTTAGCTGCTTGGTTTTAGAGTTGTGCTGCGTCAGGATTAAAGCTGGACCTCCTAACTTTGACGAGCTGCATCACGTGATTGAAAATGACTCCAACGATCTCTCTCGTCGTCGTCGTCCTCTGGGGTTGAAACCGTGGTTACTGCTTTAGCAGGAAAATGAACAGAGCAGCTCTTCTGCGCCGGACGCTGAACTTTACTGGTGAAAACACGTTTGAAAGCTCAGCTGAGCGTCTCTGAGGAACCATCAGGGACTCTGAAGCTCCGGTCCCAGGTCTCCCTCAGAGACGGTTGCTTCTGCATCCCAGTTCTTACTAATTTGATGCCCCCCCTCTTTTGTGATTATACCCCCTGAAGAACAGTTAAAACTGTTTTCTCTGCCTCTGCTGACATGATTTCTGTTCAGAAGTCTGAAGGCAGCAGTCGTCCTCCGAGGTCCCAGAGGGACGACAGCGAGCAGAAAACCAGAGCAGCACCGACCGGGATTGTGGGTAGAATTTTAATGAGATGACACAAGGTCGGTGGTGTGTGTCTGTGTGCGTCTGTGTGTGTTTGTATGTGTTTGTGTGTATTTGTGTGCGTCTGTGTGTGTCTGTGTGTGTTTGTGTGTGTCTGTGTGTATTTGTGTGTGTCTGTGTGCATCTGTGTGTGTCTGTGTGTGTTTGTATGTGTTTGTGTGTATTTGTGTGTGTCTGTGTGCATCTGTGTGCGTCTGTGTGTGTTTGTGTGTGTCTGTGTGTGTCTGTGTGCGTCTGTGTGTGTGCATCTGTGTGTGTCTGTGTGCGTTTGTATGTGTTTGTGTGTATTTGTGTGTGTCTGTGTGCATCTGTGTGTGTCTGTGTGTGTTTGTATGTGTTTGTGTGTATTTGTGTGTGTCTGTGTGCGTCTGTGTGTGTTTGTGTGTGTCTGTGTGTGTCTGTGTGCGTCTGTGTGTGTTTGTGTGTGTCTGTGTGTGTCTGTGTGCGTCTGTGTGTGTGCATCTGTGTGTGTTTGTGTGTCTGCGTATGTGTGTCTGTGTGTGTTTGTGTGCGTCTGTGTGTGTTTGCATGCATTTGTGTGTCTGTGTGCGTCTGTGTGCATCTGTGTATGTTTGTGTGCATCTGTGTATGTTTGTGTGCATCTGTTGTGTGCATCTGTGTGTGTTTGTGTGCATCTGTGTATGTTTGTGTGTGTTTGTGTGCATCTGTGTATGTTTGTGTGCATCTGTGTATGTTTGTGTGTGTTTGTGTGCATCTGTGTATGTTTGTGTGCGTCTCACCTTCGGCCTCAGACTCGTAGTCGTCGTCGTCATCCTCGTCGCTGTCGTCGTCGCTCTCCTCGTCCTTGGCGATCTTCTGTCTGGCACTCTTGAAGACGGACTGAAGGACGATGGAGTCCTCGTATATCTGTGGGGGGGGGGGGGGGGGAGACAGGTTGAGCCTCTCTGTGGTTAGTTACGCTGGAAGATGAGTTAGGGATGATAGGAGGTGTCATCTTTTTTGTGTTTTTATTCACCTTTTCTTTCTATTTTTGTGTGATTTTTGCAGAATCATTTATTCAATTTTTCAATTCAATTTTATTTGTATAGCGTCTGTTACAATGTCAATTGTCTCCAGGCGCTTTATAGAGACCCAGATCAGGACCCCCGAGCAAATTTCATTAACTAAAATTATAATATCAAATCCAATCAAGGATAATGGCAAGATAAAAAACTCCCTATTTATGGACAAAGAAACTAAGATACTTCAGCAGAGGGAGGCGGCTGGGTTTAGGGTGTAAATAATTCATGTACCGTTCGTGCACGACGGGATTCACTACATTTCAAACATCAGCACTTAATTACAGACGCTTCCTGGCTAACGAGGACAAACTCCAGAGATTCCCACACAACAGATGAGCTCATCTAACACGAGCGTTTCTCAGCAGCTACAAGCTGCATCTGGAGAAATAAAAACCCAACACAACCAGCTTTGAGTCAGCTGTTAAAGAGATAAACATCCTGCAGTCGTCTGAGTTTCTGAGTCCGGAGCGCATGTGGAGAAAAGAGAGGGATGACTTCCAGGAGCAGACGGATAAAGAGCAGGTTTCTGACCTGAGATCCCTCCAGGTTGAAGGTCTGGGCGTTCTGACAGAGCAGCATCACGTCCTTCTCCAGGTCGCCAACATTCCTGTATTTGTGGTTCCTGACACGTTCCTGTTAACAAAACCAAAAAAAAAAAAAACGACACCGGCCGTGAGAAACAGCATGAATCAAACTCTTCAAGTAATCTGAATTTAAAGGTGATATTTAAGTCTTTAATATCAAAACTTATGTGCATTTTTTTAAATTAGATCCGTTAAAGGCTAATATTTCTAAAATTTGACGAATCAGTGGCCCGGTAGCTCCGCCCCTCTGTGAGTGGCTCGGTCGGTTCTGTACCGGTGGTACCGGACCCTTTCACAGTGGAGGCTCCATACAGTGTTCTTGATCATTTCTGGGTCATCTTAATCAACAAACCTTGATCTTCTTGAAGTCCACGGGTTTCCTGATCAGCTCGTAGTATTCAGGGAGTTCTTTCCTGGATGGAAGCTGCACAAACACTTCGCTGAGTTGTCTTCCTGACCTGCAAACACGATAACGACAGTTAGATTCAACAGCAAGGTTATTATCGTTCACGAAAACCAACGAAATAACCAAAACTAGAATTGAAAAAACATTTTGCGTTGACTGAAAAAAAATTAAAAACGAGTTTTTTAAAAAGCGATAACTAACTGAAACTGTAATATGTGTTTATAAAACGAACTAATTAACTATAATAATATCAAGAACGTCCTTTGTTTTCATGTTTGTAATTTTTTTTCCTTATAAACATTTGAAATCTATTAACTTCGGCTATGACTGTGTTAACGATAAAAATAAGTGTCTTGTTGTAGAAGCAGGTGATACAATGTGTGGAATACTTCTGAAGGAGAAAAAAACCCACGAATCTGAAAGTCCATTTGAAAAGCTCACCACAAGAAGGCTAACCAAGACTAGCTGGATAAGCTAGCCTAAGCTAGCCCCCTGGAAAGAAAGCTAACCAAGACTACCTGGATAAGCTAGCCTAAGCTAGCCCCCTGGAAAGAAAGCTAACCAAGACTACCTGGATAAGCTAGCCCCCTGGAAAGAAGGCTAACCAAGACTAGCTGGATAAGCTAGCCTAAGCTAGCCCCCTGGAAAGAAGGCTAATCAAGACTACCTGGATAAGCTATCCTAAGCTAGCCCCCTGGAAAGAAAGCTAACCAAGACTACCTGGATAAGCTAGCCCCCTGGAAAGAAGGCTAACCAAGACTAGCTGGATAAGCTAGCCTAAGCTAGCCCCCTGGAAAGAAGGCTAATCAAGACTAGCTGAATAAGCTAGCCTAAGCTAGCCCCCTGAAAAGAAAGCTAACCAAGACTAGCTGGATAAGCTAGCCTAAGCTAGCCCCCTGGAAAGAGAAGCTACAGCTGTAGGCCAGTCAGCGTTGGGAAGGAACGGGAGAAAACAGCAACTATAATGGACTGTTTCCATGGAGACCAGATAGCTGCTGGTCAGTAAATACGCAGGAACACCACAAGAGGGAAGACGCATTGATAAATATGTTTATTGAGACCAGAATGTAAACACGACTATGTGATTCGATAGCCTTCAAAAAGTTCAGTGCTTCACTCCAACCAAAATGACAACCCTAATTTACAAAATAAAACTAAAACTAACACTAAAACTAATAAAAACTAAGTATTTCAAAACAAAAACGAATAAAAACTAGCAAAACTGCTCTAAAAACTAATTAAAACTAACTGAATTTGGAAAAACTAAATAAAAACTAAAACTAATGGAAAATCCCAAACTATTATAACCCTGATTCACACCTGGTTGAGACTGAGACTAAAGCGTCCAGCGTTACCAGGTGGGAAATGTAGGATTATCGTACTAGAGACTCAAAATTATCGTATTTTGAGGGAAATTATCGTACATCTGTCATAACCAAAATAACAAGCCCAATGATACGCTATAGTCAAATTTAATCAATCTAGTAGACCAACGATGTGGTCATGAAAAGACAACATTAGCGATTTTCAGCTTTAGCTCGGCTGATGAGTTTTGAATTTGGACTCAGTTGGAATTAAACGGGACTATAGATGGATAATGACTAATTAGGCTGAATCAGACTAATTAGGCTGAATCAGACTGGAATTAATTAGACTTGTTGTTGCTTTCTGTGTGATTCGCCTTCAGATGACTTCTGTGATGAATTAATGCGACACAACTTCACTGGTTTGGAGTCAAACTGAATAATTGGAGTAAAGTTGTGTCAGTGGGATGACTGACATCTTCAAATTCTGGTCTGACATGTTGAATAAAAGCAGATTTCTGCTCATTTCCAGCACAGATCTGGATCAAAACTTTATTAATATTTCAAAAAGAGCAGCAGCAGTCTCAGGTGAAACTACCGTCTTTCCTGCTCAGATACATCACAGACTGTAACAGCTGTGATCAGAAAACAGAAATTAACGAGGCGATGTTCTGACATCCCATCGTCTAGATTGGTTTCTCTCAGATATATACACAGAACACAGATTACATAGTAAATTTACAGCGGTGCTGTAATCCATCCATCCTCCCAGAAGGAGATAAGATTCATGTTTTGTTGTGAGTCAGAGCTGTTGAGTAGACGGATGCGCTCTGCTGAAGCCTAATGCATCATACAGAGACGCTCCTGTGAGCCGGCGCTCATGAATATGTGAAGAACGAAGGAAAAATAACCGCCAACGCTGTCACGCCAGCACATACAGACGCGTGCGCGTGCGCTCGGGGGTGAATAATGCAGCGGCGGCGGGAACATGGAGGATGGAGATGCAGTTTTGTCAGATTACACAGTGAAGTTATCAGCAGTCGCAGGTGGAGGCTGCAGAGAAAACGGGCTGCTGCCACCGACCAATCAGAAACAACCAAGGAGCTCAAGATTAGAGAAGGAGCCGGAAACCGCAAACACAGTGATGATTAGGGAGTAGGGATGCACGATAACTGTTTTAAAAACGATAACCGATAACTTTCAGCTTCTAAAGGCCGATAACCGATAACCGATAACACACACATACCTAAAGATCATTACATCAATACTATGAACAAAACCAAAAACAGTTTTGACTCTTTAAATGAACAAATATTTATTTTTTTCCAATGAAAAACTATTGTCAAGCCTTTCAAACATTTTCATAAAGCTATCAAACAAACCTATTTGATATCTGACATTAACTTAAATAAGGTTCATTACTGACTGATATAAAAATAAAGGCTCCTTGAACTGATGGAAATACATGCATCAAAATTACAAAATGAAAAAGATTAACATTTAAAGGATTTTGACTTTTGGTTCCATTTAAATTAATACCTTTAATTAAAGTAAATGAGGTTCAGTAGTTTTTGTTTTTTATTTTTTAATCTCATGGAAGCTTTAGATGAGAGGAATGAGGGAGAGGGGAAGGGAGACTGCTGCTGGCTTGCGCACGTTAGCATTAGCTTCCGTTAGCTCACATTAGCACGATTTCAAAAGCCCATGGAAGTGATGGTTGTGTTTCAGGTGCAAGGTTATTATAGTTTTGAAATTTTCTTTAGTTTTTATTTTTATTTAGTTTTCCAGTTTGCTTTTTTATTTCAGTTTAGTTTTAGTTAGTTCAACAAGTAATTTAGTAGTTTTAGTTTAGTTTTTATTTTGAGGAATTGACTAGTTTCAGTTTAGTTTTTATTTAGTTTTAGTCTTAGTTTTAGTTTTTCTTCTTCTTGCAGTATGCGCAGTTTATACACCTTTTCGACTTGAAAATTGTGGACATGCGCCCCCTAGTGGCCCCGCCATAACTGGAGGGTGCGGTGCTCCACCAACTAACCCAAACACAGCAGCGTGGAGCATCTGTTACTGATAACACAGACATGTCTTGGATTGATGATGTTAGGCAGTGGCCTCCAGTTACAGATGAAGGTAGTTTATTGCTGTTTTTAATGATTGGTTATGGAAATAGCATGATCTATTCCCATAATCAAACACTAAAAACTGTGGAACGCTGGTTATAACTAACGTCAACAAGCCATAAAGATTATGCTGCTGTAATGTTAACGCGAGCGGTAAATTAGGCTATGTGTTAATGTTATATTTAATTTATTTTATCATTCTCCTAAGTCATTCATTCATTAATTTATTCATTCATTTATAGTCTTGTGCTAGTGCCGAGGGCTACAGTAGCCTCATGCTGCTGTTCTTTCGGCCAGAATCGTCCGGGACTCTCAGCGAGACTATGAGTAGTACGAGACTGAATGTTAACGAAAACTCACCCGGCTGTATTCATTTGGAACAAAGTCCTTTCTGTTGATATTTTTCACCCACGTCTTCCTAACTTCTTGTTCTGCAAACAAGGGCAGTCTTCGTGCATACTTTCTTCTTCCATTGTCGAATTTTCACACCATTGTTGGCACAGTTTATGACGGAACATGTATTCCCACTCGACTGACTCGACATTATAAAAATATATATTTGTAGAAAGAGAAAAACACTGGTTAATCTGCGAGCCGGTGAAAGTGTCGCTCTGTAGCACAACCCCGCAATGGCGGTCGGGGTACTTCCGGGGGGCTGGCCCGAAAAGGTCTATATCCGCTATGCTGCCCCCTCTCTGGAGGGAGGGTAGCATAGCGGCTGCTGCAGGACAGGCAGTAATCTCTATGGCAGTAATCGAGGGAGAAAACGAAACGACAACGAAAACGAAGCTGAATTTATCTACAATTCAGTTTAGTTTTAGTTAGTTTTACATCCTTCATTGTAGTTTTTATTTAGTTTTCGTTTTTTTTTAATTGTAGTTTTTATTTTTATTTCAGTTAACTGAAATATGTTTTCATTGCTAGTTTTAGTTTTAGTCTTAGTTTTCGTTAACTATAAAAACCCTGTTCAGGTGGCTGATCAGGTTTTACGTATTAGAGCTTGTGCTATTTTTCCCTCCTTCGCTTGGAGCATTTGTCACAAATAACTAGCAAACTATCTTCTTCTGAAACTTTAACGAAGTTCCAGACAATCGCAACCATGTTTGTGTTTTATAACGTATATAACATAAATTCCTCCGTTCTCTCGTTTGCTAGTCGTTCTTTCAGCTTTTTCTATTTTTTCTATTTTATGTGTAACATGTGGAAAAATACAGCAAATATAAATTAAAGTCAGCAACTACTAAAATTATGACCAAGTTGTTTTCTGGCATGAGGGGGGTGTTCTTGATTTTTCCTTATTGAGAAATCGTTTTTCTGATTATGCCGACGTCACTTGAACATAACATTCACTGCTGGTCATTCAAGACTCAGAGGGAGCGAGACACTGCTGTGTTGACAAAAATATAAATGTTATTGGGGCTATTCGTCATGATATCGAACTTATCGAGATGATGTCATAATTTCCTGTTATCGGCCCGATAGTTATCGGGTAGATAATTATCGTGTACCCCTATTAGGGAGTTTAAGAAAAAAAACTGGGCTGAAGGGAGTGTAGAGTAAAATCCATGAGGGAGCTGATAGAGAGCAGGAGGAAACGATCACATTCAAGACTGAAACAGCTGTAAACTGATATTTGTTGTTTTGTTCAGAATCAACCTGCTTCTGATCTTCCTTCAGTCCTGATGGGGACTTGACCTCTGACCTCTGGGTTTCTCAGAGCGTCTCGTGTCTCCAGTGTTGGACGTGTCCCACATCGGCTCCAGCTGCTCCGTCAAACTGTCTGTTTCTCTAAATCTTCTTGAGAATTTTAGTTGTTTTTTTCTCCGTGAAAACATTTTTCCATGCCGAGGTCAGGCGTGGACGTTGGAGGCCTTCTACCGCTAACACCGCTAACACCGGCACGTCACGATGAGTATCCATGACAGCGGTGCTCGCTGGACAGATGATGTAACCCTGGACGCGCGACTGAGGGAGCGTCTCTGCGCTCCAGATGTTGGGCAGCTGGCCCCGAACGTCCGTCTTCAGCTGCCGACGCTGCATGTGACATCACAGCGCCTTCATGATGACCTCCGGAGCTCCCCAACAGTTTCTGACTCCATCTTTACTTTTTTGATATCAGTGAATATTCATGTTAGAACAGAAAAGAATAGAATTATATTCAGATCACGAGGGTCAACCTGGGGTTTCAGTGGTGTGTCGGACGTGACCTCAACGTGGTCGTTAGCATTAGCTTCCGTTAGCTCACATTAGCGCGATTTCAAAACTCCATGGGAGCGAGGGATGTGGCTGAGTTCAGGAGCATCACTGCTGTCAGTTCAGCCCAAACAGAGGTCAAATATAAACCCAGATGTGGGCCGAAGGCTCGTGGCTATCTGGGCATCGACCTGACTTACCTGACTCAGAAGAGCTCTGGAAATGGGAAAGGACAGTTCAGTTAGGTGCAGCTGGAAACCAGAGAGGTCCACGAGGTTGGAGACGGAGTCACGGTGACATCCTGGCTCAGCTCAAAACAGATGTAGTCATTTTCCCGCTCTCAGTCGCTCCAGTGGTTGTTAATCTGCTAAAAAAAACTCACCGGTGCTCTCAAACTTTTCCTTCTGCCACAGAAAAACCTGTCATGACGCAAACGGCAACACGAGCCTCTTCTCCTCCAGGAGAGGGATCATCTACTCACGTCATCGTTCTGAGTGAATCCAGAAACCCAACAGAGATGGAGGAGAGCAGCCTCCATCTCTGACACGTGCTTTTAAGTTCATATTGTTTAAACCGAACAGCTAATAAAGATAAGAAACGCTGAGTGACAGGCTCTCTAGGAGCCTTTATTTTTTATATCAGTCATATCACTTTCACACCATTACCCATAAGGCCACCTTCTTAAAGGGGCCAGGCTGGCTCACAGCATGAAATGAAATGAAATGAAAAGAAAAATACTTTATTGATCCCAGAAGGGAAATTCAACATTGTAGTAAGGGCTTTTTTTTTTTTTTTTAACCAACAATAAATAAATGACAGAAGTTATTAAAATTCATGAGCATTTCTTCACTGTGAGAGAACGAGCACAACATCCTGTGATGTTTCCGTGATTTTTTAAATTTTTTAAAATTGTATTATATATTTCTGAAAAAGCCGTGAATAACTAAAACCGCGGAACTTAAACCGTGAATTGGCGAGGGATCACTGTACATTCCATCATGTTAATGGACTGCAGGTGTATTTTGAGGGTCCACCTTCGTACCTGACATCTACACAGGTAGAAATCCAGAATCATCTGTGCAAGAACAGGCTCATATAAAAGTGTCTCCACTACATTTTTTTGCCATCTACGTTTTCTTTCTTCTTCAATTTCCAGCAAATAGAAAAGTTGCTCTTCTTCTTTGTCCTTGTGTGCTTCAGTGCATCGCTGCCACCTACAGGGAAAAACAACAACAACGAAACGACGCCTCTGGTCTTCACAAGAACAAATCACATACTTGTGTTTTAGCACCGAGGGAGTGAACTGTGATCACACGCTGTCAGTCGAGGCGGATCGACGGCCAGGCGTGAAAACGTCCAGAGCTGTCCACTCGTGAACCGATCGCTGAGGACAGAAGCTAATAACCGTCCTGAAGAGGGTCTCAGACTGACGGAGCACCTGAGGAAAACCTCCCAGCTTTGAGGAAACAGTTCGGACTAGAAACCAGAACGGCTCTGAGCGACGAGGACGAAGACGGCGGCGCAGCTTTATTTCAAGACGGTCCAGTGGTGGTGTGACGGCGTCCTCTGAGGCCACCAGATCCTCACACCGATGCACCTTAAACCTCCCGAACAGAGGAAATTAAACCCACGCTGCTGCCTGGATGCACTGAGGAGATAAGAGTTTATTACATTTCAAGATGTCCAAACTCAAATTCAAGACAGAACTCCACTTCCTTCACACGGTTTGAAGACGTAGCTTGTCTCGTAAAGCGACCTGGGAGCCTTCAAGGTCTGGTCCAGGTCTGCCAGAGGAGATGACTGAGATGCTCTGAGGAGTGAGGAAGGAAGGAATCCAGACCTCTGGAAAGGATCTGGGGCGGCGATGAGCTGCTGCGTATCAGCGCACAGATGAGCGTCCTTCATGTCACGAAGAGACGGACGGAACGAAAGAATCCAGACGCAGAGGAGTCGACCACACACTCACTCTGACTGCAGCTAGTGAGGCGTGACTTCACGCCTGCTCGGTTTTTTACGCCGCCGACCTTGGACGAGTCGCTTCTTTCCACTGGACTCTACCAGACCTGCAGGAAGGACGGGCCGGTCCGGTCTCCTGCAGGAAGGACGGGCCGGTCTGATCTCCTGCAGGAAGGACGGGCCGGTCCGGTCTCCTGCAGGAAGGACGGGCCGGTCCGGTCTCCTGCAGGAAGGACGGGCCGGTCCGGTCTCCTGCAGGAAGGACGGGCCGGTCCGGTCTCCTGCAGGAAGGACGGGCCGGTCCGGTCTCCTGCAGGAAGGACGGGCCGGTCCGGTCTCCTGCAGGAAGGACGGGCCGGTCCGATCTCCTGCAGGAAGGACGGGCCGGTCCGGTCTCCTGCAGGAAGGACGGGCCGGTCCGGTCTCCTGCAGGAAGGACGGGCCGGTCCGGTCTCCTGCAGGAAGGACGGGCCGGTCCGGTCTCCTGCAGGAAGGACGGGCCGGTCCGATCTCCTGCAGGAAGGACGGGCCGGTCCGGTCTCCTGCAGGAAGGACGGGCCGGTCCGGTCTCCTGCAGGAAGGACGGGCCGGTCCGATCTTTTAACCCAGCGTGGTGTGACGGCGTCGCCGCGGGCCGGCTCGCCCTCATGTGGCTGATGGTGGAACGCCGTCACCTGCGTTACTTCATCTGCACGTTGATGATCTTTCCAGAAGGTTGAGATCCCGGTGGCCTTTAACGATGCGTTCAGTTGTGCCTGAGTTACCGCCAGATTTACAGAGGAGTCGGGATAAACCGTTAAAAAACTAGAAGTATAACCGTAAAGGCTAAAGATGAAACGACAAGTAGTGACACAAGATACTCTTCTTTCCATTTCTGCTTTCTTTCTTTTCCTTTAACTGATATACTGATACTGAAGTGAATCCATCCATCCATCAATTTATACATCCACCCATCCAGTCATCCACCCATCCATCCATCCATCAATTTATACATCCATCCATCCATCTGTCCTTCATCCATCCATCCATCCATCCACCCATCCATCCATCCACTCATCCATCCATTCACCCATCCATCCATTTATCCACCCATCCATCCATCCACTCATCCATCCACCCATTTATCCACCCATCCATGGATCCATCCATCCACCCACCCACCCATCCATCCATCCATCCATGGATCCATCCATCCATCCATCCACCCATCCATCTCAATAAATGAGGATTCATTCATGGGTATATAAACCAGCTAAAACCAGCTGCAGCCTTGTGCTTTTTTCCATCACTGGTATCAACTCAGGTCTTCAGGACTCGTCCAGACTACAGGATTTAGAGCCAGATTTGGTCCAGAAACCAGCCGGTCTCCTCCACGGCTGACAGCCATCATATCTGTGCTCATCCCTTTCTTTTTCTCTTCTCTAACCAGTTCTACAGCTGTCCCAACGTTTCGCTTCGTCACGACGCTCCTTCACCTGGATCCTGACCGAACCGGCTCTTAGGTTTTGGTACCGGTGTGACACCAGTTCGAGCCTGCTGGATGTTCGGAAGGTCTTTTTTACTTTTAGACGCCTATTCACTGATACCTTTTCTTTCTGATATTATTTACAATAACAGTAATTACAATATCGATGTTACTATTATCACTAGAGGTGAGTATTGGCAAGGACCTCGCAATACAATATGTATCATGATACTTGGGTCACGATACGATATTATCACGATATCACAATATCACAATATATTGCGATATTTTACCCAGTTAATGTCAAAATTAAAAGTAGAGATGAAAAATCAAGTTGCTGTATATGTTCATCAGATGATATTGATCATTCAAAGGACAAAACTATTTGCTTCAAAACAACCTATTTATTGTTTATTATTAGTGTTTTTGCACATTTAAATTTTAAACAATTTAAATGTGAAAATTAAACAATTTTCCTAAAAAATCGATATTAGGAGCTGAAAATCGATATTATATTGGGCGGCCGAAAATCGCGATATATTGCCAAATCGATTTTTTTTCACACCCCTAATTATCACAGATGACGATAATGTCACTTCACCTTCTAGATTTTTAAATGTATTTATTTGAACTTGATTTAGCTTGCGAACGCCTCACGGTCCAGTCAGAGCGGCGCCGACAGCAGCTGAGACGCGTCGGCGAGTCTTACCCGTCTCTGTAGTTGATCACCGTGTCGATGATGGTGTTCATTTGCTTGGTGAGCTTGGGGGGGTTGGGGGAGAGCTTCTCCGCCGGCGGTCGTCCACGTCTCTTCCTGGCCTTCGTGCCTCCGTCGTCTCTGCTCGACGACTCCTTGTCCTGGCGTCTCTTGCGCTTGCGCTTTTTCAGCCGGATCTCCTCCTCCATCTCCTCCAGGTTTCCGTCCTCGATGGCCTGGAGGTTTGGAGTCACAGCAGAGACGAAGCTGAAAGCTCCACTCCTGTCATCACATTTACATTTCTGAGGCGTCTCTATGCATTTCTGTCCTCAAATCACATAAGAACACAAAATTATTAGGGCTAGGCAACGATTAAAATTTTTAATTGTGATTAATCGCATTATTTCCCTGATTAATCACGATTAATCGCATTGTATACGCAAAATCAAATAATGAATTCAAAAGTAGTGTAAAATGCACTTTAATTTAAATGTTCTGCTGCCATATGAACTTTAGTGTCATAACAATTGTTGTTGTCAGTTGTTACAAATAAACTTGTTTCTGTTGAATCCTCCGTCTGGGAGAACTTTAAAATGAAAATGTCCATGTTAAAGTTCAGTAACTTTACCAATCCGTGTATCATTCATTCTTTCCATTTTCAATTGTCAATCAAAAATACAAAAAAAAATTAAAAAGTGACATTTATCACATTTTTTTGTTTTTTAATCTAACACAGTTTTTTTATTTTTCAATTTCAGATTTGGATCAAAAATACAACATTAAAAAATGGGCCACAGAACTGAATTCGTTTTATAATGGAGGACTGGACTTTCTGTTGTCATTACACATCTGTGCCACTAGATGGAGCCGCACTGCAGTAACCAGCTAGAGAACAGCAGGACAGTGAACACATGGAGCAGATCTGATGGAACATGGAGGAATGACCACAAAGTTTTGTTGGAGTCCAGAGGTTTTTTTTAGACAGAATTGTTTATTATTTCTACCTGAGTTGCTACCTGAACTGTAAAGTTCACAGATTTTTACCGTTCTCCATGTCTGTTTTAGTTTTTACCTGCCAATTCTCTTCCGGTTCCACAGCAGCCAGTAACAGACTTTTCAAAACAAAAGCATGCGAGCAACACGTGTTAACACGCGATAAAATAAATGTCGGTGTTAACAAATTAATTAATGCGATAGTTAATTTGCCCAGCCCTAAAAATTATATTATTTTCTCCTCAAAACGTCTGATCATTTAACATTCAAAAGATGTTGGAATTAACTTGGATGTTTGAAAACCATTTCAGTAGAGGAATTAATTGCTCCGCAGCAGCAGACGTTCATGTGCGGTACGTATGTAGCCTCGTCAGGTCCGACCCTCCGCACATTCTTCTTCCTCTAATGAGCTCATCTGAAGCGCAGCCAACGCTGGTTTCACCATACTGTCACCTTGGCCTCAAAACGTCTTTGTTCTATTTCTGTTTTCCCCGAAACCTCTGAGCCACTCAATAAAATGGATCTGATCTGTCAGGCTTAAGACGTCTCCCCGGGGGGGGGGGTGTCACAGTCTATTTGGTGTGGGTGACCAAATGCCACCGGCGTCACACCAAGTAGCACTTTGGCTTCCAATTAAATTCAAGACTTGATATTCTGACAGTTGATAATAACTGTTTGGAGCATTAAACTACTCAGAGTTACAGCAATCAAGTCAAATCTTGTTAACAAGTCTGGCGGCGTGGAGGCAAACATGCCAGCGTCCGCTTCCCTGACGGAGCGAGCCGGATAACTCAGCCATTCCTGAAGACTATCTTTGAGATTCTTGCTCGAAAAATGTCACGCCCATTTAAAGTAAGTATATCTCCACGACTACTTTATACATCGGAATAAATCTGATACCAAAATAAAGTGAAAACTGAAAATTAAGAATACCTATTACCAGACCAGATTTAATGAGGATGGAAATCTTCCTCTTTTAGAGATGACAGAGGTTTTTAAAGAGGGATGTTAAGGCTAACTTTCCAAATCATCTGTTTTGGTTCATTAAGTTAAGTGCCATGATGGTTTTTCAGCTATAAAAACCATAGAACTGGTTTTATTTACTTCATGTATTCTGACATTTCATATACAGTGGTACCTCTACTTACGAACGTTTCTACATACGAAATTTTCAGGTAACGAAATGGCTCAACGGGAAAATATTGCCTCTAGTTACGAAAGAAATTTCAGGACACGAAAGTCATAAATACAGTAGCGCTGCTACTCGCAGCTCCCAGAGTTTACCGAACGTAAACATAGCTGTCGGCTCTGTATCTCGGTTTAAAAGCGGTGTGTCCGAGCTGCTCTGCCATTGGCTATCGCTTAGCATCTTCCTGGCATCCCATTGGCTATGAGGGCCCCTTGTCTGTATGAGCGTAACCCAGCAACCCAGGTAAACTAACAATTTTACCTCCGCCAAGGAGGTTATGTTTTTACCGACGTTTATCTGTCTGTCTGTGTTCAAGATAACTCAAAAAATTGTGGATGGATTTTGATGAAATGTTCAGGAGTTGTCAGAAATGTGAAAAGGAAGAACTGATTTCATTTTGGTTCTGATCCGGAAGGAATTTTGGATTCTGGATCACTTTCAAATTTTCAATAATTGTTGCGTTTAGTGGAGGTCTGCGCTCTCTGAGAGCTTTTCTAGTTCTAATATGTATTTCTTACAGGTTTTTATGTCATTTCATGTATTATTTATAATTTATTAAAAAAATAATGTTTGAATTCTATGGGGGCTTGGAACGGATTAGGACATTTACATGGAAAACGCGTCTCTACTTAAGAAATTTTCATGTTACGAAACTACTTCCACAACCAATTAATTTCGTAAGTAGAGGAACCACTGTATAAATATATGAATGCATACATAAATACATACTTTTTGCCTATGAATGAATGAATGAATGAATAAATAAGGTACATAATTGGACATGAAATGAATAATAAAAATATGTCTCACATGCCCATTTCCCAATATTAACGTCAGTACGGGGTCAGCATAAGGTCAACGCGACTGCCCAGTTAGCTTACGTCGTAATATCATTTTATTTCACAGATAGCAAAGAGAACTTTTTAGCAGCATCATGGATGGTTTTCTAAAAAGAAAAGCCCCACAGGAACGGAACATCACAGAGGAGCCGACTTCTTCATCAAGCCTTCATCCACCAGCTCTGAATCTGCTCCATAGGTACCAAAGCTAGCTGCTAGCGATAAGGCTAAAAAGAGGCAATACAAGGATGATGGATGGAAGCAAGCACATCACGGATGAAAGAGAAGCTTTCCTGTTGAGGCCTACTCTGGTGCAGTTATCGTGTTCAGGTTATTTAAACTAAATAAACTGGCGATGCAGCTTGGTCTTTGGATTATATTTTACTCTGGGGTGTTGTGAGATTTTATTCACTTTTGAAAGGTGTCGTGACTGAAAAAAGGTCGAGAAAGGCTGATCTAGTCCAGCTTTTGTAAGCTTCTACCGATAATTGAAAACATTCAGAGAAGACAATAATATCCTTGACGCAGAGACTTGGAATTACACCTGATGGGAGAGGAGTTTTCCAACTATAATACACAAAAAAAAGTGACCAGTGATCTAATCTATCTAATCTATCTATCTATCTGGACCAGCAGATAGATAAGAGCCTCCACTGGATAACTACAGCCTTGGCTGATCATGTTTCAGCTTCAACCAGTTATTTAGCTTCTAACTGGTGCGGTCAGCAGCTTCTCTTTTCTCCAACAACCATGTCTGAAAACACATCCTGTGGTCGTGGAAAAGATGTTAATCTGTTCCAGAAGGGTCAAATTATTGGCATCAAAGCAACGAAAACATCTAAGGAGACTCTTGAAACAACTAAAACTGGTTCCAGGACTGTCCGACATTATTAAAGCTGCAAGGATAGTGATAGTCATTTAAACGTTTGGTGAATTTAAATCATAAAAGAACAGCAGTAGAACTCATGTCTGTGTTTTATAGTGAGAGAATAAGGACTTTTCCAGAACTCAAAGGGTTGAGACTAAACATCTGTGGAGCCTGAAGAAAAACCACTAATCAGTGAAGTTGATCAGGAGAAAAAGGTCTTCAGTTTGCTGGTGAGTCAGATAAAGACTGTCCAGACTCTGGAGTCAACGGAAGATGAGGTCATGATGGTCTGATGACCCTGGTCGAGTCCAGATCTACCCTGGTCCAGAGTCTGATGGTCTGATGAGTCCAGATCTACCCAGGTCCCGAGTCTGATGAGTCTGATCCAGAGTCCTGATGAGTGATGAGTCCAGAGTACCTGGTCCAGATCTACCCTCCAGAGTCCAGAGTCTGAGTCTGGGTCTGATGAGTCCAGATGGTCCAGAGTCTGATGGTCTGATGAGTCCAGAGTCCGAGAGTCTGATGGTCTGATGAGTCCAGATCTACCCTGAGGATCTACCCGGAGTCTGATGGTCTGATGAGTCCAGATCTACCCTGGTCGAGAGTCTGATGGTCTGATGAGTCCAGATCTACCCTGGTCCAGAGTCTGATGGTCTGATGAGTCCCGATGAGTCCAGATCTACCCTGGTCCGAGAGTCTGATGGTCTGATGAGTCCAGATCTATGGTACCCTGATGGTCTGATGAGTCCAGACCCTGGTCCAGAGTCTGATGGTCTGATGATGAGTCCAGATCTACCCTGTCCAGTCCTGAGAGTCCTCCAGATGGTCTGATGGTCCCTCTGATGAGTCCAGATCTACCCTGGTCCGAGAGTCCTGATGGTCTGTGATGAGTCCAGATCTACCCTGGTCCGAGAGTCTGATGGTCTGATGAGTCCAGATCTACCCTGGTCCAGAGTCTCCAGATGGTCTGATGAGTCCAGATCTACCCTGGTCCAGAGTCTGATGGTCTGATGAGTCCAGAGTCTACCAGATCTACCCTGGTCCAGAGTCTGATGGTCTGATGAGTCCAGATGGTCTGATGATCCTCTACCCTGGTCCAGAGTCTGATGAGTCCAGATCTACCCTGGTCCAGAGTCTGATGAGTCCAGATCTACCCTGGTCCAGAGTCTGAGAGTCCCTGAGAGTCTCCAGATGAGTCCAGATCTACCCTGGTCCAGAGTCCAGTCTGATGGTCCTCCAGATGAGTCTGATGAGTCCAGATCTACCCTGGTCCCTTGAGTCCAGAGTCTGGTCCAGATGGTCTGATGAGTCCAGTTCGATGAGTCCAGACCCTGGTCCAGAGTCTGATGAGTCCAGATCTACCCTGGTCCAGAGTCTTATGAGTCCAGATGTACCTTGATTTAGAGTCTGATGGTCTGATGAGTCCAGTTCTACCCTGGTCCAGAGTCTGATGAGTCCAGATCTACCCTGGTCCAGCGTGATGGGAGCATCATGGGAAGAAGAGAGGTGGATCCTTGGTCTCCCATCCAATGCCTGGTTCCAACCTACCAGCCTGTGGGGGCGGAGCTGTGATCTGGGGCTGCTGCTCTCTGTCAGGTTCAGGTCCAGGTCCGGGTTCAGCAACGTTACGAGGTCAGCTGACCACTTGAACAGACTGAGCGACCGGCTTTTCTTCCCTCACACTGCTGAAAACTGTAAAGTCTTGGCTTTAAACCAATAACAGGCCTTTGTTTGTTTCAGGCAACGGCTGCTCAATGGTTTCAGTTCTCTGGGGCATGACACTCTTGGTTTTTATTTTGTCTTTTGTTGTGCACAAAGTCTTCTGTCAATAAAGAAATGAATCCGTTTTGTAAATTAGGAATGTGCACATGAGCATGTTAAATGTCAAGATGGACTTCAAGGACATGCGACCGAATCTTTTAAGAAAATATAAGAAAGCAAATCAGACCGCTGCAGTCGGGAGCACTGAGGAAGGTTTTCTATCTAATCACCTAAACAATCTAATCAAAGCTACCGACAGATTTCAGGCGGCTGTAATTTACTGAAGAACTACACTGACAACGTGTAGTTCATCGGATGACCACTAGGAGTCGGCTCCCTGAGAATACAGTTCACATTTGTTCACTTTAATTTCTTTTTCTACATTTTAAGTCTGAAGAAAAAAAAAAAAGGCATATTGATGAAATCGGTCTTTACCCGTAGCCACTGTTTTTCGGTCAGCGTGTCGCTGTAGTCCACATCCCGACGGCAGCGCGATCCTCTGCCGAACATCTTCTCCTCCTCTTCTTCGTAGGTGAGCCTTTCCACCTCGGCGTCGTCTTTGATGATCCAGGAGGGCAGCTCGTCCTCCTCCATCAGGCGAGGCTTGCGCTTCGGGTTCCTGGCGTCCTCCCTCCGCCGGTCCATGTCCATACGCTACAGGACCGAAGACAGGGAAAACCACGGTTCACGGTTCAGAGGTTCAAACATTAGCTCGTGCTTAGGGAGCGAGACAACGGGAGTTTTTCTCACCATGAAGAGCTCAAATTCATCTTCATTTCGTTTCGGGCTATCATCTGGTTGAGTGTTTCATCATCAGGTACCTCGTCTTCCTCCTACAATTAAAAAGGATAAAATGATTGACACTAAGGATGCACGATGACTGTTTTTTAAAACCTGATACCGAGAACTTTCAGCTCCTAAAGGATACCGATAGGATACCGATACCGATAACACACACATATACCTAAGATCATTACATCAATACTATGAACAAAATCAAAAATAGTTTTGACTCTTAAAATGAACAAATATTTATTTTTTCCAATGAAAAACTATTGTCAAGCCTCTCAAAACATTTTCATAAAGCTATCAAATAAAACCTATTTGATATCTCACATTAACTTAAATAAGGTTCATTACTGACTGATATAAAAAAAATAAAGGCTCCTTGAACTGATGGAAATACATGTATCAGAATTACAAACTGAAAAAGATTAAAGGTAAAGTTAAAGGATTTTGACTTGTGGTTCCATTTAAATTAATACCTTTAATTAAAGTAAATGAGGTTCAGTAGTTTTTGTTTTTTAATTTTTAATCTCATGGAAGCTTTAGATGAGAGGAGAGGGGATACCGCTGGTGGCTTGCGCACGTTAGCAATAGCTTTCGTTAGCTCACGTTAGCGCGATTTCAAAACTCCATGGAAGTGATTGTTATGTTGTAGGTGGCTGATCAGGTTTTACGTATTAAAGCTTGTGCTTCCCTCCTCGTAGAATTCACTCGGAGGATTCGTCACAAATAACCACCAAACTATCTTCTTCTGAAACTTTAACGAAGTTCCACGCCGCCATGTTTGTTGTGATCAGTACGCTGTGCTGCAGGCTGTAAACGTACATTCCCACGTTCCCTCGTTTGCTAGTCGTTCTTTCAGCCTTTTTTATTTTTTTCTTATTTCATGTGTAACATGGGCATTAAAGTCAGCAACTACTAAAATTATGACCGAGTTAACGAGTTGTTTTCTGGCATGAGGGGGTATTCTTGATTTTCCTGATTGAGTAATTATGCGTTTATTATTCACATTCACTGCCGGTTCATTATCAATTCGTCTGATATACTTATCACGTCATAATTATGTTATCGATTACATAAACACTGAGCTGCACATCCGAGCTGAACAAATCGAGACGAGTGCGGCGCTGAGTTTCAGTTTTCACCGGCCTCGACAGGAATCGAACTGTGACTGCACTGAAGAGAAACGAGTCTGGACGCCTCCTGATTCGGGTCGTGATCTTCAGGTTCTGCCCCTCCGTCAAACACATCGGACTTCTCGGGAGAATCTTCACATCATAAAATTTTGACGTAAACCTCAGTCGGTCTGTATGTTATTTTAGTACGTTCAGTCTACGGAGCACTGATCCTGATGCAGCTTCCCAAAACATGCAAAACATTGTGAGTAAAGGACGAATAACTTCCAGATTTAGTAAAGCATTAAGTAATTAAATAACAATCTTTATCTGCACTGTTTATCTCAAGACCAAAAGCATCTGGTCAATATCATTCATTCTTCACATAAAAATGCCTCAAAAGTCCTCATTTTTGCCTTGAAATACTTTCACCTGAAAGACTGATAATGAAACCAGTTACAACAGAGACGTCTTCACAAACCTCGTTCTGCTCCTCGTGCTCCAAAATGGCCTGGAGGAAGGCGCGGCGCTCGTGGCTGGAGGACTTCTGGTCGAACATTCCCGCCTGGATCACCTTCTGGTCCACATTCAGTTTGTATTTGGCCGCCGCCAAGATCTTCTCCTCCACGCTGTTGACCGTGCAGAGACGGAGGACGCGCACCTCGTTCTGCTGACCGATGCGGTGAGCCCGATCCTGGGCCTGCAGGTCCTGGAGTCAGCGGGTGGAAATAAACACGTTAAAGAGGTAATACGTCATTCTTTTTAGCTAAAAGCCGTCAAAAGATCCATATCATGCAGTTTTGATCCCCGTCCTCATTGATCAGCACCACAATAGAGTGGTTTAAAACTCAGTTTTAAGCCTAAATCTTCTATTTCCCAGTGTGCTGTGGTGAGCACCGTTTGGCCCCGCTGCTCCCCGCTTACTTTGCTGCTATTGGTTACCTTCTAAACCAATGAGACATGTTACTGTCAGTCACGTGACACGGCGAGAGAGACAACTGGAGGATGTTTTCTTTTGAACCGAATCACATCCAAGGTTGCCTGATAGGTAGGGTTGGGAATCGAGAACCGGTTCCTGTAGAGAACTGGTTCCTGTAGAGAACCGGTTCCTGTAAAGAACCGGTTCCGTGTGTTCAATTCCATGGAATCGTTTGGCAGTTTATCCAGTGATTCTCTTATCGATTCCAACCAGCACGAATCTCACGTAATCTACGCAAGTTATGCACACTCAATTCCAGAAAGCACTTACGTGATTAAGCTACATCGGTTTAGCACGTTAGCATTGCAGTTGTAAACAACAATGGCGCCCACCAGGTTCAAACGCTCCAAAGTTTGGCTTCACTTCACCAAAGAAAGATGGCAACAAGGCAACTAGCAGTCATTGTAAAGTGGCGATAACAGCGTCGGGAGGGAACACGGCTAACATGCAGAAACATTTGAACACACAACATGTGATAACGAGTGTCGTGTTTTTGACGCTTCGGACTGATGGATCTCAACCTAGCGGCAGTAGCCAAGCTAAGATCACCTCTGGTAACTCTGGTTAGTAGCTATCCCACTGCCTATGTGCTTCTTTGTAAAACACGCTATAACATTAACGCTATGCTATTAAACGAATACCTTCTGCATTACATTTAGAAGATGACCGTGACGAGAGAGAGTCTGGCTGGTTCAGAGGCTGGAAGACATGATTATTTTACTGCTAAAGAATTGTTAATTCTTCATAGTATTTGTAGATTTGTACTATGCACTGTTCCGTTGTATTTGATGGTATTTATCTTTCTTTATTATTATTTTTGAGTGCTTAGTGAGCTCATATATTCTTATAAAAAGGAGATTTTTTTTTTTTATTTCTATTAGGAAAAATCTGTTAGTAAAATGTTAACACATTTTTTGTGTTTTTGCACAGTTACATATTACAACAGTTAACACGTTATCCAGGCTTTGGGCCTCTTTTGACCTCGCTGTTGAGTTTGTTAGGTCGTGACTTCTAAGTTAAAAAAAAAAATGATGCTAATAAAACTGTTCTACTTTTTGCCCAAATTAGAATCAATAAAGAAACGAATCATTAAACAGTATCATAATGGAATCGGAATAATCTTATCAATTCCCATCCCTACTGATAGGTGGGCTGAGTTGATCTGTGATTGGCGTCTACTGAACTCTGAATCACAGGTTGGTGGTTCACAAACGTAAAACACTTCAGGAAATAAACTGAATCAGAATACTGAAGTTACTGCATGTTTTCTGAGAAGGCGAGTCACCATGCAGCCTTCTGGTGTCAAGGTCCGACCCCTCAAAGAAACAATCCGAGAGAGCAGAAGTTATTTTGAGTTGCGGTTGTATGAATAAAGTGGAGTTTTCCTCTGAGATATGATTTCTGTTGGTGAAACATTAAAGGGAAGACAGATTTCAGAGCTGGGCTGTAGGAACTGAAGTTTTTTTTTTTTTTTTCTTCTTCTCCAACCTCTGGCTCAGTGAGCTTTTGTCATCTCATCTCAGAGCACAGCGGTCTCATTTACACTGTTACAGTCTGTGTCTCGGCTTCAGGCCGATAACAGGCTGGTGGCCTCTAGTTTCATCTGTTAGGTGCTGGAGTGGTGTTTTATTTGGATGGAGATGGTCTTCGCAGCCCTGAAGCAGAGCACTGTGTCATGCTTTAGTCTGATTAACAACAGCCTGATTGATCTCTGTGTCGTTTACCCACAGACCCAGAGCTGTTAGTTAATCCTCTGAAACCCAGAAACCTTTTCACATAGCGGTACGCCTTCACCAGTTCCCACAGTCGACCACGTCTCCTGTGACTCCTTCTTATACTTTATATTGCACAGATGTGGTGAGACAATTTTTTAAGACATTTTGTCTGTGGAAGCAAGAATGGGTGATGACATTAGCGAAAAAGAAACCACACAACACGAGTGAATAATTCAGATTCACCAGACTGACCAGCTGGCTGGTCCCAACAGTCAGAGACTGGGAATGAGAGTCAACCACAGACAGTCAACAACAACCCGCCGGCTCCGGTTGTGACGCTCCGACTGTCGGCTTTGTCACAACTGTTAAACTGAGACACTAACCGACATAAAAGACTGTACTCACACTTTAGACCAATCCAATCATCTGAATCTACGAGCAGCACGTTTCTGGCTTCGTCCTTACAGGTTCTGGATGATGCCTGAGGATGGACGTACCTGGTGGGGGTTCCAGTCGCTGTCAAAGATGACCACGGTGTCGGCGGCCTGCAGGTTGAGGCCGAGGCCACCGGCCCTGGTGCTGAGGAGGAAGATGAAGTACTGAGATCCTTCCTCGTTGAACTTCTTCAACAGTGCAGCTCTGTCTTCAGACTTGGTCGTTCCTGAAACATCAAATCTCATTGTTGTTGTGAATGTTTCTACTTCAGTGTGTCTGACTAAACGGTCCCAGGCAGATTCAAGTCTCTGTCGCAAAACAAAAGAATCAATAAAAGTTCAGAAGCTGTATAAATGGACAGTATGTGGTGAGCTGCTAAAACATTCTTACTTAAAAGGAACATTTCAGAGTAAAAACCAGCCGAGTTCTGTTAACAGATGATAATGAGGGTAAACCTTCATGACCAAACCAACATGAATCAAAGCGGTTTTCAGTGAGAATGTGTTGGCAGTATAATAGAAATTAAAAGTTTGAACTGGTTGAAATGGAGCCACGGCAAAATAAATAGCTATGCAAGGCCTCTGACAGGATTCAAAATGTAATTCTAAGTAGCAATGAGGAAAAGATCCTCACAGGAAAAATGAGGCCATTTTTATTTTGTCAGTGTAAAAAATAAATGAAACGCTGCTCATACATACAGGTCTGGTTTTTGTTTTAAGTTCGGATGAGTCGATTACTGTATGTGACACAAACTATTGTTCCCTGAACGTTCCTGGATCATACCACGATCAATATTCCAGGAATATTGCGGGATCATAGCAGGATCATTCCAGGAACATTCTTGGATCATACCAGGAACATCCCTGAACCATTCCAGGATCATTCTAAGATCATTCCGGAACCATACCAGGATCATTGCGGGATCATTCCTGGATCATTCCAGGACCATCCCTGGACCATACCAGAACCATTCCAGGATCATTCCTGGACCATCCCCGGACCATTCCTGGATCATTCCAGGAACATCCCTGGACCATTCCTGGATCATTCCAGGACCATCCCTGGACCATTCCTGGATCATTCCAGGAACATCCCTGGACCATACCAGAACCATTCCAGGATCATTCCAGGAACATCCCTGGACCATACCAGAACCATTCCTGGATCATTTCAGGAACATCCCTGGACCATCCCTGGATCATTCCAGGAACATCCCTGGACCATACCAGAACCATTCCTGGATCATTTCAGGAACATCCCTGGACCATCCCTGGATCATTTCAGGAACATCCCTGGACCATCCCTGGATCATTCCAGGAACATCCCTGGACCATACCAGAACCATTCCTGGATCATTTCAGGAACATCCCTGGACCATCCCTGGATCATTCCAGGAACATCCCTGGACCATCCAGAGCTCATTCCTGGATCATTCCAGGACCATCCCTGGACCATTCCTGGATCATTCCAGGACCATCCCTGGACCATTCCTGGATCATTCCAGGACCATCCCTGGACCATTCCTGGATCATTCCAGGAACATCCCTGGACCATCCCCGGACCATTCCTGGATCATTCCAGGAACATCCCTGGACCATTCCTGGATCATTCCAGGACCATCCCTGGACCATTCCTGGATCATTCCAGGAACATCCCTGGACCATCCCCGGACCATTCCTGGATCATTCCAGGAACATCCCTGGACCATTCCTGGATCATTCCAGGACCATCCCTGGACCATTCCTGGATCATTCCAGGAACATCCCTGGACCATTCCTGGATCATTCCAGGAACATCCCTGGACCATACCAGAACCATTCCAGGATCATTCCAGGAACATCCCTGGACCATCCCTGGATAATTCCAGGAACCATTCCAGGATCATACCAGAACCATTCCAGGATCATACCAGAACCATTCCAGGAACATCCCCGGACCTTTCCTGGATCATTCCTGGACTATTTGAGGATAATTCCTGGATCATTTCAGGATCATCTCTGGATCATTTAATGTCGTTCCGTCTCAGAGAAGGCATCAACCACTAGTAACTAAAAACTTGAAGTGGTGTTTTTACACACGTGAACTTACCGTCAAGACGTAAATACTGAAAGTTGCGGTAGCCGAAGTAGTCCTCCATGATGGTCATGAGAGTGGTCATCTGACAGAAGAGCAGGACTCTGTGTCCTGTGGCCTGCAGCTTCGGCAGGATGCGATCGAGGAGCTCAAACTTCCCAGAAGCTCGATACAGATCAGGCCTGAGCGGAGATGATTTAAAATGCATCATAATTTATCATTAATGGGATTCCTTCGACCGTTTCTATGAAAACTGGTGGTTTCATTCTGGAATAACATTATGAGACAGTAATCAATGATAAGTATGCATGGAGGGTAAAATCACACTCTTCACTCAGTCTACATTCAAGTGATCTTGAAATATAAACTCTGCCGTTTTAAACCAACAAGTGCCTGATCACTAATTCTGGTTTTCTGTGGCACGCTCCATTCTCTAATTCATTTATTTTTTTTAATCAACAATTTTTTTCCACTGAGCTGCTTGATTTTGAAGGAAATGGTCTTCACAGGATTAAAGTTGAGCATTTTTCTGTTTATTTGGGGGTCCAAATGTGTTTATTATCTCGAGGGGATCATTCAGAAGAGGTTAAAGAACTAAATGTTCACTCTTCTAATTTATGTTTTAAGAAAAATGTGATCTTTGAACCAAAGGAGTAGCAACCAGAGGAGGAACTTTCCTGTCAACTCACTGCTGTACTCTCCAGATTCAGATGTGGAGCGAGCTGTGTGACGGCGGAGGACTCACCCACTGATGATGCCGTTTGGATAGCCCAGGTGCTCGGCGAAGGACTCCTGAATCAGAGAAGGTGCACGTGAGTAAACCGGGTAAAGATCTGAACCGGAAACCAGCAGCTTTTAACACACCTCGATGTGCTGGAACATGTACGGGTGGTTGCATATCTTCTTCAGCTGCATGATGGTGTTCATCAGGGTCTTGGCGCCTCCTTTGCCCTGGAGAAGAATTTCCAGATCAGAACTGCGATTCTAACTTGGTGTCGTGTTTGAAGTTGGGATCAAAATATCAGTAGTGAAGTAAACGCAACGTGAAACATCTACAGCGCTACATCCTGGCAGCTCCACCTCCAGCATCCCCCCTCTCTAAGTTTGGCTGTTCCTCTGATGTCCTCACTAGCATCTTCTAAACCACATGTGTCAAACACAAGGCCCGCGGGCCAAATGAGGCCCGCCACGTCATTTTATGTGGCCCTCGAGAGCTTGTGCATTATTGGCTTAAATTTTAAACCAATATTTTAAGACTTAAAATAAGCTTACACTGCTTTAAAGTGCACTGACAATGAACTGCATCTCCCATAATGCATTTCATCGTTAACCACAACAATAACACTATATCACCATGAGCAAGACATCAAGACGATTTTCAGAACGGATGGACTTAAGAAAGACCTTTACAAACTAACCCCAACATGTCTTTTTTGTTATGAGGCAGTGTCAGTCGTGAAAGAGTTTAATCTACGTCGGGATTTTGACATCAAACACGGAGCATGCTAAATTTGCTAGATTAGCCCACAAGAAAAACCAAGAATCACTCCCGCTTCTGAAACCAAGGTAATGGATTCTCTCAGTCACCTGTGCGAAAGCAGGGTTACAACCACAAACCACGAGTTTAATATAATAATGATTTCAATATTTGAAACTTGAATACATAATATGCAGTCCCACTGCCACCTGAAACCTCTCTGTTACTCCTACTGCATCCATGACAGCTGTAGGGGGAGGGATTTTATGATCCTCATCTGGTAAAATTAAAGCCACAAATGTAGACGCAGTTATGGGCGTGGTGTTTTGAGTGACAGATGACAAGCTCTCACTTTAGCACCTCCAAAGAAGTTGACTTCTGAGCTCCGAATAAAGACCGCAAAGAGCTGTTAACTGCACTAAGATGCTGCAGCAGCCAGTTCTGGGTTGGCCATTTACATCATTTTCTGAAAGATTTTAAAGGGACAAAGTGATTTTGGTGACATCTTGTGAGTGTTCCAATGACTTTGTTTGAATTAATTGAACTGAAAGCATCAATTACACATTTTATGGCTGACAGGCAGCTTGCAAATGCCTTTTCAACCCGCGGCTGAAAAATCGATGCTCTCTGGGGAAATAAAATATCGATATATATCGCAGAATAAATAAAATCGCTCAGCTCTACTTCCAAGTTGACTAATGGAAACGCAGCTGACGATAGCGAATAAAAAGCAGCTGTGAAACGCCAACAGTGAAGTGTTCAGGTAGTGAAAACCACTCAGTATTGTTAAATTAAAACAGTTTACCTTCTTGTCTTTCTCAGATCCGTCCGTGAGGAGGATGCCCTTCTGCATGTGGCGGTACAGAACCTTCTGGATGGCTGACATGTCGCATTTTATGACATACTCCACCTGCGTCAACGGCAAGACAAACAGAAGGGCACAGTGACCCGCTGATTATAGATTATCAGTTATACAGCCTCTCAGGCGAAGGCTCCTCTGAGTCTTGTTTCCAAAAAGCTCCAGACATGTAATCACGTCTCCTGAAGGGCCGGAGGCAGCCGGCGGCGAGCCCCGGACTCAAACTGTCGATACTCAAGCCAAACTTTACCAGCAGAAATAATCACCTGTGTTATAAATGGGAAAGAGGCTCTCTTTGACAACATCTGCAATAGAATTTTAAAAAAGTAGACTGAAGCAACGCAACGATTGAAACCATCGATGTTGTCCCTGCTGGAAATTAATATCTTATTTAATCCTTTGTTCTGTGTTATTTGAATTTTTCCTTTGACTCTGACAGTGAAAGATGATCTGAAGGTAATGTGTTTTTTTTTTGCTTCCTTTACAATCTTTTCAGATGTCAAACACTTAAAGGGAGGCTGAAAAGAGGCGGAAAGATTTTTATTGAATTATTAATTTATTGCATCTCATCATACTTATTTCTGTGTCGGTTGTAGAATTTGACCTTGTTGAAAAATAACATGTTGCAAGAAAATAAATCAATTAATCTCCCTTTAAAGAGGACGATGCAGCAGGAGACGGTGCATCATAATTACTTCCAGTTTATACGACGTCCGCCTCATCAAATGCTCCCAACGTCTATATCTTCCCTCCAGGCAAATGTGACAGTAAACATGATTGTTTCACGAGGCTGAATAAAAATGCATTTCTATCTGTGTGATCAAAGATTGGCTCATCTGTTGGAAGGATAAGTGGATGTTATTGTTGACTCGGTGACCCCCATCCCCATTTATAAACCCCTGCAGCTGAGAAGTGCTTCGTTTTAGCAGCCTCAAAGGCTAATGGCTTCAATTACTCTCTGAAAGAGCAGCGTTCAGAGGGGAGACGCTGCTGTTTATCAGCAGACGCTACCACACACAGAATCCTCCCGGTTCTGGTTCTGGACACATTTCAGATCAATGAACAAATGTTATTATCACACAAAGATGTCCTGAACAAGCTGGACAGACAATAACGAAGACTCCTGGATTAACGTCCTCTGCAGAGGCAAGACCAAACTGGAGACACCACCGCACCAGCTGTAAAGCACGACAGTGGGAGGTTCATGATTTGGGCTAGCTTCGCAGCCACGGGAGTCACCTGAGGACTCCTCCTGATCCAAAAGGGTTTTTCTTTTTGGGCAGCTGGGTCACGTGACAGGACAATGATCCCAAACAGAGTAGCAGATCTACACCAGGATGGACCAGAAACAAAGGAGTCAAGGTTCTGGAATGTTCTAGTCACAGTCCAGACCTCAGCCCTGACTCAGAGAGCTGTGGAGAACCTCAGAGAACTGAAGCAACGTTGGAAAGAAGAACACTAGTTCCTGTTATTGCAGTGTTACAGAGTTCCAGCCACTGCTTCTGCAGGTCAGCTTGGTTTAGGTGAAATGAAGAATGATGTGGTCTCGCGTTGTTACGTGTTTCTGTTCGTCTGAGGAGTAGCTGTTATTTCACAGGAACATTTCAGAGTTAAATAAAGTCTAACATTAGGATGGCTGAGGAGGTCAACTTTCATTAGGGGCTAAAACGACGTTAGGATGGAATAAAAGGAACAAACCAGGATCACTTTAACTCTAGAAGTGTATTTAAAAGGACTGCTGCTAATATCGTAAACCGTGATAATTTGGTCACTATAATCGAGATATCAGATTTTCCATATCGTTACATCCCTAATTGCATGTCGTGCTCAACCGCTGAACTGGAATAAACAGCGATGACGTCACCTTCTCTGGCAGCTGAGACTCCACCTCCTTCTTAAGTCTGCGGAGCAGGAAGGGGCGGAGCACCTTATGCAGACGGCGAATGATCAGGATGGTCTCTTCCTCGTTGAGATCCACCTTGAACAAGAGAGAAAGCTAATGAGACGATCACCAGCTGAGGGTTTGGGTCACGATGGTGGAGACGTTAAACGCTGGAACATCTGGATCTGGAAAACATCTGCTGCTGTGATATAACCGCTCTAAACGCAGGAACATCCGGGTTAATCACACTGAAAAACTAAACACAGCGGCTGCAGCGGTTACCCTCTCTCCCGTCATGGCGAACGGGGCGTTGAACCACTGCTCGAAGGTGCTGCAGCTCTTGAAGATGGTGGGCAGGAGGAAGTTGAGCAGGGCCCAGAGCTCGGGCAGCTTGTTCTGCAGCGGCGTGCCGGTCAGGAGGAGGCGGCGGGGGGCCACGTAGTGGGTGTTCAGCACCTGCGTCAGCTTGCAGTGGTGGTTCTTCATGCGGTGGCCCTCGTCCACGATCATGTACTTCCAACGGATCTGTGAACGGAGGGAAAAGCACCGAGGTCAAGTCTGACGTAAAAAAGAGCTTCGTAAACTGCTGAGGTGCAAAGATTAGCATCTTCTATTTGTTTTGTAGCCTCGGGGAAACAAACTAAGATTAAAAACCTCTGTTGTGTTTATGAAGACCATCCAAACTGTTTACTTCTGTTTATCCGTTACTGGCGTTTTCTGGCGTCAGAAACGGGATTAACTGAGGTGAAGGGAGCAGCCAGGAGACGAGTTCACCATGAACATTAGCTGTTTCATCTTTACAACAAAGATGCTCATTTGCGTCAGTCAAATTTTGTAATCTTTTTTTAAGCAAAAATATGGTAATTCAGGACAGAAAATTGCAATTATACAAAATCAGTAATTTTACAAGAAAATTGTAATTTTATGTCAAAAAGTTGCGACTTCGTAAAAGTTAATATTTAAAGAGAAAAAAACAGTAGTTTTAAGTTTAAACGTTGCAATTTTGTGAAATTCCTGATAATTGTACTTGAAGTTCAAATTTCTTAATTTAACAATTTTTTTAAAAGTGTGACTTTAAAAAAGAAAAATTGGTGATTTTAAATAACAAATGACTTGCCCTTTTTGTTAAATTTGTGACTTGACAAACAGTTAGATATGGTGAAATTTTTCGAAATTCCCGATTTTAAGGACAGAAAAAATTACCATGACATCAAATTCACAATTTTACAACATAAATTTGTAATTTCATGTAAAAATGTTGATAATTTATGACAAACACCATGGTAACCTTAAATTACCTTAAGTCACAATTTTGAGAAATTTATGATTTTACAAGAAAGAGTTTGACAAAAGTCTGAGTTTTAGAAAAGAACAGTTTCAATCTTGCACTATTTGCAATTTTATAACAAAAAGTGACTTTATTTTTTTTTCAAACTTTCTGATTTTCAGGAAAATCTCAGTTTTAGCACAGAAGTCAAAATGTTGCGAAAGTTGCAAAACTGCAAAATTTTCCATTTAACAACAAAAACTGCACTTTGACACCAAACAAGGAGCAAAGTTAAGTTCCAAGACTCCAAGAGTCTTTCAGAGTCGACATTTTCAAATCAGTGCATCCTGAACCGAGATGACATTTGTTCTGACCAGAAACAGGACCAACCACTGATGGTGACCAAGATGATGATGTGGTCCAGTCAGAGTTTGACATCACTGCATTGAAGGACACCCAACCACCAGAGAAGATGACATGTCAGGAGGGATGTCCCATTAGCAGGGGCTAGTGGTTTCCTCCAGTTATCCCAGTAGAAGCAGACAGGACCACCACTGGTCCCAGTGTTGATCTGGTTCTCGGTTCTCTACTCATAGTTTATGATGACTCCAGGTTCGTAGCCTGGACACGTGAGGTTCAGTACCAACATTCTTCCCTGTTTTGTTCTTATCCTCACCCTAAAGTTTATGTATCTTGCAGCGGATGCGGCCGTACTGACTGGTTTCAACTGGTGCTGCCACCTAGTGGTTACCGTGTTTGTGGCACTCGGGTTGCTCCATTAGCACATTTTGCTATCAACCTGAGTTAGGTAAAAGGGGTAAATACTTTTTCTTGTCTGTGCAGCCAGTAGCCCCGTCTGCCTTACGCTGGCCTCCTGTCCGTCAGAGTTGACTTTAAAAACAAAATTTCTGGTTTAGAAAGCTTAGAATGAAACTCTCAAGCCCCTCCAGGACTCTCAGACGTCCCTACAGTTGGAAATCCAATCTGATGACAATGAAGTCAAGGTCGGCCTCTGAGACTCCGACACCGTCTGCAGACTCGTAAAAATGAGATTCTTCGGCCCAAAGAAAGCTAAGCTCTACTTTACTGGGATCAGGACCGACTCCCATAGTGCACTGCTCTCCCTGGAAGGTCGATAAATCAATTACACCTCACAAAGAGCGCTGATGCTGCCAGAACTCAAACTAGAAAAGAGAAAAGTTTATAAGTTTGGAAAGTTTGACTGGTGTTTTTTTTTTTTTTTTTTTAAGAATCGAGTGATCACGTATAAACATTTTCGTTGATTTACCTCCAACTGAAACATCTGAATCACCCCTTTCATTCTATCAGGTTAATATCTAGCTCTATAAACGCTCCTGCCGCCATCGCATTTGTTAAAACGTCTGCAAAGGAATGTGAGAAGAAAAACCCCTCAGTAGAGGTCATCGTCTACGATTTCATGGAGGAGCAGCGGATTTAAAACGTCAGGATGACTCTTTTCAGGAGTTACGTGCAGCAGAAAATCCTCCAGTTGACCTGCTACGTCATGATCAAGGGAGCCAGCTCATGTGACCTTTAGACGCCTGAAAGGAAAAATCCCGTCTTTGATCGGCCTTAAAATAAATAAATAAATAAAATGCCTCATGCATGAAATGGACGCGTTTCCAGCAGGTTGAGTCGATTTCACTCCAACCAGAAGGTCGAGGGATCGATCCCCAGCCCCATTTCCTGTCAAGACATCCCCTGAGCAGCGTCCTGACCTACATGTAGCCCCAGCTGCTCGCTAATGTTGAGGTCACACTGCCGTTTCTGGACAAAGACGTGAAAACATGGCCCGAATCATTTTCACTTTCAATTTCAGTTTTATGCCTCGTTTGATAAATACGGCATCCGTTAAGGGGACATTGAACAAACGGTGAGTTTGTAATCATCAATCAGATCCTGCAACGAGAAAAAATCCCTTTCCAGAAACCGGTATCTCGCGGGTATAGGATAGAGGGTAGCGGGTGGTCAGACCACCCGCTACCCTCTATCCTAAACTCTATCCTAAACCCGCGATCGCAAGATACCAAATTTATGGAAAGCACAAGAGACACGTCCATTGCCGTGCCGACAATGTGAGTAAGGGAGTCGGCATAATGGGTAACGACTTTAGGGAGCGGAAGATTGCATTAGCGGTTGGCGGAGGTTCCTATATCAGCAATTTGCGGGTAGTGGGTAGTGGGTAGCAGCTAGCAGGAGGTGTAAGATCGGGCTCCACGTTCCTGGACTGTCAGTAATTCGGTAACATCTGCCAAGTGTTTACCGAGTCTCCTGGAATTGAAGCTGCGTTTCTTTTAAGAGGAAATACTTCTTCCGTTCTCACAGTGTTTCAACCCGGTTGCATAAACCCTAGTCCGAAGAACTACTCTAATACTTCGGAGTGTTATCGGTATTACGGTAAAGCGCAGTAAAATTTTACATGATAACGATTACCGTTTATGTTTGACTTCATCTCGTTATCGCGGTCGATTATCAGGATGTGTAATATCAGCCTCATTCAAGTCTGTGAGCAACTCACGACTGTGTCTTGCGTGAATATGTAGCTTGTAACAGCGGCATCGTAACGTTAGCATGGCGGAAACTGATAATAGCACACAGGACGTTTATCAACCCACTAAAATGATGAAATCCAAGGTCTGGACTTTTTTTTTTTTTTTTAAGAATACAGAGGGACAACTGGTGGAAGACAGTTATTCTGTCTGCAGAGCACTTGTTTACATTTTATTGTAATTTGTAGAAGCAACTTGAAGGAGCTAAGGCTAATGCTTCAAGCTACTGAGATGTTTGACCAAGAGTAACCTGGTCGACGCGCTTTGCTAACTAGCATTTCGTAAACGTTACCGTTGCGTGTTGATCTTAAAAGGACCGGAACGATGTTCTTCTGATGCAGTTAAAATATTAATTTATTCCATTAACTGATCCAACAACCATAACGCCGGCAGTTAGCGCCACAGCTGTCAAAAACACCTAACCAATAACAGGCAGCTACCTTTATACCTGACCCTCAGGTAACAACACAGCGACACCCACAGACACACAGAGTGAACTACAATTCAGAACAACATATTTGGCTCCTAAACAACTGTTTCTTTATTTGCACATTTATACGTATTTAAGGTTCAGCTTAAAGTCCAAAGTTTATTTCATTTGAAGTTGCACTATAATCTTTGTTCCTGATAATTGTTTGCATAGTTTGACCTACTATGGTTGTTAAAGTGTTTATTTAAATTTGCACAAGACAAATCAGCTTTGTTCCTGTTATTTATTTTGTTCAGTTAAAATAAAACCTCTTTCTGTGCCAGTCGTTTGCCCTTTTAATGTGAAAGTTTCATTTTGATAAGATTTTGGCTTCTGATGTTTTAGTATGACAAGAAAATCACAAGATTTTGTGAAATTATTTAAATGTATGTGTTTTTTTGGACATTTGTACACCAATTAAGAATACCGAAATAATATCGTAAACCGTGATAATTTGGTCACGATAATTGAGATATCAAATTTTCCATATCATTACATCCCTAGTCACAGCTGCCAACGACCGTCCGGCGTGTCCTTGGAGAAAAACCCTCAGAAGTTCATCTGAAGATTCACTTCCATCCACCCACGTTTATGCACATTTCCAGTGGACAGACGGGAATAACAAAGACTGGAACGCTGGAGGAAAACAAAGTCGCTCAAATGCTTTTACATGTGGTTGTGGGGAAAAATAAAACAGGAGGAAAACAAAACAAAAAGAGAAAAACTGCAAAAAGAAAGCAACAATAAAACATGATGTATGACAGTAAATTCTTTTCAACTCAACAGCAAAGCAAACATCCTCTCTGGACTGCTGTTTCAGGAGATAAACTGCCTTCATTTGCATCGTCAAAGCGGCAGCATCAACTACCGGAGCGTCTGGCTCCAGTCAAGCTCTGGTGATGTAAAGTGTTGGTGGGAGGATGGTAACACTGTCGCACATCACACCACAGCAGCAGTAAAAAGTAGGGTTGGGAATCGAGAAACGGTTCCTGTAGAGAACTGGTTCCTGTAGAGAACTGGTTCCGTGTGCTTCAATTCCATGGAATCGTTTGGCAGTTTATCCAG
Organism: Hirundichthys speculiger; assembly: GCA_018398805.1. Taxonomy (NCBI): domain Eukaryota; kingdom Metazoa; phylum Chordata; class Actinopteri; order Beloniformes; family Exocoetidae; genus Hirundichthys; species Hirundichthys speculiger. The sequence continues at coordinate 322,761 of JAGFBZ010000768.1, read as the reverse complement.
CGATTCTCTTATCGATTCCAACCAGCACGAATCTCACGTAATTTACACAAGGCAGTCAATTCCAGAAAGCACTTATGTGATTAAGTTACGTCGGTTTAGCACGTTAGCATTGGAGTTGTAAACAACAATGGCGCCCACCAGGTTCAAACGCTCCAAAGTTTGGCTTCACTTCACCAAAGAAAGATAGCAACAAGGCAACTAGCAGTCATTGTAAAGTGGAGATAACAGCGTCAGGAGGGAACACGGCTAACATGCAGAAACATTTGCACACACAACATGCGATAACGAGTGTCGTGTTTTTGACGCTTCGGACTGATGGATCTCAACCCAGCAGCAGTAGCCAAGCTAAGATCACCTCTGGCACCTCTGGTAAGTAGCTATCCCGCTGCCTATGTGCTTCTTTGTAAAACACGCTATAACATTAATGCTATGCTATTAAACGAATGCCTTCTGCATTACATTTAGAAGATGACCGTGACGAGAGAGTCTGGCTGGTTCAGAGGCTGGAAGACATGATTATTTTTCTTCAAAAGAATTGTTAATTCTTCATAGTATTTGCAGATTTGTACTATGCACTGTTCTGTTGTATTTGATAGTATTTATCTTTCTTTAGTATTATTTTTGAGTGCTTAGTGAGCTCATATATCCTTTTAAAAAGGAGAGTTTTTTCATTTCTATTAGGAAAAATCAGTTAGTAAAATGTTACACATTCTTGTGTATTTGCACAGTTACATATTACAACAGTTAACACGTTATCTTTGGGCCTCTTTTGACCTCGCTGTTGAGTTTGTAAGGTCGTGACTTCTAAGTTAAAAAAAATTGATGCTAATAAAACTGTTTGTTTTCCTTTTTCCCCAAATCAGAATCGATCAGACAATCGATAAAGAATCGAAACGTTAAACAGTATCGATAATGGCATCGGAATCAATTCCCAACCCTAGTAAAAAGAGCAGAGAATGACATGTTTTCTAGAGACCACCAGACGGGCCAGAGGTTCCCTGAGGGGCAACGTCGTTACGAAACACTTCAAGCTAATCGTCAAATCAAATACTTCCAAACTCCTCTGTAAGACGGACGGACAAATGTTGCAACAAAGCCAACAAAAACGCAGACTGGCACGTCCAATCACAAGGCCACGTGCACCCACGCCAACACCTGCAGCCGGTTCACAGCCACCTGTTCACCTGAACTGCATGTTTCTGCATGATGGGAGTCTGGGCTGGCCACAAGCAGAGATTTAACTGGACATCTCAAACGCAGAAGCAACTGAGCGGCTCACACGGCTCGTCCACCGACAAGTCAAGACGACACTGGACAAAGACAGGTGAAACGTAAACACTGCAGGTTTCAGCCACCAAAGGCACCAGTCCGTTTTAATGCGTCTGCACAGTCATCGAAGCAATGGCGCAGGTACGCCGCGGGCGTGAACCCCACCGTCCACCTCTCTGCAAATGCAACTCCGCGTTGCATCGACCGCAAGAAATGTGCCTGGTCAGGTTGGCGGACTCGTTCTTCCTCGTCTTTATATTTCCTGCTTGGACGTTTTCAAGTCGGGTAGATTGACAGTTCGCTGGAAAAAATTGTCTGACGCTCAGAATTTATCGGCACCAAGTCGTGTGAGACGCATTTAATTTGCTCCGTCTGAGCTCCATATGAGACGTGAACGAAAGGAAGCTCAGCGCTGGAGGCTGCAGCGCTGCAGAGCAGAACCTTGTGCTGACCACGGGTCGACTCAACGCCGCAGTCATTTCAAGCAACATCTGAAACGGGAGGTTCCCCTGACAGCTCCACAGCTGTGTTATTAAAATGATTTAATAACTATTATATCTAGGTAGTTTTATTTGATAAATGCTCTTGTCTGGATGCTTTTATCGTATCAAACTGGATTGAATCCTCCCTGCTTTATGTTCCTCTGATAACAGGAGCACTAGCTAGCTTGTTCATGTTTCTAGAAGGTATCATACGCACAAGTGGACAGAAACCTGATTAAAAACTGTGTTTGGAAAGACACAGATGCTGCAATAAGGTGCTACACACAGAACTTTGATCTTCCTCACCTTCGCGAGTATGTGCTTGTCCTTAATGATGTATTCGTAGGTCGTCAGCAGGACGTTGAACTTCCCGCTGCGAAGCTGAGGAACGAGCCCGCGGCGCAGAGCGGGCGTGCCCTTGATTTAGGCGGGACGGAGAAAAGACAAGTTTGTGTCACAGAAAAAAAAGCATCAAAACAGATCTCAGATGGAGTGAATGAAAGAAAAGATCAAAGGAGATTTTTCTTACCTTGTATGCAATTTTAACCACAGAAGGCGCCCATTTGTCAAGTTCATAGGTCCAGTTAGACAAAGTCCTGGAAAAAGTAAAACAAAAAGAGAAATCTCTAGTAATCGCTGAACCAACAGAGGCTACAGACCAGTAGTTTTAGATTTACAGCAGTTCAACAGTTCAGCTGTAAATACTTGGTGAAGCACGACTTCAGGACCGATGTAACTAACACATAAAGGAGAAAGAGCTACTTCAGGAAGCATAAGAGACAAAGCACTTTTTCATCAAGGCTGTGATCAAAATCTAAGCCTTTCATGCGGATCATCACAAGTACTTTTCCTCTCCTTGACTTGTATAAACACTGACTGTGAATTCATCTGACGTGTTTGGAAAGAAAAGTTCTTAGCAGCAAGTTTGGGTGTCTGAAGTGACAAACAACTCAGAAACCTTGAGATGACACAACCTGCTACTTTGGTTGGAGCTCCCAAGTCTGAAAATATGTAATTGAGTCGCAGCGTCGAGAACAATTAAATTACAACAAAGCGTATTCTTTTTCCGATATGAATGACTTTGATCTGTTCTGTTAGGTTTCTCTTCACAGCTGAGACACTGGGCTCAGAACTAAAGACAGTACCAACGGTTGGGGCAGCACTAATTATACATGAATGTGCTGCTTTATATAATTCTACCTGATATGGTACAAAAAAAAAAAACAACAGACAAACAAACAAACTAAAACACGCCCCCGTACGGTTCTCATGGGTGTGAGATCTAATTATGGAAAACAAAACCATTATTTGTACCTGATAAAAATGTTTGTCAATAGAGGAACTGCAGCCTCTAGTGGTCGGTAGAGGAACTGCAGCCTCTAGTGGTCAGTAGAGGAACCGCAGTCTCTAGTGGTCGGTAGAGGAACCGCAGCCTCTAGTGGTCAGTAGAGGAACCGCAGCCTCTAGTGGTCGGTAGAAGAACTGCAGCCTCTAGTGGTCGGTAGAGGAACTGCAGCCTCTGGTGGTCAGTAGAGGAACTGCAGCCTCTAGTGGTCAGTAGAGGAACCGCAGCCTCTAGTGGTCGGTAGAAGAACTGCAGTCTCTAGTGGTCGGTAGAGGAACTGCAGCCTCTGGTGGTCAGTAGAGGAACCGCAGCCTCTAGTGGTCAGTAGAGGAACCGCAGCCTCTAGTGGTCGGTAGAAGAACTGCAGCCTCTAGTGGTCGGTAGAGGAACTGCAGCCTCTGGTGGTCAGTAGAGGAACTGCAGCCTCTAGTGGTCATTAAAGAAACTGCAGCCTCTAGTGGTCGGTAGAGGAACTGCAGCCTCTAGTGGTTGGTAGAGGAACTGCAGCCTCTAGTGGTCGGTAGAGGAACTGCAGCCTCTAGTGGTCGGTAGAAGAACTGCAGCCTCTGGTGGTCAGTAGAGGAACTGCAGCCTCTAGTGGTCATTAAAGAAACTGCAGCCTCTAGTGGTCGGTAGAGGAACTGCAGCCTCTAGTGGTTGGTAGAGGAACTGCAGCCTCTAGTAGTCATTAAAGGAAATGCAGCCTCTAGTGGTCGGTAGCGGAACTGCAGCCTCTAGTGGTCAGTAGAGGAACCGCAGTCTCTAGTGGTCAATAGAGGAACCGCAGTCTCTAGTGGTCGGTAGAGGAACCGCAGCCTCTAGTGGTCAGTAGAGGAACCGCAGCCTCTAGTGGTCGGTAGAAGAACTGCAGCCTCTAGTGGTCGGTAGAGGAACTGCAGCCTCTGGTGGTCAGTAGAGGAACTGCAGCCTCTAGTGGTCATTAAAGAAACTGCAGCCTCTAGTGGTCGGTAGAGGAACTGCAGCCTCTAGTGGTTGGTAGAGGAACTGCAGCCTCTAGTAGTCATTAAAGGAACTGCAGCCTCTAGTGGTCGGTAGAGGAACTGCAGCCTCTAGTGGTCGGTAGAAGAACTGCAGCCTCTAGTGGTCGGTAGAGGAACTGCAGCCTCTGGTGGTCAGTAGAGGAACTGCAGCCTCTAGTGGTCATTAAAGAAACCGCAGCCTCTAGTGGTCGGTAGAGGAACTGCAGCCTCTAGTGGTTGGTAGAGGAACTGCAGCCTCTTGTAGTCATTAAAGGAACTGCAGCCTCTATTGGTCTGTAGAGGAACTGCAGCCTCTAGTGGTCGGTAGAAGAACTGCAGCCTCTAGTGGTCGGTAGAGGAACTGCAGCCTCTAGTGGTCGGTAGAGGAACTGCAGCCTCTAGTGGTCGGTAGAGGAACTGCAGCCTCTAGTGGTCGGTAGAGGAACCGTAGCCTCTAGTGGTCATTAAAGAAACCGCAGCCTCTAGTGGTCGGTAGAGGAACCGCAGCCTCTAGTGGACAGTAGAGGAACTGCAGCCTCTAGTGGTCATTAAAGGAACTGTAGCCTCTAGTGGTCAGTAGAGGAACTGCAGGCTCTAGTGGTCAGTAGAGGAACTGCAGCCTCTAGTGGTCATTAAAGGAACTGCAGCCTCTAGTGGTCTGTAGAGTAACTGCAGCCTCTAGTGGTCATTAAAGGAACTGCAGCCTCTAGTGGACAGTAGAGGAACTGCAGCCTCTCGTGGTCGGTAGAGGAACTGCAGCTGAACTTCATCCTGGAGGTGGGACCGTTGCCGCTCTGACTTTTCTGACCTTTCTGAGTCTCTGAAAAGGCTTTTCTGGAAAAACCCAATGAATCTCCTTGTTTTTATTTCTATTTTAAATTCCTGCCTATGAATAAAAATCAGAAACCATGTGAGAAATTAAAACTTCTGCTTGTACCGTGTTCGACTGACTTTGCTTTAAGTTAAACCACTTAAATGCGTCAGTCCAGTCTTGAGAGCTAAAAGCGCTCGTCTCAGGTCGTAGCGGCATGAAAACATCCTGCTGCTTGCGACTGAAGGCTCGACAGGCTGAAGGTGTTTGAAGAAACAGAGAGCATTAACGGTGTGAAAGCGGTGAGCGTAATCACTATCCTGTTATTTCGTTTTGAGTGACTGAACGCCTTCAAGTTGTTTTGCGACACCAGATCACCATTTAAATTGAGAGGCGTTTCCTTTGTGCTCCAGACGCTTTGTTGTGCGTGCTAAACCTTCAACTATAATCTGCTGACAGTGGAGACGTGAGGACGGGGGTACTGACGAGAGAGGAACGATGATGAGGTAGGGTCCGTTGAGCCTCTTGTGTTCCATCAGGTAGGTGATGAGCGCGATGGTCTGGATGGTCTTGCCGAGCCCCATCTCGTCGGCCAGGATGCCGTTCAGATTGTTGTTGTAGAGAGAGACCATCCACTCCAGCCCCTGGATCTGGAAAACACAGAGAGAGGCATGAAGCACCAGGGAAGACATCAATGTTAGATAACACTCTGACCCCTCCTGTTCCTGAGAAACTCATCATATCAAAGAAAATTACACGCTTCGGCGCAAACTGGCCACCAAAGATAGCAAACAACAGATGCTCTCCTCAAAGAGGAAGAGAGTAAAAACCGCTCCTAGCATGAGCAACCAGTGACGGGTTTCCATTCGCAGCAGTCCAGGGAGGAAGATGGAAACCCAGCACACCATATTTATCAACTTATTCATTCCTGTCCTTTCAGGGATTAATAAAGTATTCATGAAGTCAACTGAGGTGGACTGAATCTTTGGGGCTTTGGGACGACGGTTGGTCTCCAGGGACGATTGACCGCAGGTCTCAGCGGACTTCACTCATTTCTGACAGCGCTTGGTAGCAAAAGTGACGACAGCTCGTCATTGGCTCCGCTGCCCACCAATCAAGAGACCACGCCCCTAATTATTAAACATTTAAGTCGCTGAATTACTGGGATCAAAATGTTCCCATGACGTCTGTGTTTGCTGAAGTACAGTGGCCACAAATGACGCATCCCTACCGGATTAACGTCCCGCTAATTACAGTGATCCCTCGCCAATTCGCGCTTTAAGTTCCACGGTTTTAGTTATTCGTGGAATTTTTTTCAGAAATACAGTCATGGAAAAAATGATTAGACCATTTTAATGCCTGGTACAACTAAAGGTACATTTGTTTAGACAAACATAACGATAACCACAAAGATTGCTCATAAGAGTTTTATTTAAGAGCTGATATCTTACCATTTTCCATGGTTTTCTTGATTATAACCTAAATCACTTAAGTTTTTACATCAATAGCTATGGTGTTGTACTGTCAAAAACACTGCTTTTATGCATTTAGTGTTTTCTTTTCTGTCTGTTTTAGTCACATGATGACGTTTAGTGGTACCAGGTATTAAAATGAACAAGAAACTGAAGAAAAAAAGGTCTAATAATTTTTTCCATGACTGTATATACCGTGTTTTCCGGACTATAAGCCGCTGCTTTTGTCCCGCGCTTTAAACCATGAGGCTTATACAGAGATGCGGCTTTTCTATGAATTTTGAAATACCGACTGAGGAGCCTCTCGTTAAGCTGTGCGTTTCACCGTGGTTTTATGTCGACATTGTTCGATAAGTAAAATGAGCTAACTTTATGTTCGCGTTAGGTTTTGATATTTATGTTACCCCTCTGGCACCTGGTCTGTCTTCAATGGTAAGACACTCACAGCTAATGTCGCCACATTAGCCGCGCTAAGCAGTGATGATTTTAGTTCATCATTTGGTTCGCTAAAACTTGTAATTTGATGGTAAAGACTGTATCTGCTATGGTAAAAAAGTTTTAGACCGTATTTTTGTTGTGTTGTTAACTCGGCTAAGCAAGCTAACGCTGAATAAGCAGTGTACTGGTTGTGGGCTGTTACCATTGTTATTGTTAACATTAAGTTAGCTAACGCTGAATAAGCAGTGTATCGGTTGTGGGCTGTTAGCATTGTTATTGTTAACATTAAGTTAGCTAACGCTGAATAAGCAGTGTATCGGTTGTGGGCTGTTAGCATTATGTTAGTGTGAACATTAAGTTAGCTAACGCTGAATAAGCAGTGTATCGGTTGTGGGCTGTTAGAGAGTGAGAGAGCATACATAGTACCCCATTGTCACATGTTTTAAAGTGTTTTAAATGTTAATTTGTGGTGCATGTTTGAAATAAAGGAGTTTCAACTAAACATGATGGCATTATTTTTAGCAAACCTTATTTTCTAAGTATTTTTTTTTAGTAATTCAGAAGAGCTAATTTTACACCTTGCAGTGTTAAAATGACTGTAACACTTGTATAGTTAACCAACAATCCCGAAAGGGAGTTAATGTCTAACACTACATAAATGTGTTGAGATAAAGTAACACTAGTTAGTGTTACGAAGTGTTAAATTTTAACACCAAAAAGAGTCAATAATTACACTAAGCTAGTGTTAAGGTAGAGGAACTCAAAAAGAGTTACTGTATTTTCTGGACTATAAGCCGCTACTTTTGTCCCGCGCTTTAAACCATGAGGTTTATACAGAGATGCGGCTTTTCTATGAATTTTTCTTCAGCCCTCAGGGGGCGCTCTAGCAGGAAGTGCAAAAACCAAAAAACAAACCAAGTAGTTAAAGGCTATTCTGTTTTTGTCCAGTAGCCTATGTTGGCTATGCTACTCTACATTCATTTTGTGAGCATCAATACCTGTTATTATTGGACAAACTGATTAATCCAGGTGTGTCTGACCATTGTAGCTACTCAGACACACCTGGATTTATCAGTTTGTCCAGTCAGTTTCTTGGTTCCTCAGTGGATTTCAGGGTTCTGAGTGGACCCGCCGCAGAAGTAAGGTTTTAATCGCTGATGTGGACCGGACACAGCATGGAGCCAGCAGGTCTGTGATCCGGCTCCAAAGCGGATCCGGCACTGAGTGCAAGTGGACTCCGATTACGGGTCCGTGTAGCGGGTCATTTCTGGATGTCTTTGCTGTGTGGGGGGGTTTCAGTACACAGGAGGAGGAAAAATCAGTTCAGGTATGTGAAGAAACACTTATGGTACAAAATCTTTCGATGTAAATATCTTATATCTCAGCCTGGATACCGGCGGCTTAAAGTCTGGGGGGGCTTATTTGTGACAAAATATATATTTCATTTATATTTTAATGGGTGCGGCTTATATTCAGGTGCAGCTTATAGTCCAGAAAATACGGTAATATATTAAAAAAAAAAAAAAAAATCAAGAAAAAATTGCAGAAACATCACAGGATGTTGTGTGCGTTCTCTCGCAGCAAAGAAACGTTGTGAGCCAGCCTGGAGAAGGTGGGATTATGGGTAATGTAGTGTGCGTGTCGTGGGATGGCAGAATGAAAACGAGGTTAGATGAAAGAGCGGTTTGTTTACTATGGTTCAGAGACCAGAGGCTGCGAAGGTAACAGAAAGACCACAGTTGAGCCTTTGTCTTGTTTCGCTGCAGTGTCTCGCTACTTTTTTGTGGTTTTTAAACATATTTTAAACACATTATTTAGGCTCGGGGGGCTCCGGCTCCAGTTAGTGGATTTTGATTCTCGCGCCGGGGGCGCCGGTCCCATTAACCACGAAGAAAAAGGTATCACTGTATCGCTGATTACTGCAGGTCTCCGGGTAACACCGGCCCGCGTTAACGGGACACTGGTCTGGTGTTTGCAGACCGCGGGAACAAGCCGGAGACGTCAGCGAATGTTCCTTCGAGTGAAACTGAAACCAAGATTTTAATGTGGACAAACATCCCAAACTTTGCTTCAAGCTGAGTTTATGTTAACTTCATCTGACAGAATCGACCGCTTCAATTCTTGCTTTGCTCCCAAACGTCTCGTTTAGAGTCACTAAGGTCTAATTACAGACCGAGAGTTGGTTTAAGGCCAGACAGACAGTGTTAGTTATTGATTTTGAAAACATTTTTGCATTATTGATGTGACTGTTGGGAGCCAAAGTTTACAGCTCTGTGAAAAAGGAAAAGCTCAACTTTTACTTCCAGTGTCTTCTCAGCGGAAGGTCCGTCCACACCGAGGCCGACGATCACAGCCGTGTTTATTAAAACCGCAGCCGTGTTGTTGAGATAAGTGTGTGAGTCAGAGCAGGTGGGAGAGGAAGCGATAAAAACTGGGATCTGCGGGGGGTCCAAATCAAAGCGCTGCAGGCAGCTCAGCAGTCGCGGTTTTCATCATTTTGGAAAGTTATAAATAAAAATGTGAGTTTTCCTGGGCGGCCCGCCCGAGTATTAATGTGTGAGGATCCCTGCTGAAACCGTCTTCAAGGCCAAAACCGACAACATTTAGTCAAATCTAAAGTGTTTCTTCTGCTTTTCGGCTTGTAAAGAGCAGAAACCTGCTGGCTTTCATGTCGGTGCCGTTTGATCTCACTGCCACGGAGGTATTTTTGATCCCAGCCGAGTAAAAGCACGGCCCAAACACCACAACTATGCACCCGACTCTGAAAAACTATGAAACAGAGGAGGACGGGAGGACGTGACAGCAGAGATGAGCAGCCATTACGAAGGGGGTGTTACCTGTCAACACGTCTGTCAGGCTGCTTTCAGCGGGAAACGACTAAATTAACTGTAAACTGGCACAGACAAGCGCACGGCTTCTGTAATTTCTTCTTTACAATTCAAGTTTGCTCCTCAGATTGACGATGAAAGTGCGGACAAAGGATCCAATTATTGTTCTGAGGGGACAGCAGCGTATCTCATTTAAAGTCCGGCGCAACAATAAATCAGAGCGACGCCCCGACAGATTCCTGATTGGAACGGGAGGGGGAAAAAAAATGTTAGCGGCAATCTAACAACTGTGCTTCTGTTATTCACGCCGTCTCTGAGAGCAATCTGCACAACAGTGGAGGGAAGATTATAAAGCGGAGCTGGAATAGAGGGAGGTGCCACCATCATGGGGAGATGGTTATCTTTAAGCCCACAGACGTGATTGAGCGTCCTTCAGCCGAGCAGCAGATCTGTCTGATTGCAGACCAGCAGAGGAAGAGAACCACAGGTCCTGTTATCCTGAGAGACATCCTGGATTTGTTTCCACTGTCCTTTCAGAGGTTCTGAAAGGTTCTGAATGTCTCCACGACTGCACGCATCTCAGACTTAATCTATTGATCTGGCTTCTGCCGCTCTAATGCTCAGCATCACCGTCATTAAGGAATCTGATGTTTGTAGGTAAATCATACGTAACGCGTTATTATCACATTAACTCATTCATTTATTAACGCCGACATTTACTTTATCACGCGTTAACACATGTTGCTCACATGCTTTTGTTTGGAAAAGTCTGTTACTGGCTGCTGCGGAACCTGAAGATAATTGGCAGGTAAACATGCGGAAAAGCTAAAACAGACACGGAGAACGGTAAAAATCCGTGAACTTTACAGTTCGGGTAGCAACTCAGGTAGCAATATTGACAATTCTGTGGGAAAAAAAAAGATTCTGGACTGCAACCAAACTTTGTGGTCATTCCTCCATGTTCCATCAGATCTGCTCCATGTGTTCACTGTCCTGCTGTTCTCTAGCTGGTTACTGCAGTGCGGCTCCATCTAGTGGCACAGATGTGTAACGACAACAGAAAGTCCAGTCCTCCATTATAAAACTAATTCAGTCCTGTGGCCCGTTTTGATCCAAGTCTAAAATTGAAAACAAGCTTTTTTTTTTTTTTTTTTCGTTTTTTTGTGTTAGAATAAAAGACGAAAAACGTAATAAAATGTCACTTTTTATTTTTTGTATTTTTGATTGACAATTGAAAATAGAAAGAATGAATCATACACGGATTGGTAAAGTTACTGAACTTTAACATGGACATTTTTATTTTAAAGTTCTCCCAGATGGAGGATTCAACAGAAACAAGGTTATTTGTAACAACTGACAAGTTGAACTCCCCGTTAAAAGTTTCTGCTGTTACCTCAGAAATTACCTGTTTTAATGATCTGATTGTGCTGAGCCACAATCATTTTGTTGGATTTTGTTTGTAGACTTTTTAAAAATTTTTTTATAAAAACAGGATGACATTAATGCCCTGGCCGTGGCAATAAGCTTTATTTTATTTTACATTTTTTAAGATGATATTTACAAGATTTATAAGATGATATTTTTGGGGTTTGACCAGGTGGTCAGCAGCTCAGGAGCACCACTGGGGACTGTACTCACACCACTCCTCTTTATTCTGGAGGTCTGAGGTGTCCAGAATAAAGAGGAGTGGTGAGAGTCTAGTGCCCTGTGGTTCTCCTGAGCTGCTGGCCACAGGAGAACCACAGGGCACTAGACTCTCACCACTCCTCTTTATTCTGGACACCTCAGACCTCTAGAACCAGTCAGAGTCCTGACATCTGCTCAGATGACTCTACAGTTGGTGGAGCAGAGACTGAGGACAGAGAAGACTGATGATGTCCACACAGGGGACAGAGCATCTTCTGCAGGTCTACTGTGAGCTCAGTCCTCTCTGTTGGCTCTGTTCTGTAGTCGGTTATTTATGATCTAACACTGATGGTGTTCGTATGTAGCTGAGACTGGAACAAGTCTCCCTCTGGTGTCGGACCCACGACAGCGAGGATGTGACATCAGCAGACCGCTATCTGACCTTATGAGCTCCGGCGGGTGTGTCTGTTACAGAGGCGCCTTCTAAAGGTGACTACCTGCAACTGCATCACATAAAGTGAGAGCTCAGAGTAATTTTAACTGTCCGTGGAACTAAATTTTATTCACTTAAGGAGGCTTTTAGAGTTGCAGAAAATGAAACTGTCCTCCCCTGGGTTTGGTTTTGTTAATAATACGTCATCTTGATTTATTACTCTGAGGCCAAGCCATCACTCAAGAATGGAAAAACACGGCATACAAATGGACGCTCGTTTAAAAAACAATCTTTGAAAAGCCTCAAAAACAATAAGAGGATAAGTGAAAATGAAAAAAAAAAAAAGGGTTGTTTGACGGAAACACTGATTTTTTTGGAAACTAGGCTCGCAGCTCTCCGCCTAGTTCACATTCACATCTGTCAGGACTTATTTATTTATGCTCGGCCCAAAAAGCCCACAACAACAGAATCCAAATGACGAAACACACAACTTCAAAGAACCACCACGAAGCAACATCAGTGAAGTTTACCTCCGAACTCTGGGATATAAATTACAGTCGCTTCATTATTTGTTTGTAAAGTCACGATGACAAAATGTCTCTATATCGATACCGACACTGATACTTTGCTCCTGACAGCACGACACTTTTCTGGATACGAGTGAATTAAAGTTCAGTGTGCAGGAAGTTATTTTAATGGTAGAAATGTTTTGCTCCATTAGACACAAACTGTTTCAGCTGTTAGGAGGAGAAACTGAAGCAGCGATCAGTGATCGTCCCACCAGTCTGCTGGACTGGACAGGTCTCTGCTGGACTGGACAGGTCTGTGCTGGACAGGACAGGTCTGGACAGGTCTGTGCTGGACTGGACAGGTCTCTGCTGGACTGGACAGGTCTGTGCTGGACTGGACAGGTCTCTGCTGGACTGGACAGGTCTGTCCTGGACTGGACAGGTCTCTGCGGGACTGGACAGGTCTCTGCTGGACTGAACAGGTCTGTGCTGGACAGGACAGGTCTGGACAGGTCTGTGCTGGACTGGACAGGTCTCTGCTGGACTGGACAGGTCTCTGCTGGACTGGACAGGTCTGTCCTGGACTGGACAGGTCTCTGCGGGACTGGACAGGTCTCTGCTAGACTAAACAGGTCTGTGCTGGACTGGACAGGTCTGTGCTGGACTGGACAGGTCTGTGCTGGACTGGACAGGTCTCTGCTGGACTGGACAGGTCTCTGCTGGACTGAACAGGTCTGTGCTGGACAGGACGGGTCTGTGCTGGACTGGACAGGTCTCTGCTGGACTGGACAGGTCTCTGCTGGACTGGACAGGTCTGTGCTGGACTGAACAGGTCTCTGCTGGACAGGACAGGTCTCTGCTGGACTGAACAGGTCTGTGCTGGACTGGACAGGTCTCTCCTGGACTGGACAGGTCTCTGCTGGACTGAACAGGTCTCTGCTGGACTGAACAGGTCTGTGCTGGACTGGACAGGTCTCTGCTGGACTGGACAGGTCTGTACTGGACTGGACAAGTCTGTGCTGGACAGGACAGGTCTCTGCTGGACTGGACAGGTCTCTGCTGGACTGGACAGGTCTGTGCTGGACTGGACAGGTCTGTGCTGGACTGGACAGGTTGTGCTGGACAGGACAGGTCTGTGCTGGACTGGACAGGTCTGTACTGGACTGGACAGGTCTGTGCTGGACTGGACAGGTCTGTGCTGGACAGGACAGGTCTGAGCTGGACTGGACAGGTCTGTGCTGGACTGGACAGGTCTCTGCTGGACTGGACAGGTCTCTGCTGGACTGGACAGGTCTCTGCTGGACAGGACAGGTCTGTGCTGGACAGGACAGGTCTGAGCTGGACTGGACAGGTCTGTGCTGGACTGGACAGGTCTGTGCTGGACTGGACAGGTCTGAGCTGGACTGGACAAGTTTGTGCTGGACTGGACAGGTCTCTGCTGGACTGGACAGGTCTGTACTGACTGGACAGGTCTGCTGGACTGGACAGGTGCTGGACAGGACAGGGCTGGACTGGACAGGTCTGTACTGGACTGGACAGGTCTCTGCTGGACTGGACAGGTCTCTGCTGCTGGACACTGGACAGGTCTGTGCTGGACTGGACAGGTCTGTGCTGGACTGGACAGGTCTGTCTGCTGGACTGGACAGGTCTGTGCTGGACAGGACAGGTCTGTGCTGGACAGGACAGGTCTGTGCTGGACAGGACAGGTCTGTACTGGACTGGACAGGTCTGTGCTGGACTGGACAGGTCTGTGCTGGACAGGACAGGTCTGAGCTGGACTGGACAGGTCTGAGCTGGACTGGACAGGTCTGTACTGGACTGGACAGGTCTGTGCTGGACTGGACAGGTCGGTGGTGTGGACTGGACAGGTCTGCTGGAGGCTGGACTGGACAGGTCTGTGCTGGACTGGACAGGTCTGTGCTGGACTGGACAGGTCTGTGCTGGACTGGACAGGTCTGTGCTGGACTGGCTGGACAGGTCTCTCTGCTGGACTGGACAGGTCTGAGCTGGACTGGACAGGTCTGTACTGGACTGGACAGGTCTGTGCTGGACTGGTCAGGTCTGTGCTGGACTGGACAGGTCTGTGCTGGACTGGACAGGTCTCTGCTGGACAGGACAGGTCTGTGCTGGACTGAACAGGTCTGTACTGGACTGGACAGGTCTGTGCTGGACTGGACAGGTTTGTGCTGGACAGGACAGGTCTGTGCTGGACAGGACAGGTCTGTGCTGGACAGGACAGGTCTGTACTGGACTGGACAGGTCTGTGCTGGACTGGACAGGTCTGTGCTGACGTAAAAGATCCGTCTCTTCTTATTAAACTGGTGACAAAAGATGCAGCTTCAGGTAAATTCCCTCCCTGAGAGCAAACACTCATTTCAATGAAATTCATCCATTTACGTAAAAGCTCACAAAGGGAAGCCCTAGTTTTTTTTTTTGTTTTTTTTTAAGTTTAGTTTATGAAAAGTTCAGTGGAGAATGAAGGATACTCAAGATTCCAGTCCAGGTTTTTACTTCTGACCTCAAACGATCATTAAAAACTTCAGACTAGCTCCTGGACTTGTTTCCAACATCCACACAGCAGCTGCTCCCAGAACCAGACAGCCAGTAACGACCCACATATCTGCGACTAAAACTAGAGATCGACCGATTATCGGCGGCCGATATTTGGAAATTTGACGTATATCGGCATCGGCCTTTTTTTAATCCGACCGGCCGATATGAAGAAATCAATTTAAAACTGGGTTGTTTGGGCTCAGATGCAGCCGTCTCTCTCTCCTGCCTGCTGTCTCCTGCATTAATCACCCCGTCCTCTGATTGGTTAAGCGGCAGAGGCGGAGCCTCCGAAAAGTTTTCTTGCGTGAGAAGCTCCGGAAAGAAAACACGTGTCAAAGGTAAATGCAGAAAGCTCTTCCGAAATTGTAATAAACATCCCAGAACTCTGCATCTCACAACTACTACTAACGTTACAGTGAGCAGAACGGTTACCGGTATTACGGTAAAGCGCGGTAAAATTTAACGTGATAACGATTACAGTTAAGTTTGACTTCATCTCGTTATCGCGGTCAATTACCGGGTTTTGTAATTAAGTGCCTTGTTTTAGAAGCAGGTGACACAATGTGTGGAATACTTCTCAAGGGGAAAAAAACCCACGAATCTGAAAGTCCGTTTGAAAAGCTCACACAAGAAGGCTAACCAAGACTAGCTGGATAAGCTAGCCTAAGTTAGCCCCCTGGAAAGAAGGCTAACCAAGACTAGCTGGATAAGCTAGCCTAAGCTAGCCCCCTGGAAACAAGGCTAACCAAGACTAGCTGGATAAGCTAGCCTAAGCTAGCCCCCTGGAAAGAGAAGCTACAGCTGCAGGCCAGTCAGCGTTGGGAAGGAACGGGAGAAAACAGCAACTATAATGGACTGTTTCCATGGAGACCAGATAGCTGCTGGTCAGTAAATACGCAGGAACACCACAAGCGGGAAGACGCATTGATAAATATGTTTATTGAGACCAGAATGTAAACACGACTATGTGATTCGATAGCCTTCAAAAAGTTCAGTGCTTCACTCCAACCAAAATTACAACCCTAATTTACAAAATAAAACTAAAACTAACACTGAAACTAATAAAAACTAAACTAAAACTAAGTATTTCAAAACAAAAATGAATAAAAACTAGCAAAACTGCTCTAAAAACTAATTAAATCTAACTGAATTTGGAAAAACTAAACTAAAAAACTAAATAAAAACTAAAACTAATGGAAAATCCAATACTATTATAACCGTGCCATGACGGACATGACGGAGGCAGAAACGCCGTCTGATGAAACCGCAGAGCGAACGACGCACCTACGGGCACCGTGAAGGACCGTACCACAGACTGAACTGGACCTACTGGTGGTGTCTTCAGAGGGTCGTCTGAGGCTGGAGCCGCCCTGTCGGGTCCGGACTGGGTGACCGACCGGACCAGTACCTGAGTTTTTCAGGACTCGACGGTATCCAAGCGGTTCGATCGACACCAGGAAGGTTCTGATATCCAGCCCTTCTACCGGAGCGACAGGGTTGGTGTTAGGCGGGGGGGTGTACCTGGTGGGGGGGGTGGGGTACCTGGTAATGTTTGAGCATCCCGTTGATCAGCAGCGACGACTGCTTCTCCACCTTCTCGATGACGGCGTGCGCGACGCCGTAGTACGACTGGGAGCTGGTCTGTCCGGCGTCAACGCTGTATTCATCGTCCACGTCCTGCTTGGCCGACCTGGAGAGACAGGAGGAGAGCCGTGAGCCCGGAACGGTCCAGAACCACCAGAACCTCTCTGTCCTTCATCTAAATGTGAGCCACATGCTGGGTTCATCTTCTAAACTCTGAACGTCTGCAATGTTTCCACGTGTTGTGAATGCAGAAGCCGTTACTCGATGATGTGCTTGGCGGCCGTCACAGTCACTTCGTCTCCATTGGCATCGATAATCTTCTTCTCCTCCGTTTCCGTCTTGACGATCTCATCTTCTTCCTTAAGAGTTGATAAGACATGACTGAGAGCATGTTTTACATCTCCATAACGGCATCAGCCAACAGAGACTGATGACAGCAGGTAGCGTGTGCTGCTACTGCCCCCTGGTGGAGAAAGACCAGCCGGGCCCAGATCCACCTGAACCTTCTAGAAGTCACAGAGGGGTGCAGGGAAAGTTTGAATTTCTTTTTTAACGAGAAAGAACAAACCTCCTCCTCGAACTCTGAGCCGCTCTCCTCGCTGTCGGACCGCGGGGCGACTTCATACCTGTTTCAGGAGGAAAAAGTTTATCAACGGATTCATACAAAAGTGAAGCAGGATGTAAGATGGAAGATCACACTAAAGGTGTGAGAAGCTTGACGTTTACACTGTTATCACTTCTACCTGTACAGTTTAAAAACCTGTAACTTCATAGGGTGTGTAGATGTTTTAACGTCCGCTGTCTGAAACACAGATAAAGCCCAGAGCCGGGCGCCAGCGGGCTTTCAGGCACCGTTTGGCCTCCTCACCCAGGGTTCATCTCCAGCCAGGCCTCCAGCTGGCTGGCTTTGGGAGCGTCCGTCCCCTGCAGGACCTTCCCGGTCTCCGTCTGGATGACTTTGACTGGCAGCTCGCTCATCTGGCTGCTCTCATCCATGGGCTACGAAAAAGAAACCAAGCACAGGTAGAGTCTGTCAGACGACCGGTTCCTACCCTGACCGGGCTCTGTACCGGACGCCCTGCGGTTTTTATACCTGACGCCCTGCGGTCTTTATACCTGACGCCCTGCGGTCTTTATAGCAGACGCCCTCCGGTCTTTATACCTGACGCCCTGCGGTCTTTATACCTGACGCCCGGCGGTCTTTGTACCAGACGCCCTGCGGTCTTTAAACCTGACGCCCTGCGGTCTTTATACCAGACGCCATGCGGTCTTTATACCAGATGCCCTGCGGTCTTTATACCTGACGCCCTGCGGTCTTTATACCTGACGCCCGGCGGTCTTTATAGCTGACGCCCTGCGGTCTTTATACCTGACGCCCTGCGGTCTTTATAGTAGACGCCCTGCGGTATTTATACTGGACGCCCTGCAGTCTTTATACCTGACGCCCTGCGGTCTTTATAGCAGACGCCCTGCGGTGTTTATACCAGACGCCCTGCAGTCTTTATACCTGACGCCCTGCGGTGTTTATACCAGACGCCCTGCGGTCTTTATAGCTGACGCCCTGCGGTCTTTATAACTGACACCCTGCGGTCTTTAAACCTGACACCCTGCGGTCTTTATACCTGACGCCCTGCGGTCTTTATACCTGACGCCCTGCGGTCTTTATACCTGACGCCCTGCGGTCTTTATACCTGACGCCCTGCGGTCTTTATAGCTGACGCCCTGCGGTCTTTATAACTGACACCCTGCGGTCTTTATACCTGACGCCCTGCGGTCTTTATAGCTGACGCCCTGCGGTCTTTATAACTGACACCCTGCGGTTTTTATAGCTGACGCCCTGCGGTCTTTATAGCTGACACCCTGCGGTCTTTATACCTGACGCCCTGCGGTTTTTGTACCTGACGCCCTGCGGTTTTTATACCCTGCAGCATGGAGGGGCTGCGCAATCATGATTCATCTGAACTGAAATACAAACTCCACAAACCATTTATGCCACATGAGTAACTCGAAACTGACACCAAAAGAGAAAAATAAGTAAAAACTTCACTTCCTTCATTAGAATTCAATGTTTTTAAAGCACTTCTCAGGATAAACTCCTGCTGGAACAAGCGTGAATGTTGTTTTTCTTCCCAGAAAGCGTCTCTGACAGCAGCCAGGAGCTGAAAGCACCGGAGGAAGCTGTGAATCGATGTCTCCCGGCTTTGCTGCATCATTTACAGAACCGCTTATGTCAGTTATCGACCAGTCCGCCTCTATAAATTAAAAAAAACAATCCTGTTTGTTTGTTTCTGAGGCTCAGACAGCTTTTATTTACTCCTAACAGAGAGCCGAGGTGGAGCACAGCTTTGTTTCTGCAGCAGTAAATGTTTTAACGCTTTCTCCACGGACCAAAATAAAACCATCAGAAAAGAAACACGGCGTCAGATTAAAGCTGCTTATTTACCGCGCAGCAACAGCCGGACTCTGACCGCCTGATGAACTAAATCCAGCGTTTTCTCTCTTCTTAGCCGTCTTCAGCGTCCGCCAGCTCCAGGAGGAGAGCTCTTCAGCTACTAAACGCACCGCTGCATTCGTTAAGTCGCCTGTCTGCAGGAGGACGAGGATGTCCACAAACTTTCTCTGGAAACTGTGAAGCCACACGTTCACACTCACAACAGTTTCTTTTTTTTTTTGTTTTTGACGGGCACATGTCGCCAAAAAGATCATTTCAGCCTTTACCACGTTGAAAGACATGCTATCAACCACATTTATTATAACAAAAAGTTGTGATATTTCAAAAAGATTTGTGGGATTAAAAGACGAATGATAATGTTGATAAAATAGTGTGGATGTAAACTAATGTTTGTATAGAGTATAAGCTGATTGTTTCTATTTAGTGCAGATGCTGTGATCTTACCTCTCCATCAGGTCCGATGGCGCTGGTTCCTTCACCATCATCCACCTTCTGGAAACACAAGAATCCTGTCAGATGTCATTTCTCACTGAAACCACTGATGTTACACAGTCTGACCCCCCAGTCACAGCTTCCTGAACCAGTACTGAGCCTCCTCCACCAGTACAGAGCCTCCTGAACCAGTACAGAGCCTCCTGAACCAGTACAGAGCCTCCTGAACCAGTACAGAGCCTCCTGAACCAGTACTGAGCCTCCTGAACCAGTACAGAGCCTCCTGAACCAGTACAGAGCCTCCTGAACCAGTACAGCCTCCTGAACCAGTACTGAGCCTCCTGAACCAGTACTGAGCCTCCTGAACCAGTTCTGAGCCTCCTGAACCAGTGCAGAGCCTCCTGAACCAGTTCTGAGCCTCCTGAACTATTATGGAGCCTCCTGAACCAGTACAGAGCCTCCCGAACCAGTACAGAGCCTCCCGAACCAGTACAGAGCCTCCTAAACCAGTACAGAGCCTCCTAAACCACTACAGAGCCTCCTAAACCAGTACTGAGCCTCCTGAACCAGTACTGAGGCTCCTGAACCAGTTCTGAGCCTCCTAAACCATTACGGAGCCTCCTGAACCAGTACAGAGCCTCCTGAACCAGTACGGAGCCTCCTGATCCAGTTCTGAGCCTCCTGAACCAGTTCTGAGCCTCCTCCTGAACCAGTACTGAGGCTCCTGATCCAGTTCTGAGCCTCCTGAACAAGTACTGAGGCTCCTGAACCAGTTCTGAGCCTCCTCCTGAACCAGTACTGATCCTCCTGAACCAGTACAGAGCCTCCTGAACCAGTTCTGATCCTCCTGAACCAGTTCTGAGCCTCCTAAACCATTACGGAGCCTCCTGAACCAGTACAGAGCCTCCTGAACCAGTACGGAGCCTCCTGATCCAGTTCTGAGCCTCCTGAACCAGTTCTGAGCCTCCTCCTGAACCAGTACTGAGGCTCCTGATCCCTAGCCCTGAACCAGTACTGAGGCTCCTGAACCCTGCCTCCTAAACATACGGAGCCTCCTGAACCAGTACAGAGCCTCCTGAACCAGTACGGAGCCTCCTGATCCAGTTCTGAGCTCCTGAACCAGTTCTGAGCCCCTCCTGAACCAGTACTGAGGCTCCTGATCCAGTTTCTGAGCCTCCTGACCAACTGAGGCTCTGAACCAGTTCTGAGCCTCCTCCTGAACCAGTACTGATCCTGAACCAGTACAGAGCCTCCTGAACCAGTTCTGATCCTCCTGAACCAGTTCTGAGCCTCCTAAACCAGTACTGAGCCTCCTGAACCAGCTCTAAGCCTCCTGAACCAGTACTGAGCCTCCGAGCCTGAGCCCCTGAACCAGTACTGAGCCTCCCGAACCAGCACTGAGCCTCCTGAACCAGTACTGAGCCTCCTGAACCAGTACAGAGCCTCCTGAACCAGCACTGAGCCTCCTGAACCAGTACTGAGCCTCCTGAACCAGTACAGAGCCTCCCGAACTAGTTCTGAGCCTCCCGAACCAGTACTGAGCCTCCTGAACCAGTACAGAGCCTCCCGAACCAGTACAGAGCCTCCTGAACCAGTACAGAGCCTCCTGAACCAGTACAGAGCCTCCCGAACCAGTTCTGAGCCTCCTGAACCAGTACTGAGCCTACTGAACCAGTACAGAGCCTCCCGAACCAGTTCTGAGCCTCCTGAACCAGTACTGAGCCTCCTGAACCAGTACAGAGCCTCCTAAACCACTACAGAGCCTCCTAAACCAGTACAGAGCCTCCTAAACCACTACAGAGCCTCCTAAACCAGTACTGAGCCTCCTGAACCAGTACTGAGGCTCCTGAACCAGTTCTGAGCCTCCTAAACCATTACGGAGCCTCCTGAACCAGTACAGAGCCTCCTGAACCAGTACGGAGCCTGACCAGTACTGAGCCTCCTGAACCAGTTCTGAGCCTCCTGAACCAGTACTGAGCTCCTGATCCAGCTCTGAGCCTACTGAACCAGTACTGATCCTCCTGAACCAGTTCTGAGCCTCCTGAACCAGCTCTGAGCCTCCTGAACTAGTACATGAGCCTCCTGAACCAGTTCTGAGCCTCCTGAACCAGTTCTGATCCTCCTGAACCAGTTCTGAGCCTCCTGAACCAGCTCTGAGCCTCCTGAACTAGTACAGAGCCTCCTGAACCAGTTCTGAGCCTCCTGAACCAGTTCTGAGCCTCCTGAACCAGTTCTGAGCCTCCTGAACCAGCTCTGAGCCTCCTGAACCAGTACTGAGCCTCCTGAACCAGTACTGAGCCTCCTGAACCAGTTCTGAGTCTCCCTAAACCAGTGAAAAGGGGCGGGCTTTATTGGATGACTCACACAGGAGCACCCAGGAGCCACAGTTCAAGACAGCTGCAGAGTGGACTAGATAACTAGATAACTAGATAACTAGATAACAGTCCTGGTTAACTCTGGTTTAATGGTTAGGCCCCTTAAACTTCAACATCAGAGAAGTCAAACTGAAGCCATTTCCTGAATCATGATAAAACTTGATGATAAAAGTGTTGGATGTTGGCAGAGGAAGAGTTGGCTCAGAGCCAGTTGTAGCATTTGTGAAGCTCGACTAAAACTATTATAAACCTGAGTGGAAGCACAAGGCCAGAAAAAAAGAGATCAACAGAAAAATAAAGTTAAAAACTTCTGACAACACGTGTCCTCTTCAGAAGAGAGCTGAATACGGATCTGTCCTCCACCAGCAACAAAGGGACACGTCAACAAACACCAATTAGCCTTCCTCCTCCTACCTCCTCCTACCTTCTTTCTCTTCTTCCTCCTCTTCTTCTCCTTGGCAGCCTGAGCTGCCTTGTGCTCGTAGACCAGAGCGGTGAGGTTGGCCACGTACTCGTCCGTCTGCTGCAGCAGGTAGGCCAGACGCTTGTCCTTCTTCTGGTCGATGAGCTTCCTGTAGCCCTCCTCATCTTCAGCCTGGATGAGACACACGTTCAGGCGGTTAGCTCCTGATCCATAACACAGACTCTGTCCATGAACCCCAGGAGGTCCGCTGGGTTCAGGTTCCCGCCCTCACCATCAGCCTCCTCATCCTCTCCTTCTCGATCCGCTCCGTCTCCTTCTTCTGCTCCCTCTCCGTGTTGGTGTGCCACGTGGCGATGGCCCGGGTCAGCTTCTGGATCTTGCCGGACACCGAGCGGTGGTACTCCTTGAAGTCTTTGGCGTGCTGGAGGATGCTGTTGAGGTATTCCTGGAGAGCAGGTCACAGATAGACAAGACTACCGTCACAGGAGGTAACAGGTGAAGCAAACACCTGCGCGGCAGGCGACTCACCTGATGCTTCTGCCGGCGCTTCTTTTCCTGCTCCAGCTTCTGCTGCTTCTCCAGCTTCTCCGTCATGCGCGCCTCCCTCAGCGTCTGTCGTTTGCTGCGGCGGTAAGCCTTGGAGTTGAGCGCCGTCTCCAGGGTCGTGTCCCGCCTCATGCACGCCACCACGTCCTGCCTCAGCTGGTCACATGAACAGGTTTGACAGGTGAGGCGGCGCTGAACGTTACCTTAAACACCCACGACCCGTCGGGTTCATTCCTCGAGGCTCCAGCTCGACCGTGAGCGATCGCGGACGTGACGTCTGTGAAATAAAGCGAGCGTCGGCAGTGTACCTGTCGCTGGAAGTTGAGCAGGCGCAGCGCCTTGAGCTCCACGGTGGCTTTCGTCCTCAGGTCAGGGGGCAGAGATCCCGGCAGACTCTCCAGCTCCTGGATCCGGTGGGCGATCCGAGCCTGCAGCCTGAGGGGCGTTAACGGCAGCGCTGTTAGACTCTTTAAACGCAACGGTCGGGCAAAAAAAAAAAAAAAATTCACAATGGAAATTACAAACCAAACGAGAACCAATTAAACTGTAGGTGGCAGGACACAATTAAACGGTTGTGAACGCTGCTTTGGGCTTTTGGAAGCAACGTTTCAAAACTATGACCGATTCAGAAGCAGAGATTTAGTGCAGTGGTTCTCAACTGGCGGGTCGTGACCCAAAAGTGGGTCGCAGACCCGTTTTCAGTGGGTCGTGGGCCTTTGCCTGGGGAAGGAAAAGGGACAAGGACCTCGCAATACGATATGTTTCATGATACTTGGGTCACGATATGATATTATCACAATATATTGCGATATTCTACCCAGTTAATATCAAAATTAAAAGTAGAGGTGAAAAATCAAGTTGCTGTATATGTTCATCAGATGATATTGATCATTCAGAGGACAAATTGAGTCAAAACTATTTGCTCCAGAACAACCTATTTATTGTTTAGTAGGGCTGGGCAAGTTAACGCATTATTATCGTGTAACTCATTAATTTATTAACGCCGACATTTATTTTATCGCGCGTTAACGCATGTTGCTCACATGCTTTTGTTTTGAAAAGTCTGTTACTGGCTGCTGCAGAACCGGAAGATAATTGGCAGGTAAACACCTAAAACAGACATGGAGAACGGTAAAAATCCGTGAACTTTACAGTTCAGGTAGCAACTCAGGTAGAAATATTAACAATTCTGTCTAAAAAAAAAAATTAAATTCTTGACTGCAACAAAACTTTGTGGTCATTCCTCCATGTTCCATCAGATCTGCTCCATGTGTTCACTGTCCTGCTGTTCTCTAGCTGGTTACTGCAGTGCAGCTCCATCTAGTGGCACAGATGTGTAATGACAACAGAAAGTCCAGTCCTCCATTATAAAACGAATTCAGTTCTGTGGCCCGTTTTCTAATGTTGTATTTTGATCCAAATCAAATGGAAATTTAATATTTAAAAAAATTTTAAATGGCATTTTATTGTTTTTTTGTGTTAGATTAAAAAATGAAAAACGTAATAAAATGTCGCTTTTTAATTTTTTTGTATTTTTGATTGACAATTGAAAATGGAAAGAATGAATGATACATGGATTGATAAAGTTACTGAACTTTAACATGGACATTTTCATTTTAAAGTTCTCCCAGACGGAGGATTCAACAGAAACAAGGTTATTTGTAACAACTGACAAGTTGAACTCCCCGTTAAAAGTTTCTGCTGTTACCTCAGAAATTACCTGTTTTAATGTTCTGATTGTGCTGAGACACAATCATTTTGTCGGATTTTGTTTGTAAACTTTTTTTTATTTTTATAAAAACAGGATGACATTAATGTCCTGGCAGTAGCAATAAGCTTTATTTTATTTGACATTTTTTAAGATGAGATTTACACTAAATATGTGTAACTGACAAGTGCTGATGTTAAAAGTGTTTGAACAACAAATGTTATGGCACTTTATTTCATATGGCAGCAGAACATTTAAATAAAAGTGACCTTTACACTACTGTTGAATTCACTATTTGATTTTGCGTATAAAATGCGATTAATCGTGTTTAATCAGGGAAATAATGCGATTAATCGCGATTACAATTTTTAATTGTTGCCCAGCCCTATTGTTTAGTATTAGTGTTTTTGCACATTTAAATTTTAAACAATTTAAATGTGAAAATTAAACAATTTTCCTAAAAAAAATCGATATTAGGAGCTGAAAAATCAATATTATATTGGGCGGCCGAAAATCGCGATATATTGCCAAATCGATAGTTAAACCAGTAATGAATACCTGTACTCTCTCTCCTGCAAGATTCCCATTGGGTCCAGGCCCTGGGGCTTCTGGACCGGCGTGATGCGGTTCTGCTTCTGCTGCATCTGCAGCATGGGAGACACCTGCTGGCCCGGAGGCTGGGCGGCTGCCGAGCTGCCCGGTACGGGCCCCGGGGCGGCGGCGGGGGTCTGAGGGGGCGCGGGGGACGGGCGGCCGCTGGGAACAGAGGGGAGGTGCTTCTGAGCGCCGGGTTGGTTCTCAGCGCTCTGACCTGGAGGGGAAACAGACCAGTCTTTCAAAATAAAGATTTTTTTTTTAGGACCTTCATGGCAGGAAACACTAACTTCCACGGACACAGCTCACATGTCAGAGGATTTACTGAAACATTACAGATGGTAACGAGTAGGGCTGCACGATAATTATCGACCCGATAACTATCGGGCCGATAACAGGAAATTATGACATCATCCTGATAACTCTGATATCCCGACGAATAGCCCCGATAACATTTTTTTTTTTTTAACACGACAGTGCCTCGCTCCCTCTGAGCCTTGAATGACCGGCAGTGAATGTTATGTTCAAGTGACGTCGACATAATCAGAAAAACGATTACTCAATAAGGAATATTAAGAATACCCCTTCATGCCAGAAAACAACTCGTTAACTCGGTCATAATTTTGGTAGTTGCTGACTTTAATTGATATTTGTAGTATTTTCCCACATGTTACACATAAAAAATAGAAAAAATAGAAAAGGCCGAAAGAACGACTGACAAACGAGGGAACAGAGGAATTTATGTTACACCTTGCATGCAGCATTGTGCAGTGCGCTGATAAAAACAAACAAACATGGCCACCATTATATGGAACTTTGTTTAAGTTACAGAAGAAGATAGTTCACTGGATATTTGTGACAAATGCTCCAAACAAAGGAGGGAAAAATAACACAAGTTTTAATACGTCAAACCTGATCAGCCACCTGAAACATAACCATCGCTTCTATGGAGTTTTGAAATCACGCTAACGTGAGCTAACGTGAGCTAACGTGAGTAAGCCAGGAGCAACCCCACTTTTTCAGTTTATTTACACAGACAAGTCTAACTTGTATCAGTACATTATGACCTGTGCATTATTTTTTTATTGTCATTGAGGAATGTAATTTTTCAGTTAGTAATTCTGATGCATGTATTTCCATCAGTTCAAGGAGCCTTTATTTTTTATATCAGTAAGTAATGAACCTTATTTAAGTTAATGTGAGATATCAAATAGGTTTGTTTAATAGCTTTATGAAAATGTTTGAGAGGCTTGACAATAGTTTTTCATTGGAAAAAATAAATATTTGTTAATTTAAAGAGTCAAAACTATTTTTGGTTTTGTTCATAGTATTGATGTAATGATCTTGGGTATATGTGTGTGTTATCGGTTATCGGTATCGGCCTTTAGGAGCTGAAAGTTATCGGTATCAATTTAAAAAAACAGTTATCCTGCATCCCTAGTAAGGAGTTTACGCTTTCATCAGCAACCAAAATGTAACGAATGGAAACAGTTTTGTTCCATCAACTGCTGTCTCTTCCCAGTGATCAGTCTTATTTTCTGCTGCAGACTTGCCTTCACTCCAGGGTTTGGCTCCTGTGCTTTGATTGTGTCCTTGCATGGCTGGTGTTGGGCAGGGGCTCGACTGGGGACCACCCATGGGTGCCATCGGCATACCTTTGAACAAAATGACCAGTTAGACTTTATTAGTTGCTCTGCTGAAGTTTTCAAACTTTTTGTTTTGTTTTTTTGCGTCTACGTTAAAGCTGAGCGATTTTATCGATTCTGCGATATATATCGATATTTTATTTCTCCAGAGAGAATCGATTTTCAGCTGCGGATATCGATATTCTAAGCTTCTTTCAAAACCCCCGTGTTCCCACCTTTAAAAGCTTGCAAGCAACAATTTGCACTGTTTAAATAAATGAAACTATTTTTCTCAACAAATCTTTTATTCATTTTGTCCAGCATTAGCAAGCTGCCTGTCAGCCATATAATGTGTAATTGATGCTTTCAGTTCAATTAATTCAAACAAAGTCATTGGAACACTCACAAGATGTCACCAAAATCACTTTGTCCCTTTAAAATCTTTCGAAAAATGATGTAAATGTTTTGTAAAATGAATATCGATATACAGTGATCCCTTATTTTTCGCTGTTAATGGGGGCCGGAGCCCCCCCGAGCCTAAATAATGTGTTTAAAATATGTTTAAAACCACAAAAAAGTAGCGAGTCACTGCAGCGAAACAAGACAAAGGCTCAACTGTGGTCTTTCTGTTACCTTCACAGCCTCTGGTCTCTGAACCATAGTAAACAAACCGCTGGGTATTGTGCTATTTTTGGCTCGTAATTAGCGGCTAACACGCTAACAACAACAAAAGAAAAAGTCCGGTTTTCTCTGCAGGAACTTGTAACATCACACAGGTTGTATTGTTGGGCTCCTGTCGGTTAACAGAGAATGTAAATCTATACACGCTGGGCTGCTGTTGATGCTCACTACACTTTTCATCTAACCTCTTTTTCATTCTGCCGTCCCACGACACACACTACATTATCCATAAGGCCACATCATCACCCATAAGGCCACTTTCTTAAAGGGGCCAGGCTGGCTTCACAACATTTCTTCGCTGCGTGAGAAAGCGCACAACAGCCTGTGATGTCTCCACAATTTTTTCTTGATTTTTTTTTAAATATTATATATTTCTGAAAAATTCACAAATAACTAAAACTGCGGAACTTAAAGAGCGAATTGGCAAGGGATCACTGTACATCGTATCGTGAGCCGAATATCGTGTATCGTATCGTATTGTGAGATTAGTGTATCGTTACAGCCCGAGTCTACGTACCTGGAGGCCTGTAAGGACTTGCATTAGCCGCCTGCTGCTGCTGCTGTTGCTGCTGTTGCTGCTGCTGCTGTTGTTGTTGCTGTTGCTGCTGCTGTTGCATTGTGGGAAGGCTCCTTTTGCCCTGAATGGCCAGCTGGAGGTTTTCAGGCAGCGGCTGTCCACGGGCCAGAATCTTGTAGGCAAGTATTTGAGCTCTGAGCTGCTGCAGCTGGACCGGACTGAAGGCCGAGGGCCCCCGCCCCTGCTGGCCCATGCTGGACATGTTGGCCATGCCTCCCTGAGGATCCATGGACATCATCGGGCCCGGCTGGGAGGGGGGCATGTGGGGGGGCGTGGGTCCACCTCCGCCTCCTGACATGGGACTGGACGCATGCTCGTGAACCCCCATGGGGGACGGGTGTGGAGACAGGTATCCTAGACCCGACAGAAGAGGACTCCATTCAGACGACATTCAGACCCTCACAGCAGGTCACATGACCCAAAAAGGAAAAACTGCCTTCAAACACCGATCCACTGAAAAACAGTTGCATTTGTTACCTTTAAAATTATTACTTTAATTTTTTTTAATTAATTAATAATTTTTTATTATTCAGGATTTAAATAATAATTTAATTGCTTTGAAATAATAATTTTTAATGTTTACATTCAAATAATTACAATAATAAAATAATTAAAATAATATTTTTTATTTTTCATAATTAAAATGGTTCATTCTTAATTAAAATAATCAAATTTGTTTGTTTTGAATAATATTTAAATAATTAAAACAACAACATTAAATAAAAATAATAGTGATAGTGATTAATTTGATTGTTTTATTTGTAATTAGTTATAGTAAGGGGTACCTTGGCTGTGCTGGTCCATGGGGCTCTGAGGTGGTCCCATACCACCGTGGAGGGACCTCATCCCCACTCCTTTCATGTGACCAAAGTGTATCGCCTCTGCCATCGCCTTGTCATTCATTCCCTCCATGGGCTGGAAAAAAATATCACTCATAAAAATGTTTTTACTTAGAAGTCACGACCTTACAAACTCAACAGCGAGGTCAAAAGAAGCCCAAAGCCTGGATAACGTGTTAACTGTTGTAATATGTAACTGTGCAAATACTCAACAATGTGTAACATTTTACTAACAGATTTTTCCTAATAGAAATAAAAAAATCTCCCTTTTAAAAGGATATATGAGCTCACTAAGCACTCAAAAACAATAATAACAAAGATAAATACTAGGGGTGCACGATAACTATCAGGCCGATAACAGGAAATTATGACGTCATCCCGATAACTCCGATATCATGACAAATAGTCCCAATAACATTTATATTTCTGTCAACACAGCAGTGTCTCGCTCCCTCTGAGCCTTGAATGACCAGCAGTGAATGTTATGTTCAAGTAACATCGGCGTAATCAGAAAAACAAGAAAATCAAGAATACCTCCTCATGCCAGAAAACAACTCGTTAACTCGGTCATAATTTTAGTAGTTGCTGACTTTAATTATACGCAGTATTTCCCCTCATGTTACACATAAAAAAGAAAAAAATAGAAAAGGCTGAAAGAACGACTAGCAAATGAGGGAACGTGGGAATTTACGTTCCACCTTGAATGCAGCCTGCAGCACAGCGCTGATCACAACAAACATGGCGGCGTGGAACTTCGTTAAAGTTTCAGAAGAAGATAGTTTGGTGGTTATTTGTGACGAATCCTCCGAGTGAATTCTACGAGGAGGGAAGCACAAGCTTTAATAACGTAAAACCTGATCAGCCACCTACAACATAACAATCACTTCCATGGAGTTTTGAAATCACGCTAACGTGAGCTAACGGAAGCTAATGCTAACGTGCACAATCCAGCAGCAGTCTCTCCTCTCCCTCATTCCTCTCATCTAAAGCTTCCATGAGATTAAAAAATACAAAACAAAAACTACTGAATCTCATTTACTTTAATTAAAGGTATTAATTTAAATGGAACCACAAGCCAAAATCCTTTAAATGTTAATCTTTTTCAGTTAGTAATTCTGATGCATGTATTTCCATCAGTTCAAGGAGCCTTTATTTTTTATATCAGTCAGTAATGAACCTTATTTAAGTTAATGTGAGATATCAAATAGGTTTGTTTGATAGCTTTATGAAAATGTTTGAGAGGTTTGTCAATAGTTTTTCATTGGAAAAAATAAATATCTGTTCATTTAAAAAGTCAAAACTATTTTTGATTTTGTTCATAATATTGATGTAATGATCTTAGGTATATGTGTGTGTTATCAGTTATCGGTTTCGGCCTTTAGGAGCTGAAAGTTATCGGTTCTCGGTATCGTTTTTTTTTTTTTAAACAGTTATTGTGCATCCCTAATTTAATCCACAAGGAACAGGATTCATGGGAGACCTTGTGAAGCCCATCAGCTACAGATCTTCTCTCACAGTCAGAGTAAACTTCTCCTCCATCAGCAGAACCAGAACCTACCTTGTGCATAGGATACATGCTGTCCTGAGAGTAATCGCCCTGCCCCTGGCCCTGCATGCCATGGGCTGCGTTGGGTGTTCCAGGTCCAGGGCTGGGCCCCATCATGCTGTGAACAGAACCGGGTGAGGGGTCCGGACCGGGGCTGGGGCCCAGGATGGGCCCCGGGGACAGACCCGCCCCAGGAGACGGGCCAGGATGGGACATGCCACCTGGTGTGTCTGACGGGGTGGACATCTACTGACCAACTGGGGAGGACGCCAGGCAGCTACAGGAGAGACAACAGAGACCAAAACCACCAGAAGATTAGGAACACATGTGAAATCTGATTTACAAAACAAGCTTTTTTAAAATCTTCCAACATGCTAAAAAATGTCTCTCATTAAAAAAAAAAAAAAAACTGTCTGAAATGACCTAACTGCGGTGGTGGACAGTAGAGTATATTTAATCAAGTATTACTGTATAAATATCAGCTTTGTTTACCTAAAAACTGTTTTATTATTTCATTTCAGGAGGAAATATTGAGCCGTTAACACCACAGTTCAGTTTATAGTTTGGTTACAAGCAGCTTATGAGCAAATTATTTAAATCTTACTTTACAGCTATGTCACTTATTTATTTTTATATAGGAATGAAAAAAGAACCCTGAAGGCAACGTGTCTGGACAAGGGCCAGAGTCTGGACCAGAGCCTGGACCAGGGCCGGAGCCTGGACCAGGGCCGGAGCCTGGACCAGGGAGGGTGTCTGGACCAGGGCCAGAGTCTGGACCAGAGCCTGGACCAGGGCCCGGAGCCTGGACCAGGGCCGGAGCCTGGACCAGGGCCGGAGCCTGGACCAGGGAGGGTGTCTGGACCAGGGCCGGAGCCTGGACCAGAGCCTGGACCAGGGCCCGGAGCCTGGACCAGGGAGGGTGTCTGGACCAGGGCCAGAGTCTGGACCAGAGCCTGGACCAGGGCCGGAGCCTGGACCAGGGCCCGGAGCCTGGACCAGGGCCCGGAGCCTGGACCAGGGCCCGGAGCCTGGACCAGGGAGGGTGTCTGGACCAAGGCCCCAAGACAGTCATCCCCAAACAATGTTTCTGTCATGATTAGGGGTTTGAGCAGTTCTTTATTCTGGACAAATGTACATCAGTATAATCATTTTAAAGTTATAACCCCTCTAGAAACCAGAAACGTCCTGAATAAATTTATAACCCCTCTAGAAACCAGAAACGTCCTGAATAAATTTATAACCCCTCTAGAAACCAGAAACGTCCTGAATAAAGTTATAACCCCTCTAGAAACCAGGAAGGTCCTGAATAAAATTATAACCCCTCTAGAAACCAGGAAGGTCCTGAATAAATTTATAAACCCTCTAGAAACCAGAAACATCCTGAATAAAGTTATAACCCCTCTAGAAACCAGAAACGTCCTGAATCAAGTTATAACCCCTCTAGAAACCAGGAAGGTCCTGAATAAAATTATAACCCCTCTAGAAACCAGGAAGGTCCTGAATAAAGTTATAACCCCTCTAGAAACCAGAAACGTCCTGAATAAAGTTATAACCCCTCTAGAAACCAGGAAGGTCCTGAATAAAGTTATAACCCCTCTAGAAACCAGAAACGTCCTGAATAAAGTTATAAACCCTCTATAAACCAGAAAGTCCTGAATAAAGTTATAACCCCTCTAGAAACCAGAAACATCCTGAATAAAGTTATAACCCCTCTAGAAACCAGAAACATCCTGAATAAAGTTATAACCCCTCTAGAAACCAGGAAGGTCCTGAATAAAGTTATAATCCCTCTAGAAACCAGAAACGTCCTGAATAAAGTTATAACCCCTCTAGAAACCAGAAACGTCCTGAATAAAGTTATAACCCCTCTAGAAACCAGAAACGTCCTGAATAAAGTTATAACCCCTCTAGAAACCAGAAACCTCCTGAATAAAGTTATAACCCCTCTAGAAACCAGAAACGTCCTGAATAAAGTTTAACCCTCTAGAAACCAAAATCCTGAATAAGTTATAACCCCTCTAGAAACCAGGAAGGTCCTGAATAAAGTTATAACCCTCTAGAAACCAGAACGTCCTGAATAAAGTTTAAACCCTCAGAAACCAGGAGGTCCTGAATAAGAACCCTCTAGAAACGTCCTAGTTATAACCCCTCTAGAAACCAGAAACGTCCTGAATAAAGTTATAACCCCTCTAGAAACCAGAAACGTCCTGAATAAAGTTATAACCCCTCTAGAAACCAGGAAGGTCCTGAATAAAGTTATAACCCCTCTAGAAACCAGAAACGTCCTGAATAAAGTTATAACCCCTCTAGAAACCAGAAACGTCCTGAATAAAGTTATAACCCCTCTAGAAACCAGAAACCTCCTGAATAAAGTTATAACCCCTCTAGAAACCAGAAACGTCCTGAATAAAGTTATAACCCCTCTAGAAACCAGAAACATCCTGAATAAAGTTATAACCCCTCTAGAAACCAGGAAGGTCCTGAATAAAGTTATAATCCCTCTAGAAACCAGAAACGTCCTGAATAAAGTTATAACCCCTCTAGAAACCAGGAAGGTCCTGAATAAAGTTATAATCCCTCTAGAAACCAGAAACGTCCTGAATAAAGTTATAACCCCTCTAGAAACCAGAAACGTCCTGAATAAAGTTATAATCCCTCTAGAAACCAGGAAGTTCCTGAATAAAGTTATGAACCCCTCTAGAAACCAGGAAGGTCCTGAATAAAGTTATAATCCCTCTAGAAACCAGGAAGGTCCTGAATAAAGTTATAACCCCTCTAGAAACCAGAAAGGTCCTGAATAAAGTTATAACCCCTCTAGAAACCAGAAAGGTCCTGAATAAAGTTATAACCCCTCTAGAAACCAGAAACGTCCTGAATAAAGTTATAACCCCTCTAGAAACCAGAAAGGTCCTGAATCAAGTTATAACCCCTCTAGAAACCAGAAAGGTCCTGAATAAAGTTATAACCCCTCTAGAAACCAGAAACGTCCTGAATAAAGTTATAACCCCTCTAGAAACCAGAAACGTCCTGAATAAAGTTATAACCCTCTAGAAACCAGAAACGTCCTGAATAAAGTTATAACCCTCTAGAAACCAGAAACGTCCTGAATAAAGTTATAACCCCTCTAGAAAACCAGAAACGTCCTGAATAAAGTTATAACCCCTCTAGAAACCAGAAACTCCTGAAATAAAGTTATAACCCCTCTAAAACCAGAAACGTCCTGAATAAAATTATAACCCCTCTAGAAACCAGAAACGTCCTGAATAAAGTTATAACCCCTCTAGAAACCAGAAACGTCCTGAATAAAGTTATAACCCCTCTAGAAACCAGAAACGTCCTGAATAAAGTTATAACTCCTCTAGAAACCAGAAACGTCCTAAATAAAGTTATAACTCCTCTAGAAACCAGAAACGTCCTGAATAAAGTTATAACCCCTCTAGAAACCAGAAACGTCCTGAATAAAGTTATAACCCCTCTAGAAACCAGAAACGTCCTGAATAAAGTTATAACCCCTCTAGAAACCAGAAACGTCCTGAATAAAGTTATAACCCCTCTAGAAACCAGAAACGTCCTGAATAAAGTTATAACTCCTCTAGAAACCAGAAACGTCCTAAATAAAGTTATAACTCCTCTAGAAACCAGAAACGTCCTGAATAAAGTTATAACCCCTCTAGAAACCAGAAACGTCCTGAATAAAGTTATAACCCCTCTAGAAACCAGAAACGTCCTGAATAAAGTTATAACCCCTCTAGAAACCAGAAACGTCTTGAATAAGTTATAACCCCTCTAGAAACCAGAAACGTCCTGAATAAAGTTATAACCCCTCTAGAAACCAGAAACGTCTTGAATAAAGTTATAACCCCTCTAGAAACCAGAAACATCCTGAATAAAGTTATAACTCTCTAGAACCAGAAACGTCCTAAAGTTATAACCCCTCTAGAAACCAGAAACGTCCTGAATAAAGTTATAACCCCCTAGAAACCAGAAACGTCTTGAATAAAGTTATAACCCCTCTAGAAACCAGAAACGTCCTGAATAAAGTTATAACCCCTCTAGAAACCAGAAACGTCTTGAATAAAGTTATAACCCCTCTAGAAACCAGAAACATCCTGAATAAAGTTATAACTCCTCTAGAAACCAGAAACGTCCTGAATAAAGTTATAACCCCTCTAGAAACTAGAAACGTCCTGAATAAAGTTATAACCCCTCTAGAAACCAGACAGGAACAGTTGTAACAGATTAAAGCTGTGTCTCGTCTGTTTTAACCACATTTGCAGCATGCAGCAGTCACATTCCGTTATATAATTTGGTCAGATATGGACATATGTAGTTTAAGGACAATCCCTGAACGTCAGTCCGTTATATCAGCCTGCAGAAGCGACTCTGATTGGATCATGGCTTCCCTAAAAAAAACACTAATGGCCATCACGGATGTGCACACAAAATCAAAGTTACGACGAAAGTCTGGTTCTTGTCACCATCACGTCAGGTTTTTTAACGGACCGAATATAAGATTAACGTGACGTTTAACTCCAGATGTCACTCCGGATCAGATTAGTGGAGGTGTTTCTGAGTTTCTGACCGTTAGTTTGCTCCGTGAGGACTCTGCTAACAGCTAACTGCTAACAGGCTAGCCCGCTAGCGGCGCTGGTTCGGTTCGGACTCCGAACTGCGTCCGTGTCAGAAAGTTCTGACAGCCAGCGGCAAGAAGAGCGGCCACGAGCCGGTGTGTAGCCCAAATGAAGCACCTGTGAGTGTTTTTACCTCTCGGCTGATGAGGAACTGCGCAGTTAGAAGGAGTTAATGTAATGTTTCTGCTGTCTACCAGACCACTCCCTCTCCAAATTGTTTTGCTGTCATATTTAGTTTTGCCTGGTTTGTCAATGTCACCGGAGGTCCCGCCTACCACAACGGTGATTGGTTAACCCGCTGTCAATCATCCTATCCGTTTTCGGGGCATGCGTCTGCCGTAGAGACGTACCAGTAGGCTTGCCTCAACAGCGCCGTCATTTTAGGAAGGTCTGTTCAGCTGGTCCCCAGGGGAACCTGTACGGTCCAGTACCAGACTACCTATTTTAGGTTATTATTGAGCCCAGTTAGTTGTAACTGTGTTGATAATTTCAAATATGCATTGCCTGGTCTGTGGCTAAATATATTATTTTTGGTACAGACTGTCACAGACAATTCGCCCATAGCAAGGATGCACGTACGCATGTTACTATGGTTACACGTTTATTTTAAAGTTCCTCACACCAGAAACATGCTGACACATGCACTTTTAGCAACAAATGGAAGCAAAAATGTTAAATGGGTAAATCGGTTATACGTTAACCAAAATTAAAGTATGTTAAATGCAAAACAACAATCAAATAGATCAAAAAAGATGTTTAACCACAAATTTATTGGAGTATTTAACATATTACTTTGATTCCCTGACTGGAGTGAAATCAGTGAACCGAATCATCGGAGTCCGTGGTGTTTCCGGTTAGTCCGCTAACTTGAGTCCATGAACCTATCAAACCGAATCATCAGAGTCCGCAGTGTTTCCAGTTAGTCCGCTAACTTGAGTCCATGAACCAATCAAATCGAATCATCGGAGTCTGTGGTGTTTCCGGTTAGTACGCTAACTTGAGTCAATGAACCGATCAAACCGAATCATCGGAGTCCACGGTGTTTCCGGTTAGTCTCCTAACTTTAGTCAATGAACCAATCAAACCGAATCATCGGAGTCCGCGGTGTTTCCGGTTAGTCCGCTAACTTTAGTCAATGAACCGATAAAACTGAATCATTGGAGTCCGCGGTGTTTCCGGTTAGTCTGCTAACTTGAGTCAATGAATCGATCAAACCGAATCATCAGAGTCCGAGGTGTTTCCGGTTAGTACGCTAACTTCAGTCCATGAACCGATCAAACCGAATCATCAGAGTCCGAGGTGTTTCCGGTTAGTACGCTAACTTCAGTCCATGAACCGATCAAACCGAATCATTGGAGTCCGGGGTGTTTCCGGTTAGTCCGCTAACTTGAGTCAATTAATCGATCAAACCAAATCATCAGAGTCCGAGGTGTTTCCGATTAGTTCGCTAACTTGAGCCAATGAACCGATCAAACCCGATGATCTCAGTCCACTGTCTTACTGTGAGTCTGCTCAGTCACTTTTGATACTTGGTCCTTTTTGTGCTTTTCTTGGTGGTTAAGGTTTGGTGACTTCACTCCCCCTTTCATGTCAAAACACAACCGATATGCTAGTGTATCTAATCAAATTTGCAGATTAATTTTTTTGTCCTTAGATTCGTAAAATGTGAAATTTACTTTTTAAATTATGACTTTTTTGTATTAAATAAAAAACAAAAACACCCAAAAGTTTGAACAAGAAAATGCATTTTTTAATTGTAAAATTGTGACTTTTTTCATAAAATCACACATTTTTCTTGTTCATTCACAAATTTTCAAAACGACATTTTTTATAACAAGCAACTTTTAGTTGTAAAATTGTTTGTCAGTCAAAGTTGAGCCTTTTTTTTTCCAAAAACCAAGACTAGTAGTGGCTTTTTATCTTAAAAATACAATTTATTTTTCCAAAATACCAATTTTTGCAAAATTTCAGCTTTTTGAGATAAAATTACGATTATCGTAAAATTGCAAATGTGTGTGTTGCAACTCTTTGACCTAAAATCAGGAATTATTATTTATTGTTTTTTATTATTATATTGTTAATTCACAAACCTTTTTCATAAAAAGCAACTTTTTCTTATAAAATTGTGAATCTTTAAAGATCTTTTTTTAACCAAACCCATGACTTTTTGTAACTTTTAATCACTTAAACTTTACACATAAACACTGCATGAAACTGTTCTGATTAATCCAAACTTCACAGTAGCTACATCCTGTGACTCCAGGTCACAGGATGAGTGACACGGATATTTTCCGAAATATGTTTGGTGTGCTGCGAGTACATTGCTTCATGCTTTGTCTGACTGAAAATAGCTTGAATGATCTCTGAGTCACCTGGCTGCCAGTGTTTGGGTTAAATGAGGGTTACACCTTTTTTAAGAAGCCATACTGTAAAGTCACACCACCAAGGTGAAGCAGAGCTCCCCTTCCCACGCTAATGGTCTCATTAGTTCATAGGACATAGTGCTGGGCGGTATACCGGTTCATACCGAATACCGGTGTTTATTTTTCTCATGATATGAATTTTTCATATACCGTAATACCGGTGAGTATGTACTGTAGCGTACACAACGTTGGGAACGCCGCACGGCGGAACGTAAGTGCCGCAGAACGTTGTTTGACAGGGGACTGTTTTGCAGTTGCACTGGAGGCACAACACGCTACTAGTTTCTGGTTAAACGGTGATGGATGCTAACAGAGAAAGTCCCGAAGTGGAAGCTCCAGAACGGCAACATGAGACTGAGGAACTTCTTCCTAAACGAGGAGCCGTGTCTGTCGTGTGGAAGTTCTTTGGATTTAAAAAAGACGACGTCCAACAAACTACAATAATCTGCAAATGTTGCCGAGCTAAAGTTGTAGCCGCGGGAGGCTACACCAGGCTGGTGTTGCCTCCCGCGGCTACAACTTTAGAACGTTGTTTACATTGTGTAGGTAATGTTGATTTTTTACAAAATATGTTTTTTCAAGTTGTTTGCAAAATTTGAAAAATAAAAGGGTTCTGTATTTTAACTGCAACTATCATCATTCTGATTCCTTCACTTAATTAGAATAACGAGTGCCACCTCTTTGTAAATAGTATCATTTTGTGAGGCCATGCAAACCTGTATTAATACTAGCGTAGATATGAATGTTTTTCTACAATATTTACTCCTCGTGACAGTAAAATAGGTCATTCTAAGACAATTTACTGCAGCAATTCCTCTCTAAATGATTAGAGAATGTGGTTAACACTCAGTTGTGCCTTAAAAAAAAATAAAAATACAGTGATATACCGTGAAACCAATATAATTTTGAGAAATACCGTGATATAAATTTTGGGTCATACCGCCCAGCGCTAATAGGACATTGTTCCAAAAGTCTCGTAGTTTGTAAATGTCCTCGTAACCTTTTCCAGACTTATGAGCAGTAACATTACAGTTCCTTCTCTAAGATCACTGCTGATTTCTATCCCTTTTGGCATTATGTCGCCACATGGCCTTGACAGGTCGCCAGGCTGAGATTAAGGCTCAGTTTCAGTCATTTTAAGGTCTGATCAGGTTCAAATTATCCTCCAAATGTCCTGATATGTCACATGACTGCATCACGTTGTCATTTGAAGTGATGAAGCCGGTCAAACATCTCATCTACTCCTCCAACCTGGAGGTCAGTCCAGAGGCTGAGACGTTCCCACCTTCACCTGCAGTTTGTAAAGTGAACACTAGGTGGCGGCAGCGGCCAGCAGTTGCCCCGGTGAACCACCGTTTCCAGCTCCAGGCCGGTGCAGAGGTGCATCTCATGCACTTGAGCTCTAAATAAACACGTGGAGTCCAGCGTGATTGAGCGCCGTATCCCATATTCACCTGCACTAACTTCATAAGTCCGATGATCGCGTGGTGGAGTTTCAAACGCATGGCATGCAAATAGTGCACAGGTTTAGCAGAGCTCCATTTGCATGAGTTTGACATCAGAAACTGTGCTTTGTTTTCATTATGACAAGATAAAGCTGTTTTAACTAGACATTTGTTTGTTTAACCTCGGTGGATAAATCTTTTTTTTATTTCTACTCGGTACAGCACATCATTTGTCTGTATTTACATCAAAAGTATCTCATCAAAATAATAAAATGCTAATTATAATTCACATTTATTCGATATGTTTCTCTCATTTTTTTCCCAGAAGTACTTTCATATAAATTATATTTGTAAGTGTGCAAAGAAACAACTCATTGGTGGGACTGCAGTGCAAACACAACTATACCATATGTTGCTTTTGGAAAAAAGTTGAACATTATTCAACGTAGAAAAGAGGTTCAAACAGCAGAAGCGACCGGCTCGTGCACGTGACGTCTGCGGGAACGTTTCTCTGATGTGTGGTGTACTATTTCAGAATAAGTCAACAGTTCATCAGCAACAGTTCCCGTAGAGTTTTAAGTGGATGGAGTTTAACCCTCCAGCAACAACCCAGTGGATGCAGAAGGTTAAACTGGTTCACGTGATGGAACATCTGACTGACCAGCGACGGATAAAATCACCTACTTTTACAAAATGATGGTCTCCAGTTACGGACCTCCTGGCTGAGGAACCTTACACCTGAACTGTTACTTTTATTTTGAATGGACTAAAGTGACCATTGTGGAAGAAGTATATGTAGTATGTACTGTAGTATGTATTGTAGTATATATTGTAGTATGTACTGTGTGTGTCAGTATGTATGTGTGTAGTTAGATGTCAATGTCTATCTGGATATGAAATTACAACTAAAATTTAGGATAAGGCCTCAAAAACTGGATAAATTTTAAGGGTAATCATGAAACATTGGAGAAGGGGTAGGATTAAATAAGTTTTAACTTGTTCCTACCCCTTTTCAGACATGTTAAACCAAATATGTGTTTTGCATATTGGTATGTATGTGTATGTATATACAGTCATGGAAAAAATGATTAGACCACCATTTTTTCTTCTCTTTCTTGTTCATTTTAATAGCTGGTACCACTAAACGTCATCATGTGACTAAAACAGACAGAAAAGAAAACACTGAATGCATAAAAGCAGTGTTTTTTGGCAGTACAACGCCATAGCTATTGATGTAAAAACTTAAGTGATTTAGGTTATAATCAAGAAAACCATGGAAAATGGTAACATATCAGCTCTTAAATAAAACTCTTATGAGCAATCTTTGTGGTTATCGTTATGTTTGTCCAAACAAATGTACCTTTAGTTGTACCAGGCATTAAAATGAACAAGAAACTGAAGAAAACAAGGGTGGTCTAATAATTTTTTCCATGACTGTAGATCGGTGTGTATACATTGGGTATAAATTTTGTTTATTTTTTATTTCTTCTTTTTTGGGGGGAATATGTCCATTTAATATTTAGATTTATTTACAAGAGGTTCTATATGTCTCTAAATTATGGTTATGCACATGTGCCAGTGTATATTGATTTATGCATTATTATATATTTTATTTTATAAATATATTATATTTATTTTCAGATACATAGATTCATGATAGTGTTAAAATTGTCTATGCTTTAAAAGACTGTTTTGACATGTCTGCAATGGATCAATAAATTAATGAATGAAGAACAGAATGAAATAGCAACTTTATTGTCATTCAAAACATACATTAGTGCACAGTGAGAATGAAATAAATCACCATGGGACTGAAAAAATACCATAAAGTGAATAAATGAAAATCTAACACATGATAATATCTAAAGAAAATGCATATAAGTAAAAAAAATAGTAAAATTATCCTTCATCAGCTCCACCTGCTCAGCTGCTCCTCAACACAAACATCTGATCAGCCAATCACATTCATCCATGTAGACGCGGCCCAGACGACCTGCTGGAGTTCAAACCAGCATCAGAGTGGAGAAGAAAGGAGATTTAAGTGACTCTGAACATGTCAGAGTAGCTGAGATCTTCTCCACAACCATCTCCAGGGTTTCCAGAGGATGATCCCAGAAAGAGAAGATGTCCAGCTGTTGATGTCTGAGGTCAGAGGAGGATGGACAGACTGGTTGGAGATGATGGACCACAGCAGGTGTCTCTGCTGTCAGCTGAGAACAGGAAACATAGACTCACCAGAACTGGACCACAGAAGACTGGAAGAACCTGGTCTGGTCTGATGAGTCTGGATTTCAGCTGCAACATCCAGATGGAACCAACATTAAACCTTGGATCCATCCTGGTCCATCAACGGTTCATGCTGCTGCTGGTGGTGTGATGGTCTGGAGATGTTCTCAGAACCAGCTGATCCTGGTTGAAACGCCACGGTCTACCTGAGGATTGTTGCTGACCATCTCCATCCCTTCATGACCACAGTGGACCATCTTCTGATGGATACTTCCAGCACCATGATCATCTCAGTCTGGATCAATGAGTCCACTGTCCTCCAGTGTCCTCCACAGTCTCCAGATCTCAGTCCAGTAGAGCAGCTCTGGGATGTTGGAGGAACTTGAGGTTCTCATCATGGATGGAACTGGTGATGCTGTCATGTCAACATGGACCAGAACCTCTGAGGAATGTTTTCCGACACCTGGTTTAATCTTTGACGCCAAGAATGTAAGGTGGTTCTGACGGTAAAATTGATCATGAGGCTGTAACAGCACACATTCAGTAACGTTTCAGTTCAACAGTGCTTCGAGCTTTAGCTTCCAGCTAAAGAGAAGTAGTTTCAAAAAGACTCTAACGGGTTCGGTTCTGACCCGCCAGTTGAGAATCACTGCTTTAAGGCAACACACTTACATTTCATTCATCTAGAGCAGCCGTTCCCAAACTTCAGAACACCAAGGCCCAATTTGAAATGTGAAAAATCTCCGCGGCCCACCAGAACCTTTAATCACAACTGTGATCAACATCCAGGACTAGGAACCATGTTCTGATATTAATGTAAGGGGTCAACAAATAAGGTGACTCTTGTCATATTAAGATAAGACGACGGTAGAATAACACTTAACTGGTTTGTTTTGTTACTTCTTAATGTTTTTAAATCACGTGGTTAATATTTTACAGTAATTAAAAACATATTTTAAAAAGATCGAGGATTTAAAACATATTAGTT
The DNA here is from genome assembly GCA_018398805.1 of Hirundichthys speculiger. NCBI lineage: Eukaryota > Metazoa > Chordata > Actinopteri > Beloniformes > Exocoetidae > Hirundichthys > Hirundichthys speculiger. The sequence continues at coordinate 280,919 of JAGFBZ010000768.1, read as the reverse complement.
TAATTTTAATGACCTCTCACGGCCCACCTGCAGTACCACGAAGGCCCACCAGGGGGCCGCGGCCCACACTTTGGGAATCACTGATCTAGAAGCCTCCAGATGAGAGAAAGTTGCTCAGTTCCTCAAAAGAACCCAACACAAATTCAAAGTAGGACGTCCGAACAAAACTAACTTAAACTCACCCGTAAAATTGATAATTTCTTTCTCCAGAAACAGAAGTGCGGGAGTTCCCCGTGGTGCTCATGTTAGCAAAGACGTTACATTTGGAGATACGGTTTGTCCTGAAATAGCAGCAGTTTGAGTTAACGTGCATTTACAGTCAGATAGGTAGCATGTTCCAAACTTCTTACTGCCCATCAGAATGTTTTCTTTATTTTACAGTCGCTTTTATGAATTTATCACAAACTTTAACGCATGTTTTTATAGATTCATCTGTAGATGAGTGGTAGAGCAGGGAGGGGCAGTTCCAGTAATCCCATCACGGTTTCTCCAGTTTAATACCCAGATTATGAACACTTGCATGAAACGGTGAAAAAAGATCTGCTTTAGTATAGATCAGATAATTAAAAATAAGACTGTTAGTCGCTTCTAGAGTCACAGTGCAGGAGTGGAAATGTGTTATTGTCGTGAAAAACTCAATAGATGGAACTTTCGATGCACCTCCATGTGTGTTGTCTACGTCCAGTGACACTCGGATGAACCTGGAAGACATTCAAAGTCCAAACGCCCCATCATTTGAATGGTCTGCACCTCACAGATCAGCAAACAAAGCTGCTCGCTCCAGCTTTGATCTAAACTTCCCCTCCTCAACAATTCTGTCCTTTCTCCTGCGTCTTCAGAAAGGATGTGCTCGGGGTTCCTGAATGGAAATTTTACCCAAATGAACAAATGTAATTAGCTCTGTGGTTGAAGCCGCCGCCCCCCTCGGATTCAGCGAGCCAGGAAAAGGCTTGGCCGCAGACATTTGTCAGTGAAAGGACTAGTGGTTGTGGCTTCCACTCACCTTGAAACCCAAAGGCTCTGGGGAGTCACCGGCATGACGCTTTAGACAAAGTCTACAGCTTTTTACATGGATGGCCTGAACAATGAGGCCACGCTTTAATAGTTTCCCTGAAAGCTTCACTTTCAGACCCTTGTCTTGTCCTGAAGACAGGTGGGACGACAGACAATGGACGTTCATTCTAGAAGCAATGATTGCTCAATATATTGGCCATCTATGGTACTATGGCACCAGTCATCCGGGGTGGGAGTCAAACCCCCGACCCCCTGCAGCCTCTGCATGCGCCGCCTGCCTTAACCACTGTACTACCGGGGCGGCCCGCATTACTCAATTTTTTTATGTCTATTTCATTGAATTGTTTATTTCTGAGGTTCTCATTGCAAACTCAGCCTTGAAAAAAACGTAACCAAACAACTTACTTCCTGTGTCTTCGTGGAGATTACTGTAGGCTGGAAATGTGCAAAACAATTATTTGGATGTTTTTTACACTCCGTAATAACATACAATCTGCATTATTTTCTGTTTACGTAACCCTGTAATGCAAAGCACAGCAAAATATAACTTAATGCATCCTGTTAATGTATGAACACAACATTATATAGCATATATATATATATTAGGGGTGGGAAATGATGAAAAATTTTTAATCACGATTAATCGCATTGTTTCCCTGATTAATCACGATTAATCGCATTGTATACGCAAAATCAATCAATGAAATCAAAAGTAGTGTTAAGATTACTTTTATTTAAATGTTCTGCTGCCATATGAACTAAAGTGCCATAACATTTGTTGTTCAAACACTTTTAACATCAGCACTTGTCAGTAACACATATTTAGTGTAAATCTCATCTTAAATCTACCCGGCTGGCCTTCGGCAGGAAGGTCCCCCCATATGAGCCAGGTCCTGCTCAAGGTTTCTTCCTCTTAAAGTGGAGTTTTTCCTTGCCACTGTTTGGTATAAAGGTTTTTTTTCTCCCTAGTGGGAGTTTTTTACCTGCCATTATCATTGATTGGATTTAATTATATAATCTTAGTTGATGATATTTGCTCGGGGGTCATGCTCTGGGTCTCTGTAAAGCGCCTAGAGACAATTGTCATTGTAACAGACGCTATATAAATAAAATTGAATTGAAAAAATGGAATTAAATAATGTAAAATAAAATAAAGCTTATTGGCACTGCCAGGACATTAATGTCATCCTGTTTTGATAAAAGATTAAAAAAAAAAAGTCTACAAACAAAATCCGACAAAATGATTGTGTCTCAGCACAACTTGGCTGTTGTTTCTGTTGAATCCTCCGTCTGGGAGAACTTTAAAATGAAAATGTCCATGTTAAAGTTCAGTAACTTTATCAATCTGTGTATCATTCATTATTTCCATTTTCAATTGTCAATCAAAAAAAGAAAAAAATGAAAAAGCGACATTTTATTACGTTTTTAGTTTTTTAATCTAACACAAAAAAACAAAAAAATGACTGTTTTTTTTATATTTCAATTTTAGACTTGGATCAAAAATACAAAATAAAAAAACGGGCCACAGAACTGAATTTGTTTTATAATGGAGGACTGGACTTTCTGTTGTCATTACACATCTGAGCCACTAGATGGAGCTGCACTGCAGTAACCAGCTAGAGAACAGCAGGACAGTGAACACATGGAGCAGATCTGATGGAACATGGAGGAATGACGCTAACGTTTTGTTGAAGTCAAGAATTTTCTTTTTCAGACAGAATTGTTAATATTTCTACCTGAGTTGATACCTGAACTGTAAAGTATAGAGAATTTTATCAGTCTTCATGTCTATTTTAGGTGTTTCCGCATGTTTACCTGCCAATTGTTTTCCAGTTCTGCGGTTAATGCGTTAACGCGATAATAACGCATTAACTTGCCCAGCCCTAATATATATATATATATATATATATATATAAAATAGTAAAATATATGCACTTACTTCATCAGCTCCACCTGCTCAACACAAACACAACATCATTTTCTGTTCATTTCTGTTCAGTTCATTTGCGTTGAATTAGCTTTGTTGTGAATTGGAGTTCTTCAAGTAAAGTCAGTTGGGTTTAATAGAGTTATTATGTTTCAGTGAGGAAATGCAGGATTTGATTTAATTTGAATATTAGAAAAAACATGTTTTTTATTAATATTTTTTCAGTGTCTGAGAGTCCCATATACAGTCATGGAAAAAATTATTAGACCACCCTTGTTTTCTTCAGTTTCTTGTTCATTTTAATGCCTGGTACAACTAAAGGTACATTTGTTTGGACAAACATAACGATAACCACAAAGATTGCTCATAAGAGTTTTATTTAAGAGCTGATATCTTACCATTTTCCATGGTTTTCTTGATTATAACCTAAATCACTTAAGTTTTTACATCAATAGCTATGGCGTTGTATGGCGTTGTACTGCCAAAAACACTGCTTTTATGCATTCAGTGTTTTCTTTTCTGTCTGTTTTAGTCACATGATGACGTTTATTGGTACCAGGTATTAAAATGAACAAGAAAGTGAAGAAAAAAATGGTGGTCTAATAATTTTTTCCATGACTGTATATACTGTATATATCAGTTAGTTATTATTGAACCGATCTGAACTGAATTGCATGTCTACTTGATTATACTTTAAGTAAATAAAGACGTGACATAATGTGATCCAGTCACATTATAATCCAAACCAGGTCTAAACACGAACACAAACTGGATCGTAGATATTTATACTCGAGCTGTTTTGTTATCCGCAGGTGTGTGCAAACAAAAGGTGTGTTATAATTAGTTTCCCGTGGGCCTCATTTGGCAGCAGCCTGTTTGCTTTTGTCAGTGTTACCCGAGAGTCCCATTTGAATAACCAGCGCTTAACTCTGTGGTGGACGTATTTCATTTCTGCGTCTCATGATGGAGCGACTGTTCAAACAGGAGTGGCAGGCGGCGTATTTGTCAAACGTGCTTGTTTAGCGTGTTGCAGTTTACATTTCATTTGTCATTGCTCGTGTTTCTGCATTCATACTTTTATCACAGCAGAGGACTGCAAACAGACGTGTTTTTGTGCTTCTTCTCCTGCATTTTCCTCATTTTTGTCATATGAAAGAGTTTCCTTTTCCAAACATTTGAATTTCCTTTCTAGTACCCGTACACTCTTTAAACAGGACAAGATAGTGCGTTTGAAGCTGTGGGAGATGTTTAAGTAATTGTGAACTTTCTTGATGAGAAGATAAGAAAGTGACAGAGGAGGAGTCGTAAACTAAAGTAAATCTTGTCATCGCAGTAAAAACGCGTTAAGATCTCAGCGGAGCAGGAAATGTTTCAGAAGTTCCTCTGTGCTGTTTTAAAATTTAATGGCAGCTGTGTGTGAAGTATGACACTGTTATAAATAAATGATGATGAATGAAATATTTAAACATCTGAGATGGAGCCACCAGTGTTATATTAAAGGCTAATATAATGAATATTTATAACACATGTGTTTTTAAATTGAATAGAATAACACATTGGTGATAAAATAATTTTAGAAATTAAAAGAGTCTGGAATCTGGACTCCTGGACCACCGTGACCCTGAACAGGAAACACTGGGTGGAGATGATGGCCAGAGGGCTTCATATTCAAAAAAAAGGAGAAAAACTCATATAAATGGGCCCCATGTGGGATCGTTCATGGGTTTGTGGTTGGTTCTATGTGAACTGCTCTAAGACCATCTCAGGTACATGAGTGATCAAAGGACACGGGCCCAAATGGGCCCAAATGGGTCCCACTGGGGACGACCACGTCAACAAAAACCCAGGAGGTCGATTCACATGGGACCAATATGGAGCCAGTGGACGATCCCGTATGGAGACCTGAGGGCAAATGTTGGCGTTGACATTTCAGAAGCAAAGGTTACTAAACGCTCTTCTTTGATTTTATATCGATCAAATGTGTCTGTAAACCTTGGAAGTCGTTGGCACGACATTAAAAGAGCAGACATTCAGGTAGACGTTCATGACGTGTCCATGTGGCTGGATTGGACCTCAAAGGTGGATCTCAAAGCTGGACCTTAAAGGTGGACCTCAAAAGTGGATCTCAAATGTGGATCTCAGAGGTAGATCTCAAAAGTGGACCTCAAAGGTGGATCTCACAGGTGGATCTCAAAGCTGGATACCAGAGGTGGACCTCAAAGATGGACCTTGAAGGTGGATCTTAGAAGTGGACCTCAGAGGTGGATCTTAAAGGTGGATCTCAAAGGTGGATCTTAGAGGTGGACCTCAAAGGTGGATCTCAGAGGGGAACGTCAGAGGTGGATCGTAGAGGTGGATTTCAGAGGTGGATCTTACAGGTGGCTCTCAAAGGTGGATCTCAAAGGTGGATTTTAGAGGTGGACCTCAAAGGTGGATCTCAAAGGTGGATCTCAGAGGTGGATCTCAAAGGTGGATCTCAGAGGTGGATCTCAAAGCTGGATGGACTCAGATCTTAAGGTGGACCTCAAAGGTGGATCTCAAATGTGGATCTCAGAGGTAGATCTCAAGGTGGATCTCAGAGGTGGATCTTAGGTGGATCTTGGAGGATCTTGGAGGTGGATCTTAGGGGTGGATCTCAATGGTGGATCTTAGAGGTAGATCTCAAAGATGGACCTCAAAGGTGGATCTTAAGGTGGATCTCAGAGGTGGACCTCAGAGGTGGATCTTAGAGGTAGATCTCAAAGGTGGATCTTAGAGGTGGATCTCAAAGGATACCAGAGGTGGATCTCAAAGGTGGTGGATCTCAGAGGTGGACCTCAAAGTGGATCTCAAGGTGGAGGTGGTTAGATCTCAAAGGTGGATCTTAGAGGTGGATCTCAAAGCTGGATACCAGAGGTGGACCTCAAAGATGGACCTCTAAAGGTGGATCTTAGAGGTGGATCTGGTGGATCTCAAAGAGGTGGACCCTAGAGTGGATTAGAGGTGGTCAGAGGTGGACCTCTTCTGACTCTCGTCTCAGCTGAAGGGTTTTCCTGAACGCTGCTCTCTTCTTGTCCTGCTCTCAGACCTTCACCCCCCCCCCCCCCCCCCCCCCACCCCCCTGATCAGTGTTGTTTCTGTCTTCATGTGCGACTCATGAAAGGGAAACTCTGGCCAGATTTACGGGCAGGTGCTCGCTGCCCTCCTCCATCATTCTAACCTCCGTCTCTGCCTGCCGGTGCTCGCTTTGTGAGAGCAGCATTTGAGGACTCTCGGGGGACCGGCATCTGGTCCGGAGCAGCGGCGCCGAGATCTCTTTCCAAGATGGTGCGGGGGCCACGCCGGAGGCTGTGAAGAGAGGAAACGCTGTCAGAGGAAGCTCCTTTGTAGTCGTCTTTGTTGCAGGTGTTCTGCCATTCTTTGTTAAAGCATGCTGTTTAATATTACAACCTGCCTGACATCTGGCCGGCCCGTTCGGACCAAAGATAATGATAGCCCTGCCAGAAAATGTCCTCTGACAGACGAGCACATGTGTCGATTAACAGAGCACGAGGTGCAATCGCATCTCATTTCATTGTTTCATAAAATAATGATCTTTAATCTGACTCCACTCTCATTATTATTCTATGATTGGTTCTGGTCTACGCCTCTCTGGAAAACTAAACATCCATTTTCAAGATCAACATATTTCTGGATATTATTTCCAGGGTTGTTTCTAGCTTTTTGAGGGCCCAGTGTCAGGTTCTGACCGGGGGCCCATATGTTCTAAAACCCAGAACCTTTAATATGATCTGAAAGATGCATTAATTCTCTTTCACTTTAATAGAAAGACGGGTTATATTAGATAATCTAAACTTCAAATTCAGCAATTATTGGCAAGAAAAAACTTCATAAATATGCAAATGTGCAAGAGAAGTTTCAGAGGCTTTGATTTTTACACATTTATGAGCTACATCTCAGAATTGTTTCAGTTTATAAACTGAGACTCTGAGTGAGAAAACTGAGAATTTCAGATTTTTAAAAATTCAGAATTTTCTAATTTTATAAACTCACAAATTTGTGATTGAAACAAAAAAAACCCTCAAATTATGAGACAAAACATCTGATTTTATAAACTTACAAACTTGCTTCAGAAAACTAAATTCTGATTTTTTTCAACTCAGAAGTTTGTATAAGAGAACTCTGATTATCTAGCTTTAAAAATTTACAAATTTGTGTGACAAAAATCAAAATCTTTGACTACAAATTCAGGAAACTGGGAATGAAAACTCCATTCACCTTATGATACTATAAACTTGCACATTTGTGACAGAAAACTCATAAATTCTGCATATATAATATAAATTGTAAATTTGCGAAAGAAAATTCTGAATTTCTGACTTTTCTGATTAAGGAAAGAAAACTCGTAAACTCTCATTTTATAAATTGTAAACTTTTAAAATTTTAGAAATTGTAAAATTTTACAAAAATATAATTTTCTAATTTTTTTTAAAAAATTTGGAATTTTGTAAAATTTTACAATTGTGAAATTTGACAAATTTTTCAAATTTACAAAAACATCGTAACTCTCATTTTACAAATTGTAAATTTGCAAAATCCAAAACGTTCAATTTATGACTATGAATTCACGATTTTAGAAGAGAAAACTCAGAATTTCTCAGGGTATAAACTTGAATTTGTGACAGAAACCTTGTGAATTCTGATGTCATAAATCAGAAATTTGCAAGAGGAAATTAAGGACATTCTAATTTTTCAAATTCAAGAAATTGTAAGAGAAAAATCAGAAATTCTGATGAAAATTTTCAAATTTGGAATAGAACACTAATAAACCTGATGAACTCTCAGATTTGGGAGAGTAAAGTCACAAATTCTGACTTTGTCCGACTGCGAATCTGAAAGACAGAACTTAGCATTTTGGACTTCATAAACTTGCAAATTTGTCAGATAAAATTCATAAATTCTAACTTTATGAACTCAAATTATCTGACTCAATAAATCTGCAAATTTGTGAGAAAAAAATAATTTTTTCTAAATTTTCAAATAAAAAAAAACAGAGTGAAAACTCATATATTCTTACTTAATAAATCTGCTGATCTACAAGATAAAAAAAAAGATAAAATATGACTTTCTGACTGTTTAAACTTCTGAATTTGCAAGAGGGAACTCAAAATCTCTAACTTTATAAACACCCAGATTTTAAAAAGAAAAATCCTTTTAGGATCACAGTGCAGAGCATCTCTGAGTTGTGACGTAAATGTCCTTTAATTCTTTTAATTCTTTACATTGAGGCTGACCTCGTAGCTTGGTCGCCCCCTGGTGGCTACAGGAGGCGTTAGCGTCCTCTTAGCAAGAAACAGTCCTGATTATTTCCTTGATTAGTTGTTAAAACATTAAATATCTCTGAAGCTGAAGGTAGGGAGCCTCTGCTCCGCCGGTTCATAAGAAGGAAGAAAAATGACCTTCCTTCCCGAAGGCTGGAAAATTCATTTGAGCAAAGCATGTATGCGGCATACAAAATAAAACAAAAAAGAAAACACATGAAAGAAGATGTAAGGAAGAGTTCAGGGCCAGGAGCAGCAAAAGCCCAACTTTAAACATTTTACTGTAACGTTCTGAGGTCCGAGTAAAAAGAAACATGTCTGTTGATGGCGTCTGTAATTGAGTTGTGTCCTCTTCTTTCAGCGCCGGCTGGAGTTGGATGAAACAGATGAAAGAGCGAACGGTTTGGCTCCTTCAACCCAAACCTGCTTCCAGACCTTTCAACTTGTAGCAGAAGCCCGTCTGAAAGAGCAAAGACAGCATGTGTTTCCAGCTTGTCACAGGGAATCGGTGCAGCCCGGGGGAGGGGGGAGGGGGTGAATACCTGCCCACCATCAGCGCATGGTGAGCATCTGTGAGCCGTTAAGACCTCTTCATCTTGACCACATGCGCAGGAGTCGGGTCGCTGGTGCTGAGGTGTAAAAGAGGCTCAGCGTTTGAGGAGGAATGTTGGTGGACGACGACCGACGACCCGGTCCTGAAGAGAAGAACCACGTTTGGACTAAGAGGTTCCTCTCACGACAGTCTGAACTTACCTTAACCGTCATCTGTTACTGTCATGACCGGTCTCCAGCCAGTCATATAAACACACTACTAAACTACGAAACTGGAGAAGTCTGCATGTTGGAAGATAAGAAGACAAAAAACACCTGGATGGAAGGTGAAACAAAGCTCTGTTGCCCCCCATGAGAACATTTACCTGCCATTTTACTGAGAATATATATTCTGTTCAAACTCAAAACTGCTTCATTTCACGTCGTTTTGGTCCCGAACGAAGGTTTATGATCTCTGTCATCTGATAATCAGAGGTGTGGACCCGAGTCACATGACGAGTACTCAAGTCACATGACATGAACTTGAATTACATGACTTGGACTCAAGTCAGATGGTGATTATTCAAGTAGCATGACTTGGACTCGACTCAGATTACTAGGATTTAACTGAAATGGCGATTACTTGAGTCAAATTACTTGGACTCGACTCAGATTACTTGGACTCAACTGAGATGACGATCATTTGAGTCACATGACTTGGACTTGACTCAGATTACTTGGACTCGACTCAGATTACTTGGACTCGACTCAGATTACTTGGATGCGACTGAGATGGCGATTACTTAAGTCACATGACTTGGACTCGACTCAGATTACTTGGACTCGACTCAGATTACTTGGACTCGACTGAGATGGCAATTATTTGAGTCACGTGATTTGGACTCGACTCAGATTACTTGGACTCGACTCAGATTACTTGGACTCAACTGAGATGACGATCATTTGAGTCACATGACTTGGACTCGACTCAGATTACTTGGACTCGACTCAGATTACTTGGACTCAACTGAGATGACGATCATTTGAGTCACATGACTTGGACTCGACTCAGATTACTTGGACTCGACTCAGATTACTTGAACTCGACTCAGATTACTTGGACTCGACTCAGATTACTTGGATGCAACTGAGATGGCGATTACTTAAGTCACATGACTTGGACTCGACTCAGATTACTTGGACTCGACTCAGATTACTTGGACTCGACTGAGATGGCGATTACTTAAGTCACATGACTTGGACTTGACTCAGATTACTTGGACTCGACTGAGATGGCGATTACTTAAGTCACATGACTTGGACTTGACTCAGATTACTTGGACTCAACTGAGATGGCGATTACTTAAGTCACATGACTTGGACTCGACTCAGATGACTTGGGCTCGACTCAGATGACTTGGACTCGACTCAGATTACGTGGACTCGACTCAGATTACGTGGACTCGACTCAGATTACTTGAATGATTACTAGAATGAACCAGGATGAGATTTTATTCTTTTAGCCAAAAACAGCATTTCACAAATACGTTCCCAAGAATAATTCTGTTTTGGAACAAAAAGTATGAAGTAGTTGACAAAAAAACACCTGCAATATGCAAAACATGCGGGTCAAGGATCACGGATGGATCAACTTCCAACTTTGTTCAACATCTGAAGTTGAACGATGAGCGGTAGGTGGCGCTCTCGTGCTGCGCTGTCCCTCACTGACATTTAACATACAGAATATTTCCAACATTGCCAGAAGGACTTGAAAGAACTTTGAATTGGTTTGGGACTTGGAACTTGACTTGAAACTTGCCCCTCTCGACTCGAGACTTGACTTGGGACATGAGGACAAAGACTTGAGACTTACTTGAGAATGACTTGGTCCCTCCTGGTTGAAGCCTTCAGGGAACAAAGAAAACAAGGCTTCAAAATCACTAACCTGAGGATGACATCACAGAGGGTTTGTCCAGTGCTTGTCGTTTGTTCTGTGGTTATTACAGGATGTAGTTTCACATGGACTTTGACCTCAGCGTAAATCCCGCTACACTGATCCCGAACAGCTCGGTTCGGCCTGCGTTACTCTTTTCCCTCCACCTGGGTTTTCAGATGAGCCAGTTTTATAGCGTCGGCCTCTGCAGGTTATCACTTGCTGTAATGCACACCATTCTTTGCAGTGTGTGTAAACAGAAGATGATGTATGTTTTGTCAGCCTTGTGCAGTTCGACAGGTTTCAGGAGTTAAGCTCTCTCTGAGGCGAGGACAGACGTCTCTCTGACAGGCTGGATCAGACGCTCGCTCCGGGAGAACAATACGTGGACGAGCGTTGAATCCAAGCCTGCAGAGCAGCGCTCACGACGGCGGCGGCCGCCCCGCGCTGCAATTAATACGCGATTCCTCCGCTCACAAAAATAACTTGTCAGGACGCCCCACCTCCCTCCTCCGAGGCCTTTCATGATACAAATCCCCCAACATTCCTCCTTCAAACTCGTATTCCCCTCTGCTGTCAGAGCTGCAACTCTGCAGCCCTGGACGGGAATCTTGTGATGACTTGTTCACAAACAGACGGGATTATATTTTTGTTCTGGCACTAAACAGAGAGAATATTCGCAGGATTATCTGAGAGGAGGAGGCCAGAGACGCTTCTTCTCCGCAACACTTCCAGTACCGAGCGAATCCTGTTCGCTCCTTCGTTTATCGTACGACACTGCGACAACGCGGTGTCATGATCAGCTGTTTCCATTTTTGTTTCAAGGATTTAGGGGTAAATGTTTATGCTAAAGCTATTTTTAACCAGTTTTGTCCAGTTTTTTTTCCGAGCAAACAGTCTAATTGTAAAATAGAATTAGAATAAAATAAAATAAAATAAAATAAGATAGAATAAAGTAAAATAAAATAATATATGTATTCAATGCCTTTTAAATGGACACAGATTGAAGAAAGCTGCAGATTTACTAAAAATAACTCTACTTGCTCTGAAGCACGGTGGTGGAAGTGTCATGGTTTAATACCAGTGCCAGTTGCCCCGAACTCCCAAGACAGGATTTCCAGGTCTTTCCATTTCTTTTCAAACCACATCACTGAATACCTCACAATAGCTCTGAGAAGTACTCAACCAGTAGAAGTACCCAACTGGTAGAAGTATCCAACTGGTAGAAGTACCCAACCAGTAGAAGTACCCAACTGGTAGAAGTACCCAACTGGTAGAAGTACCCAACCAGTAGAAGTACCCAACTGGTAGAAGTACCAACTGGTAGAAGAACTGGTAGAAGTACCCAACTGGTAGAAGTACTTAACCGGTAGAAGTAGAAGTACCCAACTGGTAGAAGTACCCAACTGGTAGAAGTACCAAACCAGTAGAAGTACTTAACCGGTAGAAGTACCCAACTGGTAGAAGTACTTAACCAGTAGAAGTACCCAACTGGTAGAAGTACCCAACTGGTAGAAGTATCCAACTGGTAGAAGTACTCAACCAGTAGAAGTACTTAACCGGTAGAAGTACCCAACTGGTAGAAGTACTTAACCGGTAGAAGTACCCAACCGGTAGAAGTACCCAACCAGTAGAAGTACCCAACTGGTAGAAGTATCCAACTGGTAGAAGTTCCAACTGGTAGAAGTACCCAACTGGTAGAAGTACCCAACCAGTAGAAGTACCCAACTGGTAGAAGTACCCAACCAGTAGAAGTACCCAACCAGTAGAAGTACCCAACTGGTAGAGGTATCCAACTGGCAGAAGTACCCAACTGGTAGTAGTATCTAACTGGTAGAAGTACCCAACCAGTAGAAATATCCAACTGGTAGAAGTACCCAACTGGTAGAAGTACCCAACCAGTAGAAGTATCCAACTGGTAGAAGTACCCAACTGGTAGAAGTACCAAACTGGTAGAAGTACCAAACTGGTAGAAGTATCCAACTGGTAGAAGTATCCAACTGGTAGAAGTATCCAACTGGTAGAAGTACCCAACTGGTAGAAGTACCCAACCAGTAGAAGTACCAAACTGGTAGAATTGCCCAACTGGTAGTAGTATCCAACTGGTAGTAGTATCCAACTGGTAGAAGTACCCAACCAGTAGAAGTACCCAACTGGTAGTAGTACTCGACCAGCCAACCAGAAGTAAACATGTTTGAACGCGTTCCCTGAAAATACACATAATCTGAAGTATTCAGTGGTGGTATAATAAAGTTAGACTAGTTCCTGACAGCAGTTAACATCTACACAGCAGAAATCTGAGAACTGTCCATCAGACACGTCCACACATGGTTTTTAAATTACATATCCAGAGAATCTCATCATGTGACTTTAGAAAAAACCTTCAAAGGAGACGTCTGCTTCATCTTTTTGAATATTTTGGTTTTTTTTTGCCCTTTTTTTCCACGGTGGTGTCATTTGTAGAGGCTGTATTACCCAACTACTCATCTCCTGACAGGTTTCTTCCACGTGTTTGCTAAATGTCGTGTTTGAGACCACTGCTGACATCAGTCAGTCTCACTCTATTTTTGTTGTGACTCAAACAACACAAGTTACAGGAAGCAAAACCTCTGAAATTCCATCTGAAAGCCCAACGTGCCTGAAACTGCAGCAGAGATGCGTTTTCCAGAGGTTCAGCTGCACAGCTGGGATGAGTTTGTTCAGGTAAACGGCTGTACGAGTCCAGCAGTGAAATGTAGATGGTTCTGGCCCCCAGCCAGAGCAGAGGAGGCCCTCTGCAGCCACCAGGAGGGATTTGGTGTGAAGTAGGAGTAGGTATGACGGAGTTACGATGCGACCAGAAGAAACCTGCTGAATTTCATTTTTACCCAAGAACAGTTTGTCTTCAGGATCAGTACACGACAGGAACAGGACCGTTGCTGCTCCTCGGTACAGCCCCGTCCTCAAACCCTTCAGCTGGAGGGAATAAATAATATAATATAATAAAATATTATATAATATAATATAATAGGTTATGATAAAATATATATATATATATATATATATATATATATATTATATATATATATATATATATATATATATATATATATATATCTATATATACATATAATATACAATGTTGAATTTCCCTTTATGGGATAAATAAAGTATTTTTCATTTCATTTCATAATACAATATTATATTGTTTATATTATATTATATTAGATTATATTATATTATATTATATTCTATATATTAATAGATTATTATATAATCTTATATATATATAATATATATTATTATTATATATATTATATAAAATATTATATTATATAATTATAATATAATATATGATTTTATATAATATATAATAAAAATCAGATAAAATTGAGTTTTCAACTTATAATTGCAACTTAGCTATAAAACATAGTTTCTCAACAATTGCAACTTTTCCCATCAAATCAGAACCTTTTTGTTGTCGAATTACAAAATTCACAAAATTGTGACTTTTGACAAAAAATTCCACCTTCTTGTTTTATAATAGTGACTTTTTGTTGTAAAAAAAAAAAATCACAATTACAGTATTTTTTGTAAAACCGTGACATTTTAACTGAATATGGCAACTTTTTTGTTTAAAATATTGATTTGTCATAAAATAGTGTTTTTTGTTTAACTGCAACTTTCTGTCCTAAGATTTAAGAATTTTTGCATTAAAACTGCAGGCTTTCATAATACTGCAACTTTTTATCATGAAAAGAAAATTCATGTCAGAAAATGTCAAATTTTGCAAAATTACGACTTTTTGACATCAAACTATGATTTTTGTCATAAAAATCACAACTTCGACAAAAAATTCCAACATTTTCTCACAGAAATGCAGGTTTTTTGCTGCAAAACTCATAAACTTAAGTTGTAAAGTCACATCTGGGACTGAGATCCTTCTGCAGAAAAGACACTTGTCAAGTCGAAGGAAGGAGGGGGAGGAGCCTGAGCGCCACCTGGAGTCTACCTGTGCACAAGCCGGAGGTCAGAAGGTTGGTGGTTGGTCAGGAGAAAACCTCGGAAGTTCACAACAAAGTCAAATGAGTTCGGATGGATTTCTGGCCGTCTTCTGTTGCTGTAGTTCGGTGCGGTGGAGCAGGCTGTGGCGAAGCATCAGATATCAGAAAATCAGCATGAATTTGTTTGCTTGATGTCCAGTGAGAACCAGTTGACAAAATATTAAAACACTGGACCAGGCTAGCTTCACGTCTGATGGCTGGCCAGGCTGTTTTAGTACCAAACCATCATGACGGTCACCTGCTGGCACCACCTGGTTGAAATTGTATCAGCCTTTTGGGACGTGTTTCTACATATCTGGTCAGTGATGGAAAAAGATCCATTTAAATGACTCCTGATTGGAAGAAGTGCTGAGAAAAACCTTCGTGTGGGTTCATGTCTCGACAGGCCAGAGCCTGCTTTGGCAGCACAGGTGGGAATTCATCAGTATTAGTCAGGACGTCTCAGTGTCTGTCAAAAATTCTTTGGCATCACAATTACATTTAAGTGCATTTCAGTAATTGAAAAGAAAATATGACATTCGACCCCTGTAACTTCAGTTAAGTATGACAGACTCAATGGTCTAATTTTTTCCTCCTCTGGTAGGTTTTCAGAGTAAAACCAGAAGTTCACACCTGAGCTTGAGTGTCAGGTGATCTCTGCTGGTTATTAGGTGTAAACATCCGTCTCCTTTTACCGCTCGATTGTCTTCTTCCCTCAGCTCTGACTCTGTCAGACCAAACTCTTGTCCTTAGACTAAACACTCTCAGAAAAAGACACATTTCCATGAGTGTCCCTGCTTGTTTCCTGGGGATTAAAACTTTAACTGTGTAACCAGCAGCAGGAGGGAGTCCTCCCTAGAGAGCATGAATGCAGTGTTTTTAGTTTTCATCTTCCTCCTTTCACTTCCATTAAAATGTTGTTACTTCTCTTTTCAGCTCAGACAGCATGTTTTTGGTTCGTGGTCCGGTTAGTGAACTTGGAAGGATCTTTAAATGATCTGAGGGTTAGAAGAAGTTTAAGTTGCTTGACCAGAGGACCCAACTGCTACCAGAAAAAGATGATGAGACAGAAACAGTCCAGTTGGTGTTGTTCGCTTAGACCTGCGTAGCTGAGGTGAAGACAGACTATCCCAGAACCCTCCAGACCAAAACAGAACCCTCCAGACTATCCCAGAACCCTCCAGACCAAAACAGAACCCTCCAGACCAAAACAAAACCCTCCAGACTATCCCAGAGCCCTCCAGACCAAAACAGAACCCTCCAGACCAACTCAGAACCCTCCAGACTATCCCAGAACCCTCCAGACTATCCCAGAGCCCTCCAGACCAAAACAGAACCCTCCAGACCAACTCAGAACCCTCCAGACTATCCCAGAACCCTCCATACTATCCCAGAACCCTCCAGACCAACTCAGAACCCTCCATACTATCCCAGAACCCTCCAGACCAACTCAGAACCCTCCATACTATCCCAGAGCCCTCCAGACCAAAACAGAACCCTCCATACTATCCCAGAACCCTCCAGACTATCCCAGAACCCTCCAGACTATCCCAGAACCCTCCAGACTATCCCAGAGCCCTCCAGACCAAAACAGAACCCTCCAGACCAACTCAGAACCCTCCAGACTATCCCAGAACCTTCCAGGCCAAAACAGAACCCTTCCAGACCAACATAAAACGCTTTCAAACCAACACAGAACCATTCCAGACCAACCCAGAACCCACCCCGACCAACACAGAACCCTTCCAGATCAACACAGAACCCTTCCAGATCAACCCAGAACCCTCCCAGACCAACCCAGAACCAATCCAGACCAACACAGAACCCTCCAGACTATCCCAGAACCTTCCAGGCCAAAACAGAACCCATCCAGACCAACATAAAACGCTTTCAAACCAACACAGAACCCTTCCAGACCAACAAAGAACCCTTCAGACCAACATAGAACCCTTCCAGACCAACATATAACTTTCCAGACAACACAGAACCCTCCCAGACCAACCCAGAACCCATCCAGACCAACACAGAACCCTTCCAGATCAACACAGAACCATTCCAGACCAACCCAGAACCCACCCAGACCAACACAGAACCCTCCCGACCAACCCAGAACCCTCCAGACCAACGCAGAATCCTGCACACCAACACAGAACCCTCCCGACCAACCCAGAACCCTCCAGACCAAACCAGAACCCTCCAGACCAAACCAGAACCCTTCCAGACCAACACAGAACCATTCCAGACCAACCCAGAACCCTCCAGACTATCCCAGAACCCTCCAGACCAACACAGAACCCTCCAGACCAAACTAGAACCCTTCCGTTCCAACCCAGAACCCTCCAGACGAATCCAGGCCACTTTTTTAGTTTTTATCCATGAACAAGACAAATAGCTGCAGTTTGGTCCAGAAGTCTAGACTTTCAGCAGATCAAAGGTCTGGAGTTGATATCAGGTACTGAGTTGGTATTTAGCAGCTGCTCAACTGGAGCCAGAAACATGAAGACCAAGGAGACTTCGGTTGTAAGTGAAGGAGGCCGTCATCAGACTGAAAAATACATAAATCTAAACATAAAAACCTTAGATGTGGTCAAATCAGCAGTTTGGTTCATTTTCATTCACAGAAGACGACTAACAGAGACGATCACAGGATCGTGTCCTCGGTGAAGATCAACGGGTTTGTTAGAGCAGCTTTTCTGGTACTGAGGACAAAATTAAGACAGAAAGACCCTGAAACAAGAACCTGGTGACTTCAGGAAGTCACACTGCAAAAACTTTAAATCTTAGCAAGTGTATTTTTCTAATTTCTAGTCAAAATATCTCATCACACTTAATATAAGACTAAATCACCTAAAGAGTAACATTTCAGTGAGATATAGGAGCTTGTTTTTAGACAGTGCATCTTGAATATCTTTGTTAAGTGAAACAGTCTCGAAAACATCTTGTTTTGAGTCATATCTCAGATGAAACAAGTTTTTTTGACACGTAATAAGATATTTAAGCTAATTTCAAGATCTTGTCAGGCTTAAATATATTGTCTTATTTCATGAAATCTTATTAAGTGAATTTTCACTTGTTCCATTGGCAGATTTTTTTTGCTTATTACAAAAAATGTCTTGTATTAAGTATTTTTTACTTATTTTTTGAGTGGCCTTTTTTCTAGTGCACTGACTGCAGATGATTTTCAAATAAGTGTTAAACTTTACAGTTGTATGTTATTATGTGACTCTGTCCAAATGGTTGTTGTTTGCTTTTACCCTTCACTTTCCATAAAGGAAATGCACAAATGTTTATGAGAATGTTTAATAAAAGCAGCAGAAATCTCTTTAAATCTGCCCCGAGGCCACATGATTGCACCGCCTCCTTTCTGAATCCGAACTTTCGTGACATTTTCCTCAGTTTTACGAACCCAGATTGTTCCTGTAATTATCTGGTGTATGAAGACTAAATTTTTTTTTTTTTTAAAAAGAAACGTTTTTCCAGAATTGTTTGCCGCAGACTCGCTGACAGCACTGATTTTCGGTTTCTTCAGGTTACTTTTCAAACGCTCCGGGCCCGACGGGGACCGCGGGGTGACTGAAGAGCGAACAGGTGGACCTCCTTAAGCTGGAAGAAAATAGAAAAAGCATAACAAGGCCCCTGTGGTTTCCTAAGTGTGCCCTCATTTACAATCTAGGCCCGCATATATCAGGGTTATAATCATTAACTACCAGTTCAGCGGGAGTTCAGAGCGCGCTGCGAGCCTGTGGAAGCCTGCTCCGAACGGGGTATTTAGGTTTTCCCTGAAACCACACGAGAGAGACTGACCAAATGTTATGGTTTAGTTGTTTCACAGAGCTCAACGGGAACTATTTCCTTTCACTGCAGAGAGAAATCAAACGGGATAGAGTTGCAAATAATGGCTTATTCCTCAGCAGTTTCTCTTGTGGTTAAAGCCGGGTGCTGAAAAATTTCCCTCTGCTGCAGAGATTTAACATGCATGACACATTATTGGAGTTTTAATGCAAACAAAAAAGGGAAATAAAGGAAGGAACTCTATATGACGATACTCCTTCGGGCGCCGTTGTCCCGCTTTGCCCCAAAATAACGATTAGGGCTTCGATCAAATATCACCGGGGATATTAGGCGGCTCCGGGGCGTCACACCGTCTTCTGCTCACCTCACCTCAAATAAGAAACGTGATCGCGGCTGGGAAACGGAGGCACAGATGCAAAAACTCGAACGCTCTCAAAAAGGTAACCATTAGACGTTTTAAAACATGAAAGAACTTCTCTCTTATTCTGGTCTGGTGCTCTCAGAGGCGTCTCTCAGATTAATACGCAACAAACTCTGCTCGGTCGTTGAGAAGAAACGAACGAGGAGAACGTTCGTGAGCGAGACCAAGCACAAGGATACAACATCGCACCTCGTCACCTGGACGACGATTCAACGTTCGCCGACATCACAGAGTTGGACCCAGTCTGAATCAGCGACTAACGATCAATATGAGACGATATCGAATACTGATCGAACACACTCACTTCCGTTCACATCAAATCACAGGGAGAAGCTGAGATGTCATTTCACGTTTTTATCTCTGGTTCAACAGGACAGTCTGGTCCTTTAACAAGAAAGACGACAGAAGGCCTCCTGCTCATCACGTAGACGAGGTCAAGACAACGTTCAAACCAGCATCAGACTGATGAAGAACGAGGATTTAAGTGGCTGGGATCTTCTCAACAACCATCTCCAGGGTGGTTCCAGAGAGAGAATGATTTCCAGCTGTTGATGTCAGAGGTCAGAGGAGGATGGACAGACTGGTTGGAGATG
This sequence comes from Hirundichthys speculiger, assembly GCA_018398805.1. Lineage (NCBI taxonomy): Eukaryota > Metazoa > Chordata > Actinopteri > Beloniformes > Exocoetidae > Hirundichthys > Hirundichthys speculiger. The sequence goes on along the minus strand of JAGFBZ010000768.1, from coordinate 261,386 downwards.
ATAGAAAGACGACAGGAACTCAACCATCTCTGAACAACACTGGAACCATGACGCAGATGTTCTCCAGCAGCAGAGAAGACCACAGCAGGTGTCTCTGCTGTCAAGCTGAGACCAGGAAACACAGACTCACCAGAACTGGACCACAGAAGACTGGAAGGACGTTGTCTGGTCTGATGAGTCTGGATTTCAGCTGCAACATCCAGATGGTCAGAACTTGGAGGAACCAACATGAAAGCCTGGATCCATCCTGGTCCATCAACGGTTCAGGCTGCTGCTGGTGGTGTGATGGTCTGGAGATGTTCTCAGTTCCAGGTTATCCTGGTTTAAATACCACAGACTACCTGAGGATTGTTGCTGACCATCTCCATCCCTTCATGACCACAGTGGACCATCTTCTGATGGATCCTTCCAGCAGGATGATGCACCATGATCATCTCCAACTGGTTTCTGGATCAATGAGTCCACTGTCCTCCAGTGGCTGCCTGGGCTGGATGGTTCCTGTTGGGCCTGGATGGTTCCTCTTGGGCCTTAGATGGTTCCTGTTGTCCTTAGATGGTTCCTGTTGGGCCTAGATGGTTCCAGTTGGGCCTTAGATGGTTCCTGTTGGGGCTGAGATGGTTCCTGTTGGACCTTAGATGGTTCCGGTTGGGACTGGATAGTTCCTGTTGCGCCTTAGATGGTTCCTGTTGGGGCTTAGATGGTTCCTGTTGGACCTGGATGGTTCCTCTTGGGCCTTAGATGGTTCCTGTTGTCCTTAGATTGTTCCTGTTGGGCCTGAATGGTTCCAGTTGGGCCTTAGATGGTTCCTGTTGGGGCTGAGGTGGTTCCTGTTGGACCTTAGATGGTTCCAGTTGGGACTGGATAGTTCCTGTTGCGCCTTAGATGGTTCCTGTTGGGGCTTAGATGGTTCCTGTTGGGCCTGGATGGTTCCGGTTGGGCCTCATATGGTTCCTGTTGGGCCTGGATGGTTCCAGTTGGGCCTTAGATGGTTCCTGTTGGGGCTTAGATGGTTCCTGTTGGACCTTAGATGGTTCCAGTTGGGCCTGGATAGTTCCTGTTGCACCTTAGATGGTTCCTGTTGGGGCTTAGATGGTTCCTGTTGGGCCTGGATGGTTCCTGTTGGGCCTTAGATGGTTCCTGTTGGGCCTGGATGGTTCCTGTTGGGCCTTAGATGGTTCCTGTTGGTGTTTAGATGGTTCCTGTTGGGCCTTAGATGGTTCCAGTTGGGGCTGGATAGTTCCTGTTGGGCCTTAGATGGTTCCTGTTGGGGCTTAGATGGTTCATGTTGGGCCTGGATGGTTCCTGTGGGGCCTTAGATGGTTCCAGTTGGGCCTGGATGGTTCCTGTTGGGCCTAGATGGTCCCTGTTGGGTCTTAGATGGTTCCTGTTGGGGCTTAGATGGTTCTTGTTAGGCCTGGATGGTTCCTGGTAGGCCAGGATGGTTCCCGGTGGGCCAGGATGGTTCCCGTCAGGCCTGGATGGCTCCTGTTGGGCCTGGTGGGAAACCCAGTCACTGGAGGAGGTCTGCTGCATGACTCCGGTCCACCGCTCCAGCACCAGCTGTGATCCAGCCTGGAGTTGTGGTGGAGGTCACTGGTTGATGCTGGTTGATGGAGGTCAACACCACTGCTCTGCGTCTGGCTGCTGGACTGATGAGGTTCTGGTGGGGATACGAGGAGACAAACCTCCACATATTCATCTGCGTGCAGCACCATGCACCCCATTTCCTCTAGACCAATCTAGAAGGAATGTCGTCAGCTCTGCATCATATTTTACTCTTTCATTTCCTCAGAGTGGTCTCCATCAGGCAAAAACAGTGTCGGAGTTCACCCTCATTTTACCACTCCTCCTCCTCCAGTGTGGAAGTTTTTTTTTTTACCATAGGAAATTATAACGTCATCCCGATAACTCTGATATCACGACGAATAGCCCCGATCACATATATATTTTTATCAACACAGCAGTGTCTCGCTCCCTCTGAGCCTTGAATGACCGGCAGTGAATGTTATGTTCAAGTGACGTGGGCATAATCAGAAAAACGATTACTCAATCAGGAAAATCAAGAATACCCCCTCATGCCAAAAAACAACTGTTAACTCGTCATAATTTTGGTAGTTGCTGACTTTAATTGATATTCGCAGTGTTTTCCCTCATGTTACACATAAAAAAGAAAAAAAATAGAAAAGGCTGAAAGAACGAACTAGTAAATGAGGGAACGTGGGAATTTACGTTACACCTTGAATGCAGCCTGCAGCACAGCGCTGATCACAACAAACATGGCGGCGTGGAATTTCGTTAAAGTTTCAGAAGAAGATAGTTTGGTGGTTATTTGTGACGAATCCTCCGAGTGAATTCTACGAGGAGGGAAGCACAAGCTTTAATACGTAAAACCTGATCAGCCACCTACAACATAACAATCACTTCCATGGAGTTTTGAAATCACACTAATGTGAGCTAACGGAAGCTAATGCTAAAGATTTAGACAAAAGTATGGCGGTTTGCAAGCTGTGTCACACAAACGTGAAGTACTCTGGAAATACCACCAACCTGTGAGCCCACCTGAAACGTCACCACCCGGACAAGCTAATGCTAACTGAGAGCTAGTCCAAGAAGTTACGGTGCGATCAGAAACAAACCACGCTGGACAGTGACGGCGGTTGTTTCCACCAGTTTCCATCTACTTCACCAGGTCGCAGAAAATTACGGAGTTCCATCGCCTACTTTATTTGTCAGGATTTGAGACCGTATTCAGTGGTGGAAAACGCCGGCTTTAAGGGCTGTGTTTACTCTCGCGGCAATGTGTCGCAGTTATCATGTCGCCGGTATGCCGCAGTTACTTTTGATTTATGCTCAATTTTGAAGCGCGTCTGCGCTGTTATTCAACGCCACAACGCAAGAGCGAAGATCACGAACTAGCTAAACTTACTAAACTTATCTCTTGCGTTTTTCCACTTCCTCACCATCTCGGCCGTATCCAGACCCACATTCATCGCTATCTCCCTCCATGAATTACTAGAATATGTGCTGTCTTTGTAGCGTGGAGAACCAGAATCGTACAGATGTGGGTACTTCCTCATTTCTTCGATGACGCGGATGTAGAATTGACCAATCAGAGGCCTCCTTTCTCTCCTCTCTGTGACACTGTCTGCGTCGACCTACCTACTACAAGGTCATTGGAACACTCACAAGATGTCACCAAAATCACTTTGTCCCATTAAAATCTTTCAGAAAATGATGTAAATGTATCTCAAGACGAATATCGATATATATCTTATCGTGAGCCGAGTATCGTGTATCGTATCGTATCGCGAGATTAGTGTATCGCTACAGCCCTACTGAACAGGATAAAGGCAGAATAAACAAGAAAGAGGAGGGATAGTAGCAGCAATAGCAATGCTGAACTCGCAAAACTCACAACAGCACTCCTGAAGCAGCGCAAACTGGGAAAAAAAGAAAAAGAAAAAGAGCAAACGCCTACCAAACACGTACACAGACACTTCCAGTCTTCCCTGGAACCGTCATCTGCAGGATCCAGAGGTCAATGAACGTCAGAAGGAGTTGAAACTTTCTTTTAAGGCACCTCAACTTCTGCTTACAGTCATTCGGTGGGTCCTTAAACGTACTTGATCATATGTAGCTCTCAGTTAAAAAGCCGAGAGTACACAGCTTCAGGCACTTTTAAGAACCCCCTCTTGTGCAACAATTACCCCTTGTAGGATTGGCTAATCCTGAAATATGGGCCTGTGACTAATGTCGGAATCTAGCAAGAAATCAGCTCCAGTTTCACCCGGCTTTATTGCTTTAATGCATGATGCAGATACCTTAGGCTATGATGAATGAGCGTGGGGATGCTGTCAGCGTCCCTCCTCCTCCTCCTTCCTCCTCCTCCTTGTCTTTCACTGTTGCCTTTGTGCAGGTGATAATGAAAAGTGTCAGAGAAGCATGTAACAGGCCCTTTTCACCTGCCTGGCAGAAACAGTAAGCTGTCACGTCAACAACGCTGCTGAATGGGCGCTCTCGAGCCGTTTCGCTTCTTGTTGTTTTACGGGGCGAGGTGCCTCGGAGAAGTCTCTCTTTTCACTCTCTCTCTCCGTCTTTGATAAACTTGCGATATTGTATCTTATTTTTTTGCGCATGTGCCAGCCTGCTGACACTTTGCTACAGGGGGATTGTGCATAAAGCAACAAGAACGGGCTTTAGTGTTCTTTGCTGCGCAAACAAAGTATCAGTCACGCTCTGAGAGCCGATCTCCGAGGCATCCAGGGCGTGATTGATATCCGAAGGGCCTCTTCTTGGACGGTCGCGCAGAGTCCTCGGGAGTTTCAACACTTGTGGTGAATTCAGGATTAAATTTTAAGAGGACTGAAATCGGTGTTTGCGTGGCTGCACCTGCAGGAGCGAAGACTGAGGGTAATTATCAAGTCATGCAGCACAAGTTCAGATTTAATTAGGTTAAATACCTTCAGTTTAACAGACTTCACTGAACAGGATGAAGGCAAAACAGACAACAAAGAGCAGGGATGATAGCGGCAGTGTCAATAAAGCCAAAGAAAACTACAGTACAGTCAGTTCATCTGTCGCCTTCGCTCATGAGACTTTCTAAAGGGTTGTTGAAGTTGGTGGGAACTGACACCTGCCAGGTGGGTGGGACGGAAAGGGCTGGAACACACCCACTTTTTTTTTTTTAGGTTTTCTGGCTTAGCTTATGCTAACTTTGATGCTAACTAATGTTTGGCCAGGAGGGGCTGGCTCCAAAACTGAGTCCGTCTTAATAGAGGCTACCTGAGTTGCCACAAAACGGTAATATTTTATCCACTAGGTGGCAGCACCACACACGGGGCTCCTCCTCCTCCGACCACCTCTGGTTAAGAAAGCAACAAGCCAAAGAAGGCGATACGGAAGATTAATTTTACATTTTCTACCCTCACACAACCATGGTGAGCCTCTACGATGAGTAAATCACATCGATCCAGAGCAAAGACGCTACACATCCATCACTTCGTGCCTGACGTGGCGTGAAGTGGCTGAAAGATCCCGCCGTGCAGACAAGATGGACAAAACAAACGTCGACAAGAAACTCCAGGCTGCGTTCCCGCCATGTCTGCGGGGACGCAGCCCCCAGTTACCCTACTGGATGGGGAAGCCGCTAAGCCGCTAGCACAGAGAAAAGACAGGCGAGCTACAGGCGTTCCCCTTGATACGTCATGTCCCGCGGTACTCCGGTGGCCTCCACTGATTTTCGTATTAAGATGTCCAAATTTACACCAAAGAAACTGTTTTGGTTTCCACAGTCAGACCTCACAGCTGCCTGATTTATATAAAGTTTATATAAAGTTTATTAGGGATGCATGATAACTATCGGGCCGATAACAGGAAATTATGACGTCAGTCCGATAAGTCCGATATCACGACGAATAGCCCCGATAACATATATTTCTGTCAACACAGCAGTGCCTCGCTCCCTCTGAGCCTTGAATGACCAGCAGTGAATGTTATGTTCAAGTGACGTCGGCATAATCAGAAAAACGATTACTCAATCAGGAAAATCAAGAATACCCCCTCATGCCAGAAAACAACTCGTTAACTCGGTCATAATTTTAGTAGTTGCTAACTTGAATTGATATTCGCAGTATTTTCCCTCATGTTACACATAAAAAAGAAAAAAATAGAAAAGGCTGAAAGAACGACTAGCAAACAAGGGAACGTCGAAATTTACATTACACCTTGAATGCAGCACAGCGCTGATCACAACAAACATGGCGGCGTGGAACTTCGTTAAAGTTTCAGAAGAAGATAGTTTGGTGGTTATTTGTGACGAATCCTCCGAGTGAATTCTACGAGGAGGGAAGCACAAGCTTTAATACGTAAAACCTGATCAGCCACCTACAACATAACAATCGCTTCCATGGAGTTTTGAAATCACGCTAACGCGAGCTAATGCTAACGCTCATCTAAAGCTTCCATGAGATTAAAAAATAAAAAAAATCACTGAACCTAATTTACTTTAATTAAAGGTATTAATTTAAATAGAACCACAAGTCAAAGTCCTTTAAATGTTAATCTTTTTCAGTTAGTAATTCTGATGCATGTATTTCCATCAGTTCAAGGAGCCTTTATTTTTTATATCAGTCAGTAATGAACCTTATTTAAGTTAATGTGAGATATCAAATAGGTTTGTTTGATAGCTTTATGAAAATGTTTGAGAGGCTTGTCAATAGTTTTTTTGATGGAAAAAATAAATATCTGTTCATTTAAAGAGTCAAAACTGTTTTTGATTTTGTTCATAGTATTGATGTAATGATCTTAGGTATACGTGTGTGTTATCAGTATTGGCCTTTAGGAGCTGAAAGTTATCGGTTATCGGTTATCGGTTTTAGTTCTCGTGCATCCCTAAAGTTTATATAAAGCCACAAACTTCAGCAAATTTATGGGCGTGGTCTGTTGAGTGACAGATGCATTGCTGCCCGTGGTGTCAGATGGATAACTGCCATCACTTCACCTACCAGGCATTTTTATCGAACTTGGCATATGAGCTCTGAATTAAGGGCAAAGAGAGCATAATCTCTTATTTTAAATGATAATACAGCTTGTTTTGTGGTAAATTTAACGAGCACGGCGCTGTGACCGGCACTAGGTTGGACCCGGCGGGCTCTGGGGGAGTCCTGGCCTTCGCCCATCGCACTTATTCACAAAATGTTTTAATACATGTTTACATAAAAACACACACAGCTTCTGACCCGAGCTGCTTGTTTGATGTCAAATAACCTCCAATGAAAGATATGTTCCCTTTATAAGGAGCTGTTGCGTAAATAAAAGTTAAACTCGTCAGCTGCGTGTTTCATTTCGTGGATTAGCAGGTGTGGACGGCTGAGGAGTTAAAGAGCAGAGGAAACATTGAGAGCGATCATCCAGGAGGAACATGTTCAGATGTGCTTCCCAAAGAGACGATTAGATCTCGGCAGTTGTGGACCCGACTGATAACAACACCAGTGACCCAGAAAGCAAATGTGTGGGTTTGGGGTTAGGGTTAGAGTTAGGGATTAGGGGTTAGGGTTACGGGTTAGGGTTAGAGTTAGGGGTTAGGGGTTAGGGTTACGGGTTAGGGTTAGGGTTAGGGTTAGGGTTGGGGTTGGGGTTAGAGTTAGGGTTAGGGTTAGGGTTAGGGTTAGGGGTTAGAGTTAGGGTTAGGGTTAGGGGTTAAGGTTAGAGTTAGGGGTTAGGGTTAGGATCAGGGTTAGAGTTAGGGGTTAGGGGTTAGAGGTTAGAGTTAGGGTTAGGGTTAGGGGTTAGGGGTTAGAGTTAGGGGTTAGGGGTTTTCAGAAGTGATGCAAATTAAGTCAAAGTGCTACAAGATGAACATCTGAAGCTACCAGAAACGTTTCTTTGCGGCGGATGACCTACATTGATTTGCGGGCACGGACGAGAGACGTGGGCGGAGCCCTTCGTCGGGTTTCTGGTTGTTACCCTTCTGACTGAAACAGAGTTGGTGCTCTGCCCCCCCCCCCCCCCCCCCCCCCCCCCCCCCCCCCCCCCCCCCCCCCCCCCCCCCCCCTCTGCCACTGAACCCTGTCAGCAGCCTCTTCAGAAACAGTTAAGAGTCAGCAGCTCTTCATCGACACTGGATCTGCCTTTACTGGTGATGTTAAGTACCAGTACGGAGTCAGGAGGCCAGTAATGACCCCCTGGGGAAGGGAGGCACTTTGGTCAGCGCTGGAGATCATAAACTGCAGAGTAATAGAGCGCTCCAGCAGCTGCGGCGCTCTGCTGCTTCCAGAGCAGCCAGCCCTCATTAGATCTGCATCTCTACTTTAAATAAAGACTCGTTTTCTGTTGTCACAACAGTGCAGAGCTGAGGGAGGAAGGCCTGCTTCATAGATTAGCGTGCATCTGCATCTGACGAGGCACGTGAGGCGAACGGAGGGAGGACGAACCAGCCTGACTGATCTGCATCCATTCAGATATAACTTTTGATGACACCAACAGACTGCAATGAGATTTCCTTCCAGATGCCGTCAGCTAATGATCAGATAACGGGCACTTTTCTGTTTTTCGTCTTCTGTTTTCAGAACGTCATGTCAGCGTCTCGTGTTGCTGACATGATTTAGATCAGTGGTGCGCAAACTGTGGTACGCGTACCACATGTCTGTAGACCCATCAGGTCTACAGAGACCGCTCAGGTCTACAGAGACCCATCAGGTCTACAGAGACCCATCAGGTCTCCAGAGACCCCTCAGGTCTGAAGAGACCCCTCAGGTCTGCAGAGACCCCTCAGGTCTGCAGAGACCCATCAGGTCTGTAGACCCATCAGGTCTACAGAGACCGATCAGGTCTACAGAGACCCATCAGGTCTACAGAGACCCATCAGGTCTACAGAGACCCCTCAGGTCTGAAGAGACCCCTCAGGTCTGCAGAGACCCCTCAGGTCTACAGAGATCCATCAGGTCTACAGAGACCCCTCAGGTCTGCAGAGACCCCTCAGGTCTGCAGAGACCCATCAGGTCTACAGAGACCCATCAGGTCTACAGAGATTCCTCAGGTCTACAAAGATCCCTCAGGTCTACAGAGACCCATCAGGTCTGCAGAGACCCCTCAGGTCTACAGAGATCCCTCAGGTCTGCAGAGACCCATCAGGTCTACAGAGACCCATCAGGTCTACAGAGACCCCTCAGGTCTACAGAGACCCATCAGGTCTACAGAGACCCATCAGGTCTACAGAGACCCCTCAGGTCTACAGAAACCCTTCAGGTCTACAGAGACCCATCAGGTCTACAGAGACCCTCAGGTCTACAGAGTCTCACTCAGAGACCCATCAGGTCTACAGAGACCCCTCAGGTCTACAGAGACCCCTCAGGTCTACAGAGACCCCTCAGGTCTACAGAGACCCCTCAGGTCTGCAGAGACCCTCAGGTCTACAGAGACCCATCAGGTCTACAGAGACCCCTCAGGTCTACAGAGACCCCTCAGGTCTACAGAGACCCTCAGGTCTACAGAGACCCCTCAGGTCTTCAGAGACCCCTCAGGTCTACAGAGACCCCTCAGGTCTACAGAGACCCCTCAGGTCTACAGAGACCCCAGGTCTCAGAGACCCTCAGGTCTACAGAGACCCCCAGGTCTCAGAGACCCCTCAGTCTCAGGCCCTCAGGAGACCCATCAGGTCTACAGAGACCCTCTCTACCTCAGGTCTACAGAGACCCATCAGGTCTACAGAGACCCCTCAGGTCTGCAGAGACCCCTCAGGTCTGCAGAGACCCCTCAGGTCTACAGAGACCCATCAGGTCTACAGAGACCCCTCAGGTCTGCAGAGACCCCTCAGGTCTACAGAGACCCATCAGGTCTACAGAGAACAGAGACCCCTCAGGTCTACAGAGTCACAGAGACCCATCAGGTCTACAGAGACCCCTCAGGTCTACAGAGACCCCTCAGGTCTACAGAGACCCATCAGGTCTACAGAGACCCCTCAGGTCTACAGAGACCCCTCAGGTCTGCAGAGACCCTCCTCAGAGACCCTCAGTCTACAGAGACCCCTCAGTCCAGAGACCTCAGGTCTACAGAGACAGGAGACCCCTCAGGTCTACAGAGACCCCTCAGGTCTGCAGAGACCCCTCAGGTCTACAGAGACCCATCAGGTCTACAGAGACCCCTCAGGTCTGCAGAGACCCCTCAGGTCTACAGAGACCCCTCAGGTCTTCAGAGACCCCTCAGGTCTACAGAGACCCCTCAGGTCTGCAGAGACCCCTCAGGTCTCCAGAGACCCCTCAGGTCTACAGAGACCCCTCAGGTCTACAGAGACCCATCAGGTCTGCAGAGACCCCTCAGGTCTACAGAGATCAGGTCTACAGAGTCAGAGACCTCAGGTCTGCAGAGACCCTCAGGTCTACAGAGACCCTCAGGTCTGCAGAGACCCCTCAGGTCTACAGAGACCCCTCAGGTCTCAGAGACCCCTCAGGTCTACAGAGACCCCTCAGGTCTGCAGAGACCCATCAGGTCTACAGAGACCCCTCAGGTCTACAGAGACCCTCAGGTCACAGAACCCTCAGGTCTACAGAGACCCCCTCAGGTCTACAGAGTCCCTCAGGTCCAGAGAGACCCCTCAGGTCTACAGAGACCCATCAGGTCTACAGAGACCCTCAGGTCTGCAGAGACCCCTCAGGTCTGCAGAGACCCCCTCAGGTCTACAGAGACCCTCAGGTCTGCAGAGACCACATCAGGTCTACAGAGACCCTCAGGTCTACAGAGACCCCTCAGGTCTGCAGAGACCCCTCAGGTCTACAGAGACCCCTCAGGTCTCAGGTCACAGAGACCCTCAGGTCTACAGAGACCCCCCTCAGGTCTACAGAGACCCTCAGGTCTACAGAGACCCTCAGGTCTACAGAGACCCCTCAGGTCTACAGAGACCCCTCAGGTCTGCAGAGACCCCTCAGGTCTACAGAGACCCTTCAGGTCTACAGAGACCCATCAGGTCTACAGAGACCCTAGGTCAGGACCCCTCTACAGAGACCCCCAGTCTACAGAGACCCCCCTCAGGTCTACAGAGACCCCCTCAGGTCTCACAGAGACCCCTCAGGTCTACAGAGACCCCTCAGGTCTACAGAGACCCTCAGGTCTACAGAGACCCCTCAGGTCTACAGAGACCCATCAGGTCTGCAGAGACCCCTCAGGTCTACAGAGACCCATCAGGTCTCAGAGACCCTCAGAGACCCATACAGAGACCCATCAGGTCTACAGAGACCCCTCAGAGACCCTCTCTACAGAGACCCTCAGGTCTACAGAGACCCTACAGACCCTCAGAGACCCTCAGGTCTACAGAGACCCTCAGGTCTACAGAGACCCCTCAGGTCTACAGAGACCCCTCAGGTCTCAGAGAACAGAGACCCTTCAGGTCTACAGAGAACCCATCAGGTCTACAGAGAGGACCCTCAGGTTCAGAGACCCCAGGTCTCAGGTCTACAGAGACCCTCAGGTCTACAGAGACCATCAGGTCTACAGAGACCCCTCAGGTCTACAGAGACCCATCAGGTCTACAGAGACCCTTCAGGTCTACAGAGACCCCTCAGGTCTACAGAGACCCTTCAGGTCTACAGAGACCACTCAGGTCTTCAGAGACCCCTCAGGTCTACAGAGACACCTCAGGTCTACAGAGACCCCTCAGGTCTACAGAGACCCTCAGGTCTACAGAGACCCCTCAGGTCTACAGAGACCCTCAGGTACAGAGACACTCAGGTCTTCAGAGACCCCTCAGGTCTACAGAGACCTCAGGTCTACAGAGACTCACAGAGACCCCTCAGGTCTACAGAGACCCTCAGGTCTACAGAGACCCCTCAGGTCTACAGAGACCCCTTCACAGAGACTCAGGTCTACAGAGACCCTCAGGTCTACAGAGACCCTACAGAGTCAGGTCTACAGAGACCCATCAGGTCTACAGAGACTACAGAGACCCCTCAGGTCTACAGAGACCCCTCAGGTCTACAGAGACCCCTCAGGTCTACAGAGACCTATCAGGTCTACAGCGCTGGAGTTGGGGACGCCTCCTTCCCCTCAAAGTGACCTGATTAATTAGCACCTGAACACCTTCCTCTCTCTCCACTCGTCTCTTGCGGGTGGTTTTTTTCCCACCGGTCTGCTCGTCGTTGATGTTGAGGGCGGTCCGTCACCGCGGCGCTGATGGACCGGCGGTGGAGCGTAGCTAAACAACATGGACGCAGGTGTTGTTGCTACACATCTGAGATCTGGGCAGCCATCTTTCTGATCAAAGTGAAACCCCTGACCGTTCATGCTAAAATTGATAAGATGATGGCATTTAGACAGCTTATAACTCAGATAAAGATCAGGGTCGTCCATCAAAACGTTAACGCTGTCCTGCTCACGTAAGCGTGGAAAATAAAGCAACGCATCTCCCACGGCGACGGCTCCGTCTCTGCTAGCGGCTCTGTGGGATCCAGGCTCCTGTTCAGTCCTGTTACCCTCCTCACCTCGCTCACATCTACCTCGGCGGTGGTTTGTGACGACGCATCGTCCAAACACCTGCATGCCCGTAGAGGCGGGAACAGTAACACGGAGATGGCTCCGGTCCCGACTCCCCCGGTCGGTCCTGGAGGCGTCGCGGGGAAACTGTTTATCTGTGGATGCAACTCTTCAAGCGTGAAACCCCGAAGAAAGATGTCAGCGTAAAAGAATTCCTGGAGAAATAAAAAGCAGCCACATAGGAGTTATTAAAAGAGAAACTAAATCCTTCGTGCATCTGAGCTGTTTGAGTTTCCACGAAGTGGGAATTTATGACGGGCGCCGCCGATGCCAACCGAGGTGGTGGTTTCTGGTGATTTACGTTTAAAAGCGAATCAGGGACGGAGATGTTTGATGTCTTGTGCTTTTTGTTTTAGTTTATTGGGACACTTTTGAATGACATTACACTCAAAATCTTACCAAGTATATTTTTCTAATTTCTAGTCAAAATATCTCATCACACTTAATATAAGACACAATCACCTAAAGAGTAATATTTCATTGAGATATAGGAACTTGTTTTTAGACAGTGCATCTTGAATATCTTGTTAAGTTAAACAGTCTTGAAAACATCTTGTTTTGAATCATATCTCAGATGAAACAAGTTTTTTTGACACGTCATAAGATTTTTAAGCTAATTTCAAGATCTTGTCAGGCTTAAATATATTGTTTTATTTCAAGAAATCTTATTAAGCGAATTTTCACTTGTTCCATTGGCAGATTTTTTTTTGCTAATTACAAGCAAAAAAATATCTTGTATTAATTTTCTTAATTTTCTTTCTATTTTTTGAGTGGCCTTTTTTACAGTGTAATCCCAAGGAGAACACTGCAAAAAAAAGTGGGTCTTCAAACAAGATAAAAACACTACAACTAAGGAAAAAGGTTCTCAAAACAAGTGAAATAAATCTGTCCATGCAACAAGATAATTTAACTTAGTAAGATTTATTAAATTAAGATTGTAGGAACACTTGTTTCTAGATTTAAGAAAGGTCTAGTTTGTTATTGACTCTTAAAACCAGATTTATTTTAATGAGGAGGAAGAAAAACATAATACATCTTATTTTAAGTGTTAATTGTCTCATTTTAGGATTCTCTGCCTGTTTGAGACAAAAAAAAAGTAAAGTTTTACTTGATATAAGATTGTACTGATAAATTGAAGACAGTAATTATTAAAACAAGAAAAAATATCTAACGCTTCTAAATGTATGTTTTTTTTTCTTGGTAAGAACCAAATAATTTGCAGTGAAATGCAACCCTGGACGAACACACGGTGGCGACGTAGAGCAACAAAACCTCAGTTCAACATCAGTCAGAGCTCAGACCAGAAGGATGCTTTCTGGCCAAAACCTGAATTTAAAAAAAAGATGGAAGAAAAATGATACAAAAAGGAACTGGTCAACCCTGATTTACTGTCTACAGAGTCAGTATTTCCAATCAGAAGGAGAAAAGGGATTTTCTTCAGAGGATTCAGAGATCAAGCGTAGGAAAGTCCTTGACGAGGCCTCTCTGCCCGCTGTGTGACTGATGTTCGGTATTTCTACGTGTGAAAGGCACGTTTTATTGATGCGTCGGCCTCGAGACGGTACCATGTGGGTACGGCCACCCGCGATCGTTCAGAGTTTAAAGGGAACACGCCTGGTAATCGTTCCAACAGACCGCCGGGACTGTCGGTGGGTCGGTCTGGAAGGGTTGGAGGATGACGCTCAGCCGAGCAGCAGGCAACTAAACTAGGGATGGATTTATTCGACGATCGTCAGGAGAATTAATGATTAATAATCGATTAATCATTAACATTTTTATATTGAAAATTATCACAAATATTCTCGATATCTGCGTGACGTTTGTTTTCTCCTTTGGCCTGGTTGCTATGGCCTGGTTGCTATGGCCCGCGCATGCCCAGATGTGTTCAGTGGCCCGGATGTTCCTGGTCGAGAATAACGTGACATTTCCTGTTTCTTTAAAAAAAACAAAACAACAATAATAAAAGAAGAGATATCGAGGAGACTACTTAACAAGGACAATTTATATCAAGGCGCCAGTATTACAGGCTTTTTGTTTCTTAAAAAGATGCGCTTGTTGTGTGCTCGATGTGCGCTGCAGCTCCTTCTGGTCCGTGCTAACACCGAGTTGAGGCTAGGCTAGGCTAGGCTAGGCTGATGATGAACCGCCTCCACCGTCCTTTACAAGGCTTGGATGCGCGTTGTTCAAGTGATACATCATTGTCGTTGTCGATTAATTGTATTTGTAATTAGCATTGCAGTGATTGCAGTACACTTGGTCATTTTCTAAACTAAAATGGTTCCACGCCACACTTCACCGCGACCGCTTCATGATTAGGCGATGACCTACAGAAGCTCTCATGTAACAACTGAGGCCAGCCAGGGTAGGGTGATGGTGAAATGTTGCCCCCTGGTGGCAAATTTCTATCGGTGGCACAGAGAAATGTATCGCATTGTTTGAGGACGTGCACTGATAACCTACATTCGGATTGTTTAAAAAAAAAAAAACATTCGGTTCATCGACGAAAATGAATGTCTTTGACCAAATTCTTAATGATCAATCATCAATTAGTCGATTAATTATGCCCATCTCTAATCTAAACTGCCGTTTGCTCTTTTTGACAAGGGTTACATGTGTCTGGTTGATTCTCTTTTTATTACTTGTATCAGTGTTAGTTGACCGTTCATCAGTAAACCGACGTAGACGAGCGGATCATTAAACCACGAACTCCATCGAACCCTGGTTCATCCAGAAATCTGAAGAAGCCTGACTGGAAGCTGCTTTAGCTCTTCTAGATGCTAACTGGCGCCACCTCACGTTCATACTCATCAGATCTGTCCATCCATCTTCATCTCAGGTGTCACTACTAACACTATATTTGAAACGAGGACAGCTGGCGCTGATACGAGGCCGACCAGAGGCGCTGATCGAACGCCTCAGAGAACCGGATCTGGGCCTCCATCAGAGCTCTTAACCTGTGGAGGTTCAGGCAGAGTAAGTAAGCAGGCCAACCTGGCTCAGGCTGGACGCCATCCTCCAGTTAGCCGCGTTAGCAGCCTTTGGCTGTAAACGAAGGCAGCTGCTTCGTCCTCGTACCCAGTCCAGAACTGGTTATGGATTCTCACAATGTAAAACCTCTAACGCGTTTAAAAGGCCGATGAGGGGAAGAATTAGGCATAGACTTTACTGAGGATATATGGGACTCCATATTAGACAAGATTTCACTCATCTTCAATTTGCTTAAGACATGAGGTCATGCAGTTCAAAATTGTCCATAGGTCACATTGGTCCAAAGCAAGATTGGCAAAAATAACAGCAAATATTGATCCTAAATGTGATCGCTGTGGAACAGCGATGGCTACTCTATCACGTATGTTCTGGTTTTGTCCAAGGTTAACAGATTTTTGGCAAACAATATTTAAATTCTTTTCTGAAGTCTAAAATTGAAATATAAAAAAAACGGGCATTTTTTTCATTTTTTTTGTGTTAGAATAAAAAACGAAAAAAAGTAATAAAATGTCACTTTTTAATTTTTTTTTTTTTTTTTTTTGGATTGACAATTGAAAATGGAAAGAACGAATGATACATGGATTGGCAAAGTTACAGAACTTTAACGTGGACATTTTCATTTTAAAGTTCTCCCAGACGGAGGATTCAACAGAAACAAGGTTATTTGTAACAACTGACAAGTTGAACTCCCCGTTAAAAGTTTCTGCTGTTACCTCAGAAATTACCTGTTTTAATGTTCTGATTGTAACCTCTAGATTGTTAGGATTTTGTTTTTATTTTTCATAAAAAAACAGGATGACATTAATGCCCTGGCAGTGGCAATAAAGTGTTTGAACAACAAATGATATGACACTTTAGTTCATATGGCAGCAGAATATTTAAATAAAAGTGACCTTTACACTACTTTTGAATTCATTATTTGATTTTTCGAATACAATGCGATTAATCGTGATTAATCAGGGAAATCATGCGATTAATCGCGATTAAAAAATTTTAATCGTTGCCCAGCCCTATATAGAATATAAAGAAGTTTCACCATAAAAAAAAACATTAGTTAATTAATGTCCAATTAGTCCAATTAATTAATGTCTGTAAATCATAGTAAAATACTGACTTTGATTATCCCGTACTTTTTTTGAAATTCCTGCAGGTCCTCAGGTAACACTAATCTTTACAGACTTTCATGATGGACAAAATTGGCAACTTTGGACATTCAGTACAAACAAAAAAAAAATACATCTGGCTGTTCCAGGACGTCCCGCCGCTGCGGTATTAAGACGCCTCTCTGAGGCTCCCAGTTTAACTGGTGTGAAAGGTTAAACAGAAGGAGAGGTCGGCTCATGGTTTCATGTAAGGAAAACCTAGCGGTTGGCCCTCCAGCGTGAATGCATCTATCTTATTGAGTTACATGACCTGGCGGTGAGGGAGGGAAGAAGAGAGGTGAGGGGGTGACACCTGCTTCATCCCTCCATCCAACAAAGATCAGGTCAAGTGTAAAGCCGCCATAAACCTGGACACGGGCACGCAAACCCTAATCGACCTGATCCCGAGGTGTCCCGTCCTCTCTGAAGTCCTGGCCAAGAAGTCCATCTCCCGTCCAGATCCCGGGCCCAGACCTGGATCCCCCGCAGAGCGGAGACCTGCTGATGTCTCGGCCCCTTCTCTTCAGAGCCCCCCCCCCCTCAAAAAAAAGACATTTTTTATGTGCGCTGCGCATGTTTGCAGATAATGTGAGAGTCCTCCAGACCAGATCTCCTCTTACCAGAGGTTATCTTTGAAATTTAAATGACATGACGAGATGCTGTCAAGGCATATCTGTTTGTGGAAAAAAAAAAGGGTAGAAAGAAGAGCAAGTCTCTCCAGGGAGCCATCGATCTTGTTCTGGAGCTCTTGTGAAGTGCTTTTTAGTATCAGGTGCATCATCTTGAGAACACATCTCACATTCCTGGCTGAATTACTCCAAAATTCCCACATGAAAAGTCAAGAGAAGGGAAAAAAAATAAAACTAGCGGGGCCAGGTGGCCGGCCGTGATGTGCACATGCTGTGTAGAACTAAAACATTTCGTATGTCTCTGCAGGACGAGTGCTTGTGTAATTTTAAAGTGTGCTCATTTTTTATTTTCTGACACATTTTCTGTTCAGCTGAAGATGAGATTGTTTTCATCTGCCTGCTCGCTGCCACACGGGACGACCGATTATTTGTCTTCATTCGCAACAGGGGAACCTTCGAGACAAAACGTTAGCGTTTGAGCTAACTTCACCTTTAGCAACCCAGTTTCACACCGGAGTGCTACTCTTAGTTTCCACCAGATGCAGAAGAGCCGCTTTCTGGCCTTGCCGTGGCAGCCATCTTGAACTTTGGCCAAACTAGTCAATGGAAACGGTCCCACTGAAATCATTGCGGTGCGGTTTAGAATTGCTCCACTCCGCTTAAGATACGTTGGACCGTTTGTTCTGTTCTGCTCAAGATACACGCAAATCTAATCAAGATACATGCAAATCTAATCAGTTCCATTCCAGATACGCACGACAGTCCGCTCTACTCCGTTCTGTTCAAGGTACCTGCGACTGTCAACTCCACTCCATTTCCTTCAAGATATGCGAAACTGTCCGCTCTACTCCGTTCTTTTTAAGATACGCATGACTGTATGAGGTCACGAGGCCACTCTACTCAGTTCCATTCCAGATGCACAAGAATGTCCGCTCTACTCTGTTCTGTTCAAGGTACCTGCGACTGTCAACTCCACTCCATTTCCTTCAAGATATGCGAAACTGTCCGCTCTACTCCGTTCTGTTCAAGGTACCTGCGACTGTCAACTCCACTCCATTTCCTTCAAGATATGCGAAACTGTCCGCTCTACTCCGTTCTGTTCAAGGTACCTGCGACTGTCAACTCCACTCCATTTCCTTCAAGATATGCGCAACTGTCCGCTCTACTCCGTTCTGTTCAAGGTACCTGCGACTGTCAACGCCACTCCATTTCCTTCAAGATATGCGCAACTGTCCGCTCTACTCCGTTCTGTTTAAGGTACCTGCGACTGTCAACGGCACAAGATATGCGCAACTGTCCGCTCTACTCCGTTCTGTTCAAGGTACCTGCGACTGTCAACGCCACTTAATTTCCTTCAAGATATGCGCAACTCTCCGCTCTACTCCGTTCTGTTCAAGGTACCTGCGACTGTCAACTCCACTTCATTTCCTTCAAGATATGCGCAACTGTCCGCTCTACTCTGTTCTGTTCAAGACACGTGCGACAGACTTTTGTACTTCCTTCCGTTCAAGATACATGTGACCATTTATTCTCTTCCATTCCAGTCAAGACCAACAGCCTGCTCTGTTTTGTTCAAGGGGAACATGATAGTCTGTTCCGTTCTCTACTTACGTTCAAGGTACGCGCCAACATCCGCTCTACTCCGTTTGGTTCCGTTCTGCTCTGCTCCATTCCATTCAAGATACATGTGGCTCCTTCAGAACAGCAGCTGAGCTGTGGAACAACACCTGTGGAGTGACACCTGTGGAGGTATTGGGTAAACAGTTCAGAGGGTTTCACAAGACATTTCAACCACAGCTTTAGAGGCTGAAAACTGTATTTCATTTGACCTCAATAATGTAGTTTAATCACCAAACCTGGTGTGACATGAAGTAACGCTGAGTGCTAACTAACGCAGTGCTTCTCCACCCAGAGAAACCCAGGTGTCACGTGCACGTTTGCACGGATCTATATCTCTAGACTAAATGACAGATGTTATAAATACAAAACAACGATATGTCTGTGTGAATATTTGGTATCATAATAGTATCATATAATGTTGTCAGCCAGCGTCAGGCCTCTACATCTGTTCTCTCCTCTGTTCTCTCATAAACTACGTTTAAACGCATCCGACAGCCCAATAAAGGCTTCGTCATTAACATGTGTTTCCGTGTCTTCTGTTGGACAACACAGTGGGTCTGCACGCAGAATCCCCAGAGCCAACATCTGCGCTTTGATTTCAGCTCCATTTACATGTGAAAGGATCCCTCGGAACGAGAGTCGGTTCTCCTTCCCGCGGCTGTCGGGTCAGCGGCTACCGCTAGCTCCTGCACATGTCATGTTCGCAGACGTGGCAGCAGATAATCCCACAACACTTTTTTGCTTCGCTTTTACACACGGGAAGAAGCTTCCGGGCGTCACTTTTACAGTCAGGGGCTGAACGTGGACAAAAACATCACTGGAGTAATATGGTTTAGTGTCATTGGAAAGTCAGGAAACACCAGTCAGATCCAGACTCAGTCAGCTGAAACACAAACTAGAAGCTTCAGTTGCAAACACGGCTTTGAGTTTAGCCCTTTTACCAAGCTTTAAAAATAAAAGTTTAAAGCTGTGACTTTTAAAGGAGCATGCAGCGACCTGTCTAAAGGTTGACACATCAAATGTCTATGACGTGTTTTCGGTCAAAGCAGGACGGATACGGTACAACAGCTCCCTTCTCATCCAGGTCTGCACGGCTCTGTTGGTAGCAGCTGCTTTAGGGGGCGGAGTCACATCACACATGAGCAAAAAAGGATCAAAAATTAATTATTATTATTGTCTTTTTACGAGGGCTGGGCAAGTTAACGCGTTACTATCGCGTTAACGCATTAATTTATTAACGCCGACATTTATTTTATCGCGCGTTAACGCATGTTGCTCACATGCTTTTGTTTTGAAAAGTCTGTTACTGGCTGCTGCAGAACCAGAAAACAATTGGCAGGTAAACATGCGGACATGGAGAACGGTAAAAATCTGTGAACTTTACAGTTCGAGTAGCAACTCAAAAAATTTCTGGACTGCAACAGAACTTTGTGGTCATTCCTCCATGTTCCATCAGATCTGCTCCATGTGTTCACTGTCCTGCTGTTCTCTAGCTGGTTACTGCAGTGCGGCTCCATCTAGTGGCACAGATGTGTAATGACAACAGAAAGTCCAGTCCTCCATTATAAAACTAATTCAGTTCTGGGTCACGTAAACCAGACAATAAAATATTAAAAACAAATTTAGTCCCGTGGCCTGTTTGATAAATTTGAAATACAAAAAAACAGGCTTTTTTTTTTTTTTTCGTTTTTTGTGTTAGATTAAGAACAGAAAAAAAATAAAAAGTCACTTTTTTAAGTTTTTTAAATTTTTGAATGACAAATGAAAATGAAAAAAAAACAAACAAATGATACACAGATAATTACGAATCGATAAAGTTACTGAACTTTAACATGGACATTTTCATTTTAAAGTTCTCCCAGACGGAGGATTCAACAGAAACAAGGTTATTTGTAACAACTGACAAGTTGAACTCCCCGTTAAAGGTTTCTGCTGTTACCTCAGAAATTACCTGTTTTAATGTTCTGATTGTGGCCTCTAGATTGTTAGGATTTTGTTGGTAGACTTTTTTTAAATTTTTTTTATAAAAACAGGATGACATTAATGCCCTGGCAGTGGCAATAAGCTTTATTTTATTTGAGATTTTTTTAAGATGAGATTTACACTAAATATGTGTTACTGACAAGTGCTGATGTTAAAAGTGTTTGAACAACAAATGTTATGACACTTTAGTTCATATGGCAGCAGAACATTTAAATAAAAGTGACCTTTACACTACTTTTGAATTCATTATTTGATTTTTCATATACAATGCGATTAATTATGATTAATCAGGGAAATCATGCGATGAATCGCGATTTAAAGTTTTAATCGTTGCCCAGCCCTAATTTTTACCTGAAGAAGAAGTCAGTTCTCCTGTCAAATATTGTTTGGCTGGTTTTTTTCACACCCACACAACTTTATGGATAGTCAGTCCTGTTCTCACTGACAATACCGGACGGGTATTTGGCATTTGGATTTTCTGATTTCTCTATCTTGACCCAACCTTATTTTATGTTCAATTAGTCTAATCTACGTTATTTTAATCAGTCTGTATTTTTTACTTGCACTAAGTGCTTTAAATGTTAACTTTTTATTGTGGTTTTATGACATTGTGCAGTAGTCTGTTTCTTGTATTTGCATTTGAATACTGTCATTATTGTAAACCCTAATGTGTACTATTTTTGTTTGTCAGGGACTACATATGGAAATTAGCTTGTGGCTAACTCTGGTGCAGCCATCTTTTTAATGGTCCTGCAAATTGTCCTTTAAAAAAAAAAAAAAAATAAATATTTATGTATTTATTTATTTATTTATTGTTTATTTGTTTAATGTTAATTTCCCCCCAAAAAATTAAAAATCTGACATTAAGTCAGAATTTTTTTATTGAGTATTTTCTTGCAAATTAGTAAATTTATGAAAACACATTTTCTGGGTTTTCTTTTCTTTCTTTTTTTTGTGAGATTATAAACTCAGTTTCTGAGTTTAGTTGAAAAAATCCGAAGTTTGGAGATTTTCTTTTTCTTTTTTTTTTTTCTAATTTCTTGGTTTATAAAATCGGAAGTTCATAGGTTTTGCCAGCTAGATTTCCATGTTGTTGCTTTTTTTGAATTTGTAAGTTTATAATACAAGTTTTAAGTCCTCTCTTGCAAATGTACACCTTTAGATTCCCAACGACCCGGCGGTGGCGGCGCAGCGCTACAACATCGGGCCCCGGCCCCTGGACGTGTTAAAGCTGCGTACGGGCCTCCGCCGCGGTGGTTGGGAAGCGATGCAGGGTCAGATTATCTTCAGTCAGAACACATACTGGACTTTGTTCCTGGTCTCCAGGCTGGTTTCCATTTATTCCAGTAAAAATCGTCTCTCTCTGCTTTCTGTTTTCCACCTCCGGGACGGTAATCGTCCACATGCTGTTGACCTCTGACGTATTTCAACATGACTTATGGCCCGATCCGGAGATGGGACGCCTCATGTTGGGCCGTGCACTCCATCTGCCTCTCCGTTCCATATGGTTTGACTTGGTTACAGCGTGAACGTGGTAAGATACTTGTTAAAATGTGGTATGTGGCAGCTGCACTTGCTGATACTCTTCCTTTACTGCCTGATGTTTTGTTCTTCGCTTCGGGGAGGATGACACCTTCCACATGGAGGCTTTCGCTGCACATAAGTTTTAAAAGAAACAAAAAAAAAAAAAAAGATCACTGTGAATACAAATGATGTGAAAGTTATATTTATTCCTTCACCTTAACTTTTATGAAGTTACACTACAAGCAGAGTGTGATCTTTTAGGGGAGAAGAGGAAGAAAGCTCTGGGGTCAGGGTGGAGTACAGCGGACGTTTCAGAGGGGAAACGTCTTGGCTGAAGTATGGAGAGGATTAATTCTGGACTGACAGGAAGAAAAAAGATATATATTAACTCCAAAAGATCCAAGACTGACAATAAAACCACATCAATTCCTCTTCAGTGTATCAAAACTTTGCAGCATAAAAATGTGCTGGCAAGAAATTAGTCAGGGTTGTCAGCCAGCTCTGAAACTGGCAGAGAAGGTTCTCGTCTCCTACTGAGGAAACACAACGCCAGGAGGGAACGACATGAGCAGCGGTCCTAGAGACGGGACTAATGCAATCTGTTGAAGGGCTCTGAAGCCGTCGCCAAACAACGTGGAGCTCATCGCTCCACCGTGGGAAGGACATTGGAGACAGCTGTCAATCTCCCCAGGAGTGGACGTCCCAGCAGTATCAGACCGTGTAATGCTCAACCCGAGAGCTAGCATCTCACTGAGCGGGTTAAAAGTTCAGGACGGCGCAGTGAGAAGAAGATTGAGCAAGTATGGTTTCCTGTCTGAAAAAAGACCAGAACATCTAACCATGGAGAACGGAGCTGAAACCAGGACACACGGTGGTCCAACAGGGGACCCGAGGTGGAGGCGGGATCGTCCAGGTGACCCGGTGACCTGATTGGTTTTCTGACCTGGTGCTGGATTTGACCAAATGTTCATTTGGACTTTGGACTTTGGATTTTGACCTGTGCTTTAGAACTCTGGACCGGCTTTCAGATTAGTGGATTCAGGATTTTACTAGGGATGGGAATTGATAAGATTCTTCCGATTCCGATTCCATTATCGATACTGTTTAACGAGTCGATTCTTTATCGATTCTAATTTAGAAAAAAAGGAGAATAAACAGTTTTATTAGCATCTTTTTTTTTTTACTTAGAATTCACGACCTTACAAACTCAACAGCGAGGTCAAAAGAGGCCCAAAGATAACGTGTTAACTGTTGTAATATGTAACTGTGCAAATACACAAGAATGTGGAACATTTTACTAACAGATTTTTCCTAATAGAAATGAAAAAAATCTCCTTTTTAAAAGAATATATGAGCTCACTAAGCACTCAAAAATAATAATAAAGAAAGATAAATACTATCAAATACAAAGGAACAGAACATAGTACAAATCTGCAAATACTATGAAGAATTAACAATTCTTTAGCAGTAAAATAATCATGTCTTCCAGCCTCTGAACCAGCCAGACTCTCTCTCTCGTCACGGTCATCTTCTAAATGTAATGCAGAAGGCATTCGTTTAATAGCATAGCGCTAATGTTATAGCGTGTTTTACAAAGAAGCACATAGGCAGCGGGATAGCTACTAACCAGAGTTGCTAGAGGTGATCTTAGCTTGGCTACTGCCGCTGGGTTGAGATCCATCAGTCCGAAGCGTCAGAAACACGACACTCGTTATCACATGTTGTGTGTTCAAATGTTTCTGCGTGTTAGCCGTGTTCCCTCCCGACGCTGTTATCTCCACTTTACAATGACTGCTAGTTGCCTTGTTGCCATCTTTCTTTGGTGAAGTGAAGCCAAACTTTGGAGCGTTTGAACCTGGTGGACGCCATTGTTGTTTACAACTCCAATGCTAACGTGCTAAACCGACATAACTTAATCACGTAAGTGTTTTCTGGAATTGACTGTGCATAACTTGCGTAAATTACGGGTTGGAATCGATAAGAGAATCGTTGGATAAACTGCCGAACAATTCCATGGAATTGAAACACACGGAACCGGTTCTCTACAGGAACTGGTTCTCAATTCCCAACCCTAGATTTTAAGGCGTGAAGTGCTTGGCGTCACCTGCCGTACTCCCAAGTCTCTTTAGTTCGGGTCTCTGGTGCGGATCAGGACCCATCTGCACTTTGAGTTGCCTTCGTGTACGAAATACAGAATACAAACAAACTCACCTCGGCCAACAGACCTACGACCCGTCGACGACCGGTTCCTGCTTCGAGATCCTCACTGCTGTCTGAATGAACGCAACATTATTCCCGTCTGGTAGAGGTCTTCGGAACAACCCAACAACCCGAAAACCTGAGGTTCCGACCCAACCCGAATCGGGTCTTGGGTCCATTTAAAAGACGTGACTCCGGGTTCGGGTCGGAATCGGTACAGTTAGTCTCAGGTCCGGTCGGTGCTCTCTGACAGGCTGGGTCCACGTTTACTCCAGAGAGGTAAAGATATTAGCGGTGGCAGCTAATGTCAGGACTCGGGGCAGTTTAATTAATTATTCATTAACGTGGCGTGTTTGTCATGAAACAATCGTGTTGTCGTAGCGTGTTATTAGCGTGTTATTAGCATGTTATTAGCGGTTTGCCCGGCAGCTGTAAAACACAACGGATCGCCAACATGACAACGCTGGATGAGAGAACATATTTACGACACGTCCTGACCAGTGTAGGCTATTAGCGTTAGCAGTTGCTACCAATAGCATCTGTATCCACAAAGAAAATAACGACGTGGATTTATTGTTGTTTACATCACGTAGCCTATGTAGCAACTGAACCGGGTAGAAGAAGACAACTTTAGGTAAGAAAATCTAGTTTTATTCAACGCTAGACAACTTTAACATGAGCAACTATGGGCTGGATTGTCTCGGTTCTATTTGGGTAACTCGGCTCGGTTTGTTAGCAATAGCTCTGGTCCACAGGTCTGTCCCACACCAGAGCTATGCTAACATCAGACAGTCGCAGCATTGTATTAATATAATTAATAAAGTGACATTAACGTCACTAGCCTCACCTTATACCTAACAAAATAAATATCCAGGGTCATATATATTTGTAGACAACGAGGCGGCTACGGGGGTCGTGTTTGTCTGCAGAGCAACAACTCTGTGCGGACTTGACGTTAGTCCGGTAGGTGCTGATCAGGGTCAGGCAGGAAATTTAATCCTTGTATGGTTTTATTAGAAGCATGAAAACGATGTGGAACAACATCTGACTCAGAGAGGAAATGGCTCTATTTAAGAACGGCAGGGTTTTTTTTTTTTTTTCCAATGAGTAATTTTGCATAAAAGCGCACTTCTGCATTTGTTGCCTCTCTGGGATCGATTTTGTTCCGCCGCTCCCGGCCTAATTATTTCCCGCTAGATACCGTTAGCCGTTGCGGAGACGTGAGGGAGTTCTTTTATAGAGTCCGAGTTCTTCCCGGACAGCGATGCATGCACTCCTTAACCAGATCCATAAATGAGTCAATCTGGTTTGACATTTGGTCCACGGGAACATCTGAGTTTCTCGTTTCTGAAGGGCCTTGGCGTGATGCAGCTGCATCGGTCCGCGGAGACTAATTGTTTCGGCTTACTGTCCTCCTTCATCTCACTCTTTTACATCATCTGGAGCACAAACGGGCCGAGGAAAACCTACTGGCTCCGCTCGATCCGATCAGTTAAGAAGAACTGACACCCACGTCAAATCGCATTGTTCCGTTAAAAAGTGTAATTTATGATCCATTACCAGTGTTTTCTTTCTCTACCACCCCTCCCTCCTCCCTCCCTCCCTCCCTTCACATCAGCTCATAATAACCTAACAGAGTCATTCTTTGATGGCGGCATTTCTCATGATTCCCGTAAAGCGGCGGCGCAGCCGGGGAAAGGACGAAAGGAAGCGTGAAGGCCAAAAGCGGAGAGGCTGAAACGGAAACTAAAGAGCTCATCAAGCTCATTCATCTTCAGCGGATCAGAGGGCTGCGAACGCCAAGCGCAGGAACTTTCACACACGCTCGTCTTTCTCAGCGCAATCTGGGAACGGTGTCGGGTGACAGGCGGCGTTTTAAAGCGGCGGGGACTGTACAGATTAGAGACAGTTGGACGGTTGCATTCCTCCGTCCTTTTACTCCTCAACTGGCAGTAGTTTTGTTTTGGTTGTTTTTTTTTCTTCCAGTCCTTCATCAGGCAGATTTATGCCTCTTTGTTGCCCTTCAGCCCGGTGGGGGAACGGAGCGAAAGCCAACGCCTCAGTGAAAACACACTGCAGGAAACTTGCAGAAACACGCTGAGCTGCCTGGATGCTCGGTGGAGTCAGCGATCGGCCCTGAGGGCTGGTGGGGGGGGGGTCACCACCAAGAGGTTACATCATCCTAACGAAACTGCCGTTAACGTGAAAGCTGCAAAACTGCAGTTCCTCCACTGACCACCAGGGGTTTCATCATCAAAAAATCATGTGAAAACCACAAACTTACACAGCAAAAACAGCAAACTCAAATTAACACTCAGAGTTAATTTAACTCTTTTTTTGGAGAGTTAGTACCTTAACACTAACTTAGTGTAATTATTGACTCATTTTGGAGTTAAAAGGTAACACGTCTTAACACTAACTAGTGTTACTTTTCAACACTTTTATGTAGTGTTTCGGGATTGTTGATATAAAAGTCTTACAGTCATTTTAACACTGTAAGGTGTAAAATTAGCTCTTCTAAGTTACTAAAAATATACTTAGAAAATAAGGTTTGCTTTTATTTTCAAACATGCACCACAAATTAACATTTAAAACACTTTAAAATATGTGACAATAGGGTACAATGTATGCTATCTCACTCTCTCACTCTCTAAAAGCCCACAACCGATACACTGCTTATTCAGCGTTAGCTAACTTAATGTCAACACTAACATAATGCTAATAGCCCACAACTGATACACTGCTTATTCAGCGTTAGCTAACTTAATGTTACCACTAACATAATGCTAACAGCCCACAACCGATACACTGCTTATTCAGCGTTAGCTAACTTAATGTTACCACTAACATAATGCTAACAGCCCACAACCGATACAATGCTTATTCAGCGTTAGCTAACTTAATGTTACCACTAACATAATGCTAATAGCCCACAACCGATACACTGCTTATTCAGCGTTAGCTAACTTAATGTTAACACTATCATAATGCTAACAGCCCACAACCGATACACTGCTTATTCAGCGTTAACTAACTTAATGTCAACACTAACATAATGCTAATAGCCCACAACTGATACACTGCTTATTCAGCGTTAGCTAACTTAATGTCAACACTAACATAATGCTAACAGCCCACAACCGATACACTGCTTATTCAGCATTTGCTGACTTAATGTTAACACTATCATAATGCTAACAGCCCACAACTGATACACTGCTTATTCAGCGTTAGCTTGCTTAGCCGAGTTAACAACACAACAAAAATATGGTCTAAAACTTTTTTACCATAGCAGATACAGTCTTTACCATCAAATTTTTAGCGAACCAAATAACGAACTAAAATCATCACTGCTTAGCGCGGCTAATGTGGCGACATAACTTTACTGTGAGTGTCTCGCCATTGAAGACAGACCAGGTGCCGGAGGGGTAATATAAACATCAAACCCTAACGCGAACGTAAAGTTAGCTCATTTTACTTATCGAACAACGTCGACATGAAACCACAGCTAAACGAGAGGCTCCTCAGTCGGTATTTAGCTCATGTACCTGTGTAGCTCGGTGGGGGCGGAGTCTGATTTACACCTGAAGTGTCACATCCACGTTTGGAGTTAAGAGTTAAATAGTTCAGAGTTGATGTTACTACAATGACACTTACAGATTTGATCTGAAGACACTTTGTTTTGACTCCAACTATTTGTAAACTTAGAGTTACATATAAGGGATTTGACTCTATTCAGAGTGGAATTAACTCTGCTTTTGCTTAGATTTCACCAACACCAGAAATATAACTCTTCTAAATTTGCTGTGTATATGCATTTAAAGCATGTTTTCTGTGAGTGACAGCTGCATCAAAACAGACTAAAACAGCTTGTTATCTCTTTGGTCACGTGGCACCTTCAGGGTGAACGCCACCACTGGCTCCGGAGGGCGAATGCTGCCGTCCAGCTGGCGGCCTCTGATGAGTTGTAACACTTTCATGGCACGCTGGTGTTTTCCAAATGACTGTGAAGTTCATTTCTGCTCATTTTTCCACTTTTGGATTTACCAGGGTTGGCTGGAGTCAGCTCCTTGTCCACAGATGGTCTTCAAAAGCAACCGCTCAGCAGGGGAGACTGCTGCTGGCTCGTACACGTTAGCATTAGCTTCTATTAGCTTCCATTAGCTCACGTTAGCGCGATTTCAAAACTCCATGGAAGCAATTGTTTTAGGTGGCTGATCAGGTTTTACGTATTAAAGCTTGTGCTTCCCTCCTCGTAGAATTCACTCGGAGGATTCGTCACAAATAACCACCAAACTATCTTCTTCTGAAACTTTAACCAAGTTCCACGCCGCCATGTTTGTTGTGATCAGCGCTGTGCTGCAGGCTGCATTCAAGGTGTAACGTAAATTCCCATGTTCCCTCGTTTGCTAGTCGTTCTTTCAGCCTTTTCTATTTTTTTCTTTTTTTATGTGTAACATGAGGGAAAATACTGCGAATATCGATTCAAGTCCGCAACTACTAAAATTATGACCGAGTTAAAGAGTTGTTTTCTTGATTTTCCTTATTGAGTAATCGTTTTTCTGATTATGCCGACGTTACTTGAACATAACATTCACTGCTGGTCATTCAAGGCTCAGAGGGAGCGAGACACTGCTGTGTTGACAGAAATATAAATGTTATCGGGACTATTCGTCGTGATATCGGACTTATCGGGACGACGTCATAATTTCCTGTTATCGGCCCGATAATTATCGTGCACCCTAGTTATAACCAATAGCATATGAATGTTAACTGACAATAACATCTTACCTACCTGGAAGAAACATCACAAGTTCTGCATCTGGTCAACCCAGACCCGGTTACAGCAGTTTGTAGCAGCGCAATAAGCCATATTATCTTTAAAATTAAAAAGATTCCTCTCTTTTAGTCAAGCTCACCGAAGGTGCAAAGTAACCAAAGTGACGACTTGCTGTTTGACAGCGAAAACTGTCGCTGAGAGGATCACACTCCTGATTACATGCACATTTGTGGTTTTCTATCATTTTGCCTGATAGGGGACGTAAAGATTAACCCCCGTGAAGCTGTCGCGGATGTGAGATCCAGCTACGGAGACCAGAACAGGCTGGAAACAGTTTATTTCTGCAGTAAAACTGGATGTTTCAGCATGGAGACGGATTCACTGATGGAGACTGGAGCAGCTCTGAGGACACGCCCACCTGAGTCCAGCTGCAGCCAGCTGTTTTAGTTTGGCAGGCTTCAGTTGTGCTGAGCTATGATGCTAATTAACGTTACTTGGTGTTTCTTCATATCAAATCTGTCCAAATGGATAAATATTAATCTAATGAGGATAAACTAGTAGATCATCGTATCCACCGTGTTATATATCTGCGGCGTGTTATAACTCTGGGGCTGATATATGATAACACGCTGCCATCATCAGGTCTGGAGGGTTGTTGTTACATAGCGTGCCTTTAAGGAAATTCTGCTCCATCTATTAAAGCAAAGCCGAAGATCTTTAAAAGTTAGGAAAATGCTAATCATATCTATAAAACATTTGTCCACCTCATTGTTTGATGCCTCCTGTTACAAATGAAATAATAATTAATTGTTATGTGGAAAAGCAGAATGTGACCAGAGTGGTTTCAGGAATTAAAGATAAATTGGTATAAAAGCATCACAGGTGGTTGAGCACCTAGGGATGGAACGGTTAGCGGTATTACGGTAAAGCGCGGTAAAAATTTTACGCGATAACGATTATCGTTTATGTTTGACTTCATCTCATTATCGCGGTCGATTATTAGGATATGTAATATCAGCCTCATTCAAGTCTGCAAGTGACTTGCGACTGTGTCTCGCTTGAATTTGTAACTTGTAACATCGGCATCGTAACGTTAGCATGGCGGAAAGTGTTGATAGCACGCAGGACATTTACCAACCAACTGAAAGGATGAAATCCAAGGTCTGGGCACTTTTTATTTTTATTTTTTAAGAATGCAGAGGAACAACTGGTGGAGGACAGTTATTCTGTCTACAGAGCACTTGATTACATTTGATTGTAATTTGTAGAAGCAACTTGAAGGCGCTAAGGCTAACGCTTCAAGCTACTGAGATGTTTGACCAAGAGTAACCTGGTCGACGCGCTTCGCTAACTCACATTTCGTAAACGTTACTGTTGCATGTTGATCTAAATGAAATGAAATGAAATGAAAAATACTTTATTTATCCCATAAAGGGAAATTCAATAAAAACGACCGGAACGATGTTCTTCTGATGCAGTTAAAATATTTATTTATTCCATTAACTGATCCGACAACCATAACGCCGGCAGTTAGCGCCACAGCGGTCAAAAAACAGCTAACCAATAACAGGCAGCTACCTTTATACCTGACCCTCAGGTAACAACACAGCGCCACCCACAGACACACAGAGTGAACTACAATTCAGAACAACATATTTGGCTCCTAAACAACTGTTTCTTTATTTACACATTTATACGTATTTAAGGTTCAGCTTAAAGTCCAAAAGTTTATTTCATTTGAACTTCACTATAATTTTTGTTCCTGATAATTGTTTGCATATTTTGATCTACTATGGTTGTTAAAGTGTTTATTTAAATTTGCACCAGACAAATAAGCTTTGTTCCTGTTATTTATTTTGTTAATTTAAAATAAAACCTCTTTCTGTGCCAGTTGTTTGGCCTTTTAATGTGAAAGTTTCATTTTGATAAAATTTTGGCTTCTGATGTTTTAGTGACAAGAAAATCACAAGATTTTGTGAAATTATTTAAATGTATGTGTTTTTTAGACATTTGTACAGCAATTAAGAATATCGTGATAATATCGTAAACCGTGATAATTTGGTCACTATAATCGAGATATCAAATTTTCCATATCGTTACATCCCTAGCGTGCATGGCGGTTCCTCTCCTGTCATCTCTCGGGCCTCATCAGCATCCATCTCTGACGGATCAGGAATCGATCCACCGCTGTCAGTGGAGGGTTTAACAGCGGAGCGGCTCTGGTGTGAAACGACACCTTGAGCCGATGAGGGAAGAAAAAAACCCCTCTGATGTGTTTCACCTCCTCACAGCAGTTGTTCGGAGGTCTCAACCGCCCGCGGCCCCTCCCCCCCTCCCCCCTCCATCCCCCCAAACCCCCCCCGTCCCCCCTCCGTCCCCCCTCCGTCCCCCCTCCCCCCCCCCGTCCCCCCACCCCCCCCCCCCTCCCCGTGACCACATCACGACCTCGTTCCAGTCACCTGCTGCTGAGACCGCGGCTGACCTGAACCTCCCAACCAGAAAATCACCCGCCGGTTTTTTCTTTTTCTTTTTTTTTACTGGAGCTGAACAGGTCAGCGAGCTGTTTCTGGACGAATAAAACAAATTTTAAAAAAGTCAACCCTCCGCTCTGACGTTCCCGCAGCTGTGAGTCCCGCTAACGGACGAGGAAACAAATACGCCATGTTGCACGGACGTGGGGCCGCGGGTTCACCGGAGCGGGACGCTGAATGAGAACCAGCTTCCAGACTTCCATCCAGAGAGGAAAACCCTGAACGAGCCCCCCGGGGAATCCCCGGGGAACCGGTGGACCCCCGGAGGACCAGCAGCCCCCGGGTTACCCGGAGGACCCGGTCTTAAACACTCAGAACATTTATGGTGCTTTGTTTTACTTATTTATTCATTTACTCGTCTGTCCCTGGCGGTGGAAGGTTCTGGAAGGATCTGGAAGGATCCTGACGGGCCGGTTGGAGCTCTGAGGACCATGAGGAACTGGTCCGGACCAGGATCGGGTTTCCAAACGCTGTTTACTGCAGACTCAACTCTTTAAAGAACCTAATCAGTTTCCACATCACCGTTATCTTGGTGCAACTGTAAAAGAGGAAGCGGACGCCTCCTCCAGATGCCGCTCCAGTTCTTTTTCTTCTCTAACGGGCCGCGGTGGCAATTCCCATGAAATCTCCCGATATTTCTTTCATTTGCTCTCCGTCCCCCATTAGTCGTGGTCAGGCTGATCAAAGGCGGCGGGCCGGCCGGCGGCATGTGAACCGGCGTCCACTTGCAATGACATCCACAAAACAGAATGAAATATGAAATATCGGGTTTCCGCGGATGTATGGACTTGTAAAAGAGAATCTGAGGACCAGGAGGGTTTTCACACCGGGTAATGTGAAACATTTGGTGCGGATTGTTGGCCTCAGCAGAGGGAAGACGAGAGCCAAACTCTGTCAGGCAGTAAAACCAGGAGCAGGCGGCGGTTGGAGCGACTGCGGTCGCCGAGGCCGCTGGATTTAGACGTCTTTATGCCTGTTGGTAAAATACTGCTTTTAAAAACTATCTCTCTGTTTTCTTCTCCGTGAATTCGACACAAATCCAGCACACGTGTGTCCTGATGAATCTGCAGCTCTTAAAAGACTGAACATGCGTCACTTCTTGTGTTTCTGATAGTAACTGGTAAAGGGCAGTCCAGTGAAAAAGCTTTAATTCTCTTTATATTGTTTTCTTTTTGTGTGTGAAAACATTTGTAAACATCATGTGATCATAATATCAGGATAAAAGAACCTTTGATGCTGTTTCCACTGTGTCATTATTTAACAGATTAATTCAAATTAGGGATGCCCGATAATTATCGACCCGATAACTATCGGGCCGATAACAGGAAATGATGACATCATCCCGATAACTCCGATATCACGACGAATAACCCCGATAACATTTATATTTCTGTCAACACAGCAGTGTCTCGCTCCCTCTGAGCCTTGAATGACCGGCAGTGAATGTTATGTTCAAGTGACGTCGGCATAATCAGAAAACGATTACTCAATAAAGAAAATCAAGAATACCCCCTCATGCCAGAAAACAACTCGTTAACTTGGTCATAATTTTAGTAGTTGCTGACTTTAATTGATATTCGCAGTATTTTCCCACATGTTACACATAAAAAATTGAAAAAATAGAAAAGGCCGAAAGAACGACTAGCAAACGAGGGAACGGAGGAATTTACGTTACACCTTGAATGCAGCATTGCGGCACAGTGCGCTGAAAAAAAAATTGGTGGCGATGGTGTAGAACTTCGTTGAAGTTTCGGAAGAAGATAGTTCGCTGGTTATTTGTGACAAATGCTCCAAGTGAAGGAGGGAAAAATAGCTCAAGCTTTAATACGTCAAACCTGATCAGCCACCTGAAACACAACCATCACTTCCATGGAGTTTTGAAATCGTGCTAACGTGAGCTAACATGAGCTAACGTGCACAAGCCAGCAGGAGTCTCTCCTCTCCCTCATCTCTCTCATCTAAAGCTTCCATGAGATTTAAAAAAAAAAAAAAAAACTACTGAACCTCATTTACTTTAATGAAATGTATTAATTTGTTTGATAGCTTTAGGAAAATGTTTAAGAGGCTTGCCAATAGTTTTTCATTGGAAAAAATAAATATCTGTTCATTTAAAGAGTCCAAACTATTTTTGGTTTTGTTCATAGTATTGATGTCATGATCTTAGGTATATGTGTGTGTTATCGGTTATCGGTGTCGGTTTAAAAAAACAGTTATTGTGCATCCCTAAAATAAATAATAAGCGGTGCAGGATTAAATGAAGGTCGTCAGACTTCTGCACATGACCGTACGTAACAGACCCAAAAACACCCACAAACACCCTGGTCGTCGCTGGGTCGGGCCGACCGCTGCCTGTGATGGATCGGCGGGCCGACAGAACCAAAAGTCTGAACCAAATGGGCCGCTTCATCCCTGCACCACAACCGGCTGTAAATGTGGTGTCGGGTTCCCCTGCGTCCACCATAAATACTGCTCAAAAGCAGACAGCTTGAGCGTGCACGTACACGTGCGTGTGTGTGTGCATGTGTGAGAGGATAATTGTCGTCCTCGAACTGAGAAACAGACTTTGTTCCAATTAGTGCTGACCAGGACAGGTGCTGCGAGGTCGCCGACCTCCGGAGGTTCACTGAAACATTTTGAAAGCTGTCCAAGCAAATGTGTGTGTGTGTGTGTGTGTGGTGTGTGTGAGGGGGGGGGGGGGGGGGGGGGGGGGGGGGGGGGGGGGGTGGAGGTCCGGGTGGAGGTCCGGGGGGTCTTCAGGGGACCTTTTATCTGTTCAGCAGGCTTCCCTCTTGCTCCTGAGGCGTCGGGCCGAGCCTCCACGTGACGGACGACCTCACGGCGTTTAATTGCTTCCTGTGTTTTCTGCGTCTGCAGGGGTCCGAGTTATAAAAGCACAAGTCCAGGACGGGGAGCGCCCGGTCCGGATGAGCTGGTCCAGGATTCTGCTGGTCCAGGATTCTGCAGCCCCCGTGTGTCCGTTTAACTGGATTCAGAAAGGTCTAATCTCAGCCTGAATCGAATCTCAGGTCCATTTAAAAGACGTGACTCCAGGTTCGGGTCGGAATCGGTACGGTGAGTCTCGGGTCCGGTCGGTGCTCTCTGACAGGCTGGGTCCACGTTTACTCCAGAGAGGTAAAGATATTAGCGGTGGCAGCTAATGTCAGGACTCGGGGCAGTTTAATTAATTATTCATTAACGTGGCGTGTTTGTCATGAAACAATCGTGTTGCTGTAGCGTGTTATTAGCGTGTTATTAGCGGTTTGCCCGGCAGCTGTAAAACACAACGGATCGCCAACATGACAACACTGGATGAGAGAACATGTTCACGACACGTCCTGACCGGTGTAGGCTATTAGCGTTAGCAGTTGCTACCAATAGCATCTGTATCCACAAAGAAAATAACGACGTGGATTTATTGTTGTTTACATCACGTAGCCTATGTAGCTACTGAACCGGTAGAAACAACTTTAGGTAAGAAAATCAAGTTTTATTCAACGCTAGACAACTTTAACACGAGCAGCTATGGGCTGGATTGGCTCAGTTCTATTTGGGTAACTCGGCTCGGTTCGTGGTCGGAAACTAAAGACTCAGGTCGGTTTCGGTTCCAAATATTGCGGGTCCATTTGGGTTCGGGTCCATGAAAGTGGACCCGTGAAGACCTCTAGTCGGTGGTCCCCTGATCACCACCCCTCCACCGCCGTGCTTGACAGTGGGTCTGCTCCCCTCAGCTGAACTGGACATCAAGGCCAAACCCCCCATCTGTCCGGAGGACTTTGTCCCAGAGGTCCAGTTTGTAGCCTCAGTCGCGCTTCCATGTTCCTTTCAGACAGAAGAGGGTTTCCTCCGAACCGTACTGGTCCGGTCTTCCTCCAGTAGAGGCTACCTGAGTACCGCAGCTCCCGGGCTCATCCGGGGGTTTGCACGTCTTCCTGACAGCTGGTGGTCATCAGTCATGACGGGAACGTGGCCTGGAGTTTCTCGTGAGGTTCTTCGAATCGGCTCCTTCCATCTTCTCTGCTCAGAGATCTCTCGGCCACTTTGCCCACATCTAGTCAGTAGGGATGTAACGATATGGAAAATCTGATATCTCGATTATAGTGACCAAATTATCACGGTTTACGATATTATCGCGATATTCTTCATTTCTGTACAAATGTCCAAAAAAACACATACATTTAAATAATTTCACAAAATCTTGTGATTTTATTGTCACTAAAACATCAGAAGCCAAAATTTTATCAAAATGAAACTTTCACATTAAAAGAGCAAACAACTGGCACAGAAAGAGGTTTTATTTTAAAATTAACAAAATAAATAACAGGAACAAAGCTTACTTCTTTGGTGCAAATTTAAATAAACACTTTAACAACCATAATAGGTCAAAATATGCAAACAGTTATCAGGAACAAAAATTATAGTGAAGTTCAAATGAAATAAACTTTGGACTTTAAGCTGAACCTTAAATACGTATAAATGTGAAAATAAAGAAACAGTTGTTTAGGAGCCATATATGTTGTTCTGAATTGTAGTTCACTCTGTGTGTCTGTGGGTGTCGCTGTGTTGTTACCTGAGGGTCAGGTATAAAGGTAGCTGCCTGTTATTGGTTAGCTGTTGGACCCGGAAGGGCAAAAGGTTTTTGACCGCTGTGGCGCTAACTGCCGGCGTTATGGTTGTCGGATCAGTTAATGGAATAAATTAATATTTTAACTGCATCAGAAGAACATCGTTCTGGTCCTTTTTCGATCAACACGCAATGATAACGTTTACGAAATGTGAGTTAGCAAAGCGCGTCGACCAGGTTACTCTTGGTCAAACACCTCAGTAGCTTGAAGCATTAGCCTTAGCTCCTTCAAGTTGCTTCTACAAATTACAATAAAATGTAAACAAGTGCTCTGCAGACAGGTTAGCGAGTTAGCCCATACCTCAGATTTTGTCATTTTTGGGTTGGTAAATGTCCTGCGCGCTATCGCCAGTTTCCGCCATGCTAACGCTACAATGCCGATGTTACAAGCTACATACTCATGCGCGACACAGTCGTAAGTCGCTCACAGACTTGAATGAGGCTGATATTACACATCCTGATAATCGACCGCGATAATGAAAAGAAGTCAAACTTAAGTGGTAATCGTTATCACATAAAATTTTACAGCGCTTCACCGTAATACCGATAACCGTTCTATCCCTACTAGTCAGCCACGAAGGGATGGATGTGTAGCTTCTTTGTTTTGGCTCTATGTCACTGATGCGCCGCAGCAGTACGCCGCGGTTTCTCACCGCGGAGCTGCTAGCATCCAGATGTCTTCACGTTAACCCAGACAGAACCTCCTCCAGCTCCTCATCAGCACATTTCCCATCGTTATCCGGCTCCCGTCCCGGTTGGGCCCGGTCCCCTGAAAGGCGTTAGCACCATCTCAGTGTTGATTTCGCCTCAGCTTTCATGCGAGTGAACGGGTTCCTTTGGAACCCTGATCTCAGGAGGATCCTGGATCCTGGACCATCTAAAGATGGAATCATGAAACCTCTTCCTGCTGTTAACGAACCCCCAGTACAATAGAGGAGCGGGGGAGACTGGAAACCAGTAAAACGGCAACATGAGCCCCGACTCTGCAAAAGTAACTGTTCATGATTGCATTTAATGACTTATAACCATAGCAACAGATTACCTCAGTATGAAGACGCCTTTGATGACCACTGATGTCATTTTGCAGACTTTTAATTGCAGAAGTCTTTATGCTGAGAATAAAACAAAAAGATTAACACATATCCTTTTATTCAAAGTTATAAAGAATCTAAGTGGTTCAGCTGAGGTTTTCTTTATGTGAAGGTGGTGGTTAAACCAGAGCAGATTCTCCACATGTGGAGGTAGAAATATTAAAAAAAACTATATTCAGAAGGCTGTAAAACGTTTCCATGGTGATTTTAATACATGTTCAAAACATTATATAAAAAAGACTCTGAGAAGTTCGTTTAAACTGTTAATATGATGAAATTTCACTTAAGTCCAAGAGGAAACGTTCCTCTACCAAACCGCTAGAGGCTGCAGTTCCTCTAATGACCACTAGAGGCTGCAGTTCCTCTACTGACCACTAGAGGCTGTAGTTCCTCTACCGACCACTAGAGGCTGCAGTTCCTCTAATGACCACTAGAGGCTGCAGTTCCTCTACTGACCACTAGAGGCTGTAGTTCCTCTAATGACCACTAGAGGCTGCAGTTCCTCTACCGACCACTAGAGGCTGTAGTTCCTCTAATGACCACTAGAGGCTGCAGTTCCTCTAATGACCACTAGAAGCTGCAGTTCCTCTACCGACCGCTAGAGGCTGCAGTTCCTCTAATGACCACTAGAGGCTGCAGTTCCTCTACCGACCACTAGAGGCTGCAGTTCCTCTACCGACCACTAGAGGCTGCAGTTCCTCTAATGACCACTAGAAGCTGCAGTTCCTCTACCGACCGCTAGAGGCTGCAGTTCCTCTACCGACCGCTAGAGGCTGCAGTTCCTCTACCGACCACTAGAGACTGCAGTTCCTCTACTGACCACTAGAGACTGCAGTTCCTCTGCCGACCAATAGAGGCTGTAGTTCCTCTAATGACCACTAGAAGCTGCAGTTCCTCTACCAACCACTAGAGGCTGCAGTTCCTCTACTGACCACTGGAGGCTGCGGTTCCTCTACCGAACACTGGAGGCTGCAGTTCCTCTGCCGACCAATAGAGGCTGTAGTTCCTCTAATGACCACTAGAAGCTGCAGTTCCTCTACCAACCACTAGAGACTGCAGTTCCTCTACCGACCACTAGAGGCTGCAGTTCCTCTACCGACCACTAGAGGCTGCAGTTCCTCTGCCGACCAATAGAGGCTGTAGTTCCTCTAATGACCACTAGAAGCTGCAGTTCCTCTACCAACCACTAGAGACTGCAGTTCCTCTACCGACCACTAGAGGCTGCAGTTCCTCTACCAACCACTAGAGGCTGCAGTTCCTCTACTGACCACTGGAGGCTGCGGTTCCTCTACCGAACACTGGAGGCTGCAGTTCCTCTGCCGACCAATAGAGGCTGTAGTTCCTCTAATGACCACTAGAGGCTGCAGTTCCTCTACCGACCACTAGAGGCTGCAGTTCCTCTACTGACCACTAGAGGCTGCAGTTCCTCTACCGACCACTAGAGGCTGCGGTTCCTCTACCGAACACTGGAGGCTGCAGTTCCTCTACCCACCACTAGAGGCTGCGGTTCCTCTACCGAACACTGGAGGCTGCAGTTCCTCTACCCACCACTAGAGGCTGCAGTTCCTCTACTGACCACTAGAGGCTGCAGTTCCTCCATCGACCACTAGAGGCTGCAGTTCCTCTACCGACCACTAGAGGCTGCAGTTCCTCTACCGACCACTAGAGGTTGTGGTTCTTATGTCCACTAGATCTTTTATTTCAGACCATTTCCGGAGCCTTCAAGATTGACTAACCAGACCACTTGCCAGCATGTAATCGGTTGCATGCGAACATGTTGGAGTGTAATTCTTTCTGAACAACATTGTCTCAAATGTCTCTGCTGGAGCATCGTGGTAGATCAGCGCTGCCGGATCTGAATCGAGGACTAACAGACTCTCTAAAGGTTTGATTTCAGTCAACTGTTCTTGAAGATGTTCCTTCTTCCATCCAGAGGTCTCTGTCAGGTCAGACTGGTTATAATCTCACTTTAATAATAATTCTATTGTTTTGATGAATGTATTAATGCCTTTTATTGTATTTGGATGTTCTCTTATGATGCTTTTATTATTGTTTCTCTTCAGCCTTGATGGTTGGGATGGAGAGTCTGGAAGGACATCGTTGATGTTATCTGACTCTTCTGGGGTCGGCCCCTTGTGGCCGGTGGAGGACCTGCAGTGTTCCTTATTTCCTGTTTGGGGTCAGCAGAACATGCCGGATGGTAGTTCAGCTCTCACACACCACAATGACTGTGTTTCTCTTCCTCCACTACTTCACACCTCTTTGCAGTCACGGCTGAATGACAGGCGGTAACTTTACACTTCATTAACAGGATCTCATTGACTCCCGTCCAAACAGAAACCATTTTTTTTTATATTCAGGAGGCTCAGATTCAGCTTTAATAACTGTGGGACTCTTTCAGGTCCGTCGCTGCCTGGGAACGCCGCCTGAAAACATGATATGAAGATTCAGGAGGCCCGCTTCCAGCGATGATTTCACCAGTTTCACGATCACCATGTGAAACGT
This sequence comes from Hirundichthys speculiger, assembly GCA_018398805.1. NCBI lineage: Eukaryota > Metazoa > Chordata > Actinopteri > Beloniformes > Exocoetidae > Hirundichthys > Hirundichthys speculiger. Next base: position 221,752 of record JAGFBZ010000768.1, on the reverse strand, counting down.
TTAATATTCTGCGATCTCAGAGTAACGTAAAAACGACTGTCTGAGCTGCAGAATCTTCAGCATGTCCAACCTGCAGCATGTGAAACGAGTTTTTCCTCTCAGCGTTTCCAGCTGTTCGCGTCCACCGCGGGACTCTTATTGACCCTGACACCGCGTTTGAAAAGCTATGCACACACACACTCTCCCAGTTATTGCTCATTTCCTCACATCATTTAACGCCTCTGTTCCACCTGGGTTTACCAGACAAGACCTTCTCAGTTACATCTGACGGAGCCGGGTCGCCCCGCTCCACCACAGAACTGTTTTATTTCCTCCTGCTCGGGATTACGTTAGACGAGTGCTGTCAGCGTTTCTGATTCGGTCCGTGGAAGTCGCCGCGAACGATTTTAGCATGTGTTAAAAGCGCCCCATAATTTATTATGTTTCAGCATGAATCAGATACTTTTTCGCTCTATCAAAAACCCGGTTTCTGCAACCGGGGACACGCTGGCAGCTGCGTCGTTTCTGCGACACGCGGGCGCGCAATACCAGAGGTCACCAGCAGGAGGCAGGATACGGACTCAGAGTCGAAAGTGTAACCAGGAGCGACGTTGGTCACCCTCCACTTCCTGTCTGCTGACTCAACAAAGATGGGAGTTTCACAGGGGGTCCCCTGAGGTGCAGTCAGGGGCGCTGATGGTCCAGGTGCTGGATGTGACGCACCCCGACCTCGCCTGACGCCACCTGTCAATCAGGGAGCTGCCGATCCACCGATGGGTTGAGGTGAAGACATGAGGTTGAGTTTCAGGTAGGGATGCACGATAACTGGTTTTTAAAACCGATACCGATAACCAATAGCCGATAGCATTAGCTTCTGTTAGCTCACGTTAGCGTGATTTCAAAACTCCATGGAAGCGTTTGTTATGTTGTAGGTGGCTGATCGGGTTTTACGTATTAAAGCTTGTGCTTCCCTCCTCGTAGAATTCACTCGGAGGATTCGTCACAAATAACCACCAAACTATCTTCTTCTGAAACTTTAACAAAGTTCCACGCCGCCATGTTTGTTGTGATCAGCGCTGTGCTGCAGGCTGCATTCAAGGTGTAACGTAAATTCCCACGTTCCCTCGTTTGCTCGTCGTTCTTTCAGCCTTTTCTATTTTTTTCTTTTTTATGTGTAACATGAGGGGAAACACTGCGAATATCAATTCAAGTTAGCAACTACTAAAATTATGACCGAGTTAACAAGTTGTTTTCTGGCATGAGGGGGTATTCTTGATTTTTCTTATTGAGTAATCGTTTTTCTGATTATGCCGACATCACTTGAACATAACATTCACTGTCGAGGCACTGCCATGTTGACAAAAATATATATGTTATCGGGGCTATTCGTCATGATATCGGACTTATCGAGAATGACGTCATAATTTCCTGTTATAGTTATCGTGCACCGCTAGTTTCAGGGGATGATGGTGCTGAATGCCAAGCTGAAATCCACAAACAGAGTCCAGGTGCACATCCCTGGGGGTCCAGGTGCACGTCCCTGGGGGTCCAGGTGCACATCCCTGGGGGTCCAGGTGCACGTCCCTGGGGGACCAGGTGCACATCCGTGGGGGTTCAGGTGCTCCAGGATGTGGTGTTGGCCCACGCCGGCCGCGTCGATCCTGTTTGCCTAGCAGGTGAACTGTAGGAGGTTCAGCAGGGACTCCTTGGTGACCTTCAGGGGGGTCAACACCAGCCACCAGGGCAACGGGCCTGCAGTCATTTAGTCCTCAGATGGGGGGATTCTTGGGGACTGGGATGATGGTGACGGTTTGAAGTAGGAGGAAACCTCACACAGCGAATAAATGACATTTATAACATATATGTTATAAATGTCATTTATTCGCTGTGTGAAGTTTTATAATTACCAGCAGTAATTATAATTACTGCTGGTTTTAATTCCACGGTCTGGAATCACAGAGACGCTCGTCAGAGCTTTTTTCATGAGGAGGAAACATTTTGCTGTAAATTCAAGAATTTAGCCAAATTGGGGCTTTTTAACTGAATATTGCAACTTTTTGGAGTAAAATATCGACTTTGGCAAAATCTTAACTTTCTGACATAAAATTATGACTTTGTCATGAAGTTGTGAATTTCATTTAATTTCTACTTTTCTGTCCTAAATTTTTTGCTGTAAAACTGAAAATTTAAGATTTTTTTAAAAAGATCTTCTTTGTCAAAAGTCAATTTTATTCAAAATCTCAAACTGCAAAAAATGTGATTGTTTGATGTAAAGTTATGAATTTCACGTAACTTCGACTTTATGTCCTTTATCTGGACATTTGGTCATAAAATCGTGACTTTTTATCTCAAAATTCAAACTTTTTGTTGTACAATATTTTTGACTAAATGTTTTGACAAAAATTACAACTTTGTGGTAAAATTTAAAACTTCATGTGATTGTCAAATGTTTTTCTGTAAAAATCACAAATTTGTTTTTACATTTTGTTGTAAACTGATGTTTACTCAAAATTGCAATGTTTTGATACAGAAATTATAACTTTATGGCATAAAATCAAGAATTTCACAAAATCAGAATTTTTTGTTGTAAAAATCGAACTTTTGTCCTAAAATCTAGAATTTCACAAAATTATGACTTTTTGACGTCAAATCACAACTTTGTCATAAAACAATGAAATTACGACTTTGACAAAAATATTTTCTAACTTTTTTCAAAGATTGAGACTTTTGCATAATTGGAAGATTTTGTTTTAAAAATCATGAATTTTTGTTGTAAAACTGCCACTCACAAAATCTTGACTTTTTAACGTAAAATAATGAACTTGTTGTCAAACTGAATTTTGTGTAATTGCAACTATAATTAAAAATTAAGTGATTTTTTTTGTTCTAATATTTCTAATTTTGCAACATAAACATTTTTTTGTTGTAGAAAACACATTTGAGTCATTTAATCTCAGATTTAATAAAACAAAACGTTTTACTTTAAATCTTGATTTTGTGTCATAAAATTTCCCTGCTTCAATGCACCACATTCCAATGATCATGATGGTCTGTTAATGATTAATTTAAAGGTGTTTATAAATCCATCTAACTCGTATAATCTCATTGTTTGGTCATCGTCAGAAAATTAACGTTTCCTTTTTTAGCCCTGCAGCTGAAGCTGCTTTGGAAACAAACATCATAGTTGAACAGACCTCTGGTTCATTCAGGGTCCGATATGACACAAGCTGTTTGCTGTACCAACACGCCAGTTTTTCCACCGTAACAAGAAATGCTTGACTCATGGAAAGAAGACTTAAAGTAGCCAAATTCATGGAAAGTCCCCACAGATTGTCACTGATCCGCCTCCTCGCCTCTACTGCCTTCTGTTTTTCCTCTAAACACGTGGATGGCGGCTGCAAAACAAAACCCGCCGGGCCGCAGGCTTCACTCAGAAGAACCGTCCACGTCACTTCCTGTCAGGGAAGTCAGAAGACGAAACCGTTGACCAATCAGCTTCCCTCTACAGTCACCACTCATCTGAAGTTACGACAAAACCACAAATCTGCTGAACTACAGCAAAAATGTTTCATTGTTTCTCAAAGTTGTAGTTTGTAAAATTTTTGAATCTTGTAACTCAAAATTGAGGTTTGATTTAAATGTTTGTTTTTATTATTTGAGATTTTTTCCTTTTACAACAAATATTTGTGTTTTTACACCAAACATTTGTGAATTGGGGACATAAAGTTGCAAATTTAAAAAATGTTTGATAAACTCATTTTATCTTAGAACTTTTGTGATAGTTAATATTTTTACAACAAAAAGTTTTGATCTTAAGTTTAAAGAGAGCCACAATTTTAAAATATAAAAATTGCAACAAAATTTGGGGATTTTTTGTCAGAAAGACGTGATTTTAAGTGCAGATGCTGAAACCAAGAGAAAAGAGCCAATTCGGTTAATTTACACTTAATAATTAATATAATATAATGTATAATATTATATAATATACTGCGATGGACGTGCTACCTGTCCAGGTGAACCCCTGCCTTTCGCCCGTAGACGGCTGGGATAGGCTCCAGCAGATCCCCGTGACCCTCCGGAGGATGAAACAGGTATAGAAAATGGATGGATGGATGGATTATATAATATAATACACCTACTACCTACCTTTTATTTCTACAATCATTTAGATTTTTTTATCAGCTTGATTTTTTTTTCAGATGAATGAAGTTTGTTGTAAAAATGTGAAATTTGAATTTTGATACGACTTTTTGTTGTAAAACTGAATCATTGGTCGTAAAATTTACACATTTTGCTGCAAAATCACAAATTTCACAAAAATCACGACATAAAATCACAGCTTTATATCATAAAATTTCATGAATTTCATATAATTGCAACATCCTGTTTCTAAAATCGAAGGTTTTTACTGTGAAACTGCGAATTTCGATAAAATCGCAATTTTAAATTTCTAAAATCACAAAATTTTTCACATTTTTCCAAAATCACGTGCTTACATGTTCATTCATTTACATTGTTTTGCTAATTGAATTGATTATGAATATAAAATGGAAGACTTAGCTCATCAAAGCTTTCAGTTTAATTAAAGTGTTTAAAAACATTTCAGCAGCCAGTTTATTATTCGCTTCAGATGTTCAGGCGTTTCTGCTGAGTTCAGATTTTACAGTAAATCAAGTTCAGTAATGGAGCTGCAGCTGAACTGTGCAGATTAAGATGGCGGGAACTTTTCTAGGACAGCGGTGACTCCGACTGGTCCATCAATATTACGTTAGAAAAGCTCAGTCGACCTCCGGGTTAAAATGTCTTTACAGCAGAAATAACATCCATGACAGCCGTCAGAAAACGACTCTTCAGACGAACCCGTTGGTGATGTAACCGGGGGTTTGTCCAGTTCTTTTCTTACAGTCGATGCTCCACAGCGCCCCCGTCTGGACTAGAAAGGCTTCGATTCACAGCGGCTGGAAAAAATAATAATCTGACCAAATAAATGTTTCTGAAACATCTGCCATCGGTGCTTAATGTTTTTTAAATCACTGCCGGGTTCACGTCATCTGCAGCACCTGCTTCATCACAGACCGTGAGCTAGCTCGGGTTTGGAGGGCAGATTTAGAGGTTCGCAGAACAGATCTCCCCGTGCCGACAGATCTCTTTATGTCGGAGAGGCGCTGGAACCGAGAGGAATATTTATCTGTGCGCCGCTGGCAGAGAGTCAGAGTAACCTGCAGCTCGCTTTGAGCTGAGTGATTTACCGGTAAATACGATGGTTTTTACTACGCTGTAGCATCGTTTTAAACGTCTTTGATGTGCTGAGGCAGGGATGAGATTACTTCAGCTGACGTTCCTTTACACGGAAAAATCACCCGCCGTCCAATTTTTCAAAGCCTATGTCTTATTTTTCATACTTTTGGCCATAAGTCTCCATCCATTATGACTGAATTTAACAGAAAACAAAAGCAAATGTTTTAAACTGGTTGATTCATGGCTCAGATTTGGCGTTCTGCTGTTCCACACTGACACAGACATTTCTGATTTCGCTTCCAAAGTGGTTGAAATACTGCGTGGCGAGTTTCGCTTATTCTCATATCTCACGACTGCCTGACAGCTCCTGTGTTTGTTTCCCTCGTTGGAGAACTGAACTCATTGAAACAGTCCATTTATCAATTAGCCGATCGACACGAAGGGGTCCTTGACACTTTCCAGAGGCGTTTTTGAGGTGATCTTTGGAAGAAGCGGTCCAGCCAGTCGTGACCAAACCGGACAAACACTCGGTGACGTCAGCCAGAGGTTTCTGAGGGGAGGTCTGGAGGTTATCAAAGCTCTGGTTGATGCCACACTGGCAGGACATGACTAAACCCAAGACTGGTTGACCTAAAAATAGGAAAATGGACGCAGCAGACAAGGCTAGTCAACTGGTTGGAGCGCCGCTTAAGCTACCACTCAAGAAGCTAAGAGCTACGGGATCCAAGAGGGAATCTGCTGGGACCTGGAGTCTGTCGCCCCGTAACTCATGGGCTGATGGCGAAGACGGTCGGCGGCCGGGTCAAAGATGGTCGGCGACCAGCGCGACCGGCGCGTCCGGCAGCGCTTGTTTCAGGTGTCACTTTCAAGTGGCGACGCTTGGAAGTGATGCTTTGGTTGGATTTGATCAGAATGGATGTAAAGCGATATTCATTGGCATCACAGGCGTGTTTTTTCCGGGCCGGTGTCCCAGCGCCGCTCATTTGCTGCCTATTAGCGACGTGGCGCTGCGCAGTACGAGTCAGTCGTAGATTTAAAAAAAATAGGGGTGACGTCACGCAGGGTTTGTCCAGTTCTTCCTGTAGTTTCTGCCCGGAAAGGTCTGAAGGTGAAGCTGCTCTACGTGGATCTGAGTTTCCTAGCTAAAATCCAGAGTTCAGCAGCTGTTCTCGTTGGACTTTTTGTTGTTTTTTTTTCTCCCCAGTTTTGCAAACCTCCTCTATGACATCAGCTTGTCAGGTTCTTCGTCAGAGAGATCAGGCTTTGATTCCTCCTTTTTCCTGATTTGTCTGTCAAAACCCTTGAGACTGAGGCCTGTCCAGCCTGACACGTCCACGGTGGTGGCGTCTAAAACCCGAAGCTGAGACGAGGTGTCTGTGATCCTGTTGTGACACATGGCAATCAGATGTTCTTGTTTGAAGCGCTTACTTTTTTTCCCTTCGTGTTTTTAACTTAGATTACAGCTCCTGGCCCTGGAAACCACAGCACACGTGTAAGTGGGCGGAAATACCAAAAAAAAAAAAAAAAAAAAGAAAAAATCTTGCATGCCTCTTTGATTGTTACATTCAAGATATCATGTGCGCTACCAGCTCTGCTGCTGCAAACCATTAGGCCCAGTAACTCGTGGCTTGTAAAATGGGTTTGGAAGTCCTGGAGACAAGGTGGAGGGGATGAGATGGGGATTCCACATGGTTATCCAGGAGGATGATAAACAAAGGGAGAAGGTGATACAGTTTAGGTGATATATGGAGCACATGTGGGATCGCGGAACAAAAGCGAGGCTGAAAGCTGACTTCAGAGAGAGGGCAGTCCTCCGTGATTTATTCCTTTTTAGTTTCAGGGTCCGTGTGTCTGAGAACAATAAGAGTTCAGTAGATCATATGACCCAACAGCATCTGTGATCTTGTAATAGAAAGCAGGAAAGTACATTTACTCAAGTACTGCACCGAAACCATGACTGACTTATTCGTACCTCTGCTTTTATTTCCCAAACACTTCATTCTTTTTATCCACCAATTTTTTTTTTTTTTTTTTTAAACCACACCACCAACATTTGCCGGCTAATGAGGAAACCCCTCTTTGGGAGATGGTTCAATCCTGACGGCTCGCTGTCTTTAAAGGAGCAACATCTGGTTTTAGGGGATGAAGTCACTGCAGGAGAAAAGAACAGCTGCAGTTCCTCCACTGACCACCAGGAGTCCGGCTCCACCGGTGGGTCTCCCTTCATTAACCTACTCGTTGAAACGTCCCGCTTTGCCACATAAACAAACACACTCAGTCAGTCAGGAGCAAATCACAGCCAGGTTTTGATCTCAACTACGACGGAGTATCAGGGCCACACTGAGAAAAAAAAATTGTGAGCAATGATTTTTTTTTTCATTCCTCACTTACGAGAAGAAAGTCGAAATGTCGAGAATAAAGTTGAAATGCAGTTTCCAGAATAAAGTTGTCTTAAAGATTTATTCAAACCAGCTTTATTCTACCAACATAATGTCTGTGTTTATATGCTTTTATCACGTAGACACAGAATTATAATAAGTATTCGTACTTTAAGAGATTGTGTCAGAAATTGTGCCTATTCAGAAAAAGAAACTATACCGATTCTGGAATTCTGGAAACTGCATTTCGACTTTATTCTCAATATTTTAACTTTATTCTCAATATTTTGACTTTATTCTCGACATTTTAACTTTATTTTCAATATTTCGACTTTATTCTCAATATTTTGACTTTATTCTCGACATTTCGACTTTATTCTGGAAACTGTATTTCAACTTTATTCTCAATATTTCGACTTTATTCTCGACATTTTTGACTTTATTCTTGACATTTCAACTTTTTTCTCAATATTTCGTTTTTATTCTCGACATTTCGACTTTATTCTGGAAACTGCATTTCGACTTTATTCTCGACATTTCGACTTTATTCTGGAAACTGCATTTCCACTTTATTCTGGAAACTGCATTTTGACTTTATTCTGGACATTTTGACTTTATTCTGGAAACTGCATTACGACTTTATTCTCAACATTTCGACTTTATTCTCAACATTTCGACTTTATTCTCAACATTTCGACTTTATTCTGGAAACTGCATTTCGACTTTATTCTCAACATTTCGACTTTATTCTGGAAACTGCATTACGACTTTATTCTGGACATTTCGACTTTATTCTGGAAACTGCATTACGACTTTATTCTCAACATTTCGACTTTATTCTCAACATTTCGACTTTATTCTCGAAACTGCATTTCGACTTTATTCTCAACATTTCGACTTTATTCTGGAAACTGCATTTCAACTTTATTCTCAACATTTCGACTTTATTCTCAACATTTCGACTTTATTCTCAACATTTCGACTTTATTCTGGAAACTGCATTTCGACTTTATTCTCAACATTTCGACTTTATTCTCGACATTTGAATTTCTTCTTGTAAGTGAGGAATGAAAAAAAAAGTCAGTGCCCACAATTTTTTTTTCTCAGTGTGGCCCTGATACTCGTACTCGTACCTCGTACTCCACAGCGTGACGGTACACAGTCATTCTAATTTTTAAATATAACGTGAGTCGGCCAGGCTTAGCCGACTCCTTCCAGGTCAGTCTGCGTCCTCTCAGACCCACTTTACCACCCAACTCTTGGAAAGCCCAGAGGGCGTAAAAGGCCGTGGCCAACCAGCTGAGGATCTCACTGGTGCTGCTCCAGTCCTCATTTTAGCTCCGGCATTCAAATGTCGGTTTGACAGTGACAACAGAAATGAGGCTGGGTGGATAGATTTGATCAGGATGGCTATGAAAGTGTAACCAGATGCTGAACATCGTATTTCAGCCAAACCTGGAATATACCAGTCCTCTGGCAGCTAAAATGATCTCAATACACCTCTAGATGGCGCTATATTATGGTCATTTATGTTTTTTGCTAATATATTTTTTTCCACTCCAAGTCCCTAAAAGACCCTGACTCTAAGTAACGTAGCCACGCCCATTTCCTGAAGATAAGTTGGCATCTTCCACCGACAACGGTCGATGTTCGTGAAACTTCGTCAGGACGTTCACACGGACACGTAGAAGCCGCGTCCCAAATATGAAACAAATCGGTCCCAGGAGGCGACGCTGGGACCGCTTTTATATTTTAGCTTTTTAGTATTTTTAGTGTTTTTTTTTTTTTTCAGGCTACAGTCGCAGGTTCAACTCCCGGCCCCGGATGACCCTCTGCTGTGTGTCTTCCTCGTTCTCTCTGCCCTGTTTTCTGTCTCTCCTTCACTGTCAAATAAAGGCCACTAGCGCCAAAAAATAATTTAAAAAGAAAACATTTTTTTCCCTTAATTTCTTTGGAAACAGCCAGTGACGCCCGGTAAAAATAACTTAGCCATCTACGAAAACTAAAACTACAATGAAAGCTGTACAGCGAACAAGTCCAAGGCCATTCATCCAATTTTCATGAAACAATTGTTCTCCTGACTATGTTGAAAAAATTGTTATTGCTGATTAAAGAATTTTGTTCGAGCAACACTTTTCAAAGTTACACACCCACAGGTTTTGTGGGTGTGGCCTAAAGATCTAATATTTACTAAAACTTGATACTACAATCTATACCTTTTACATTATTTTTTGGCAAAGCCACAAAATTTGTGAAATTTCCGCATCGGGGGCGTCGCCACTCAGACAGGTGAATATATGATCAATATATGATCAAAAGATTAAGAGAAACCTCTGAAATAAGGCTTCGGTTAGTCATTAAACGGTGGCGAATCTGCTTCAGTCTCAATGATCGCGACTTGCAGCTATGTCTTTCCTCTTAATTATTTTTTTCTGACAGTTTGTCAGTTAGTTTTGATCAGAAAAAGAAAAAAGAGATCACCCTAATTGAAAGGGAAAGTCTTGCGTTTAAAGTTCTTTGTTACTTGTTTGGCTTTTCCGCTCAGGTTTTAATGTCTGGGGATGGACTTTTGTCACGTTTCAGGGAACGACTCAGCTGTTTCGGCACATGGACGATGGAAAGAAGAAAAAAGAAAACTCAGAGTATAATGAAAACATTTAAACATCGTGAAAAAAAATGTTTCTTTTGAGGGTTTTACAAGTACTTTTTACTTGACCAAATAGCCTAAATGCTTCTCAGACATGCCAAGAGTCAATGGGAGAAAGCCCAGAGGTCGACGCTGCTCGTAAAACCTCCCATTGGACAGATGAAGAGGTCATCGCCGGCCGTCGCTCTGCAGAGAGGGGAAAAAAAAGCAAAAAAAAAAAGAAAAACTCGCAGAGCTCTGAAGGAAAACCTCCAGCAGAGATTAATGCACTGTTTTATATGTTCCAATCTAGTTTCCAGATCCCAGCGCGCTCTCTTTATGGCTCCGCTAGCATTCCTCTTCCTATTGTAACCTGCTTGCACGGAAACGGCTGCGTCATACTTGCCGAGGCCCGATGATCTGAAGTAGCCGTAGGAGCAGCTGGCCTCTGCCAGAAAAACAGCACCAGATCTGGGCAGGTCATCAGCGAGCCCACATCAAGGAGCCGGGGCGCTTCAAATCCTCCGTGTTAACTTTTATGTCAAGTGTTTATGCAAGGTCATGCACATTGACTTACTCCCCCCTTTTATGTAGGGCTGAAGGGACACATGTGTCAGATGGAAATGTATCTTATTTGGTCACTTTCAGGCAGATTTCTTCACCATTCACTGTAATTCACTGCTTTTATTCTTCATTATCCTGAAGATCTGTCTGTCTGTGAGCCTGGACACCTAAAATATATAATACATATAACAGCGTCATGGGCTGTAAAGAACAAAATGCCTCATATTTACTTATTTGAAGTTAATTTCTACAGTTTTGGTTTCCAATAATCTACATTTTCTGTTCCTGCTGGATGTTAGGCTCTTCAGGACCAAGAACTAGTCCAGCGGTCAGCTTCTGGAGACCACTGGCTGGACATCAGACCATCCTGCTGGTCTGACTCAGTCCAGGCAGTAACGAACCATGCAGTTCCTGGAATGACCACCAGGAGCTGGGTCCAAAACTGAGTCGGTGTCCGTTGAATCCTGCCGGAGAACATATCTACAGCCCGGTTCAAGAATGTTTTTGGTCTCCATAGCTGGATTTCACAGTCATGACGACCTTAGAGTCCCGCCAGAGCTGAAGTTGAGCTGAAGAGCTGAGAGACTCTGGTTAGCAGCCTGGTTCGTGTGGTAGAAAAAGGTAAATCATCAATCATATCACCTCCAACCAATCTGTCCATTCCTCCTCTGACCTCTGACATCAACAGCTGGACATCTTCTCCTCCTGGGACCATCCTCTGGAAACCCTGGAGATGGTTGTGGAGAAGATCCCAGTAGATCAGCAGCTCCTGAAACACTCAGACCAACAACCAGGACCAACAACCAGGACACGTTCGCAGTATGGGATGCAGAAGCTCGGCTCAACGCAGAAGCTTGACTCAACACAGAAGCCCGGCTCAACGCAGAAGCTCGACTCATCACAGAAGCTCGGCTCAACGCAGAAGCTTGACTCAACACAGAAGCCCGGCTCAACGCAGAAGCTCGACTCATCACAGAAGCTCGGCTCAACGCAGAAGCTCGAATCAACGCAGAAGCTCGAATCAACGCAGAAGCTCGGCTCAATGCAGAAGCTCGAATCAACGCAGAAGCTCGAATCAACGCAGAAGCTCGGCTCAACCCAGAACCTCGAATCAACGCAGAAGCTCGACTCAATGCAGAAGCTCGACTCATCGCAGAAGCTCGGCTCAACGCAGAAACTCGACTCATCACAGAAGCTCGGCTCAACGCAGAAGCTCGGCTTAATGCAGAAGCTTGGCTCAAGGCAGAAGCTAGGCTCAATGCAGAAGCTCGGCTCAACGCAGTTGCTAGGCTTAACGCAGAAGCTCGACTCAACGCAAAAGCTCGACTCAACGCAGAAGCTCGGCTCAATGCAGAAGCTCGGCTCAAGGCAGAAGCTCGACTCAATGCAGAAGCTCGGCTCAACGCAGTTGCTAGGCTTAACGCAGAAGCTCGACTCAACGCAAAAGCTCGACTCAACGCAGAAGCTCGGCTCATCACAGAAGCTCAACTCAACGCAGAAGCTTGACTCATCACAGAAGCTCGGCTCAACGCAGAAACTCAGCTTAACGCAGAAGCTCGACTCAACGCAGAAGCTCGGCTCAATGCAGAAGCTAGGCTCAACGCAGAAGCTCGACTCAACGCAGAAGCTCGGTTCAACGCAGAAGCTCGGCTCAACGCAGAAGCTAGGCTTAACGCAGAAGCTCAACTCATCGCAGAAGCTCAACTCAACGCAGAAGCTCGACTCAACGCAGAAGCTCGGCTCAATGCAGAAGCTAGGCTTAATGCAGAAGCTCAAGTCATCACAGAAGCTCAACTCAACGCAGAAGCTCGACTCAACGCAGAAGCTCGGCTCAATGCAGAAGCTCGGCTTAACGCAGAAGCTCGGCTCAATGCAGAAGCTCGGCTTAACGCAGAAGCTCGGCTCAACGCAGAAGCTAGGCTTAACGCAGAAGCTCAACTCATCGCAGAAGCTCAACTCAACGCAGAAGCTCGACTCAACGCAGAAGCTCGGCTCAGAAAGGCATAATGCAGAAGCTCAACTCAACGCAGAAGCTCGACTCAACGCAGAAGCTCGGCTCAATGCAGAAGCTAGGCATAATGCAGAAGCTCGACTCAACGCAGAAGCTCGACTCAACGCAGAAGCTCGGCTCAATGCAGAAGCTAGGCATAATGCAGAAGCTCAAGTCATCACAGAAGCTCAACTAAACGCAGAAGCTCGGCTTAACGTAGAAGCTGGACTCATCGCAGAAGCTCGACTCATCGGAGAAGCTCGACTCAAAGGCCGAAACAATCATCTTGATGGTGTGATGCATGCTGGGACTTTACTTGGGCAGGTGATTTATTAGTGACACTTAAATCCCCTTTCTTCTCCACTCTGATGCTGGTTTGAGCTCCAGCGAGTTGTCTGGACCACGTCTACATGGGTAAATGCACTGAGCTGCTGCGGGACAGTCACCCAAACGTCGCTTTGGTGGTTTTTTTTTTCCAGAAGCAGAGACACAGGAGACCTCAAGAGCTGAACAACTCTTCATTAGAAGTCATCCAGCAATTCCTTGGTGTTGCTTTAACCCTCTTAACCTCAGCACAGAGGGGACCGAAGCGGCAGTCCTCCGCGGCTGATTTGTGGTCGGGCTTCCCGTCGGCCTGCCAGTGATTCCTCTGTCTGATCAGCCGTGTTTACACAGCAGCCGGACACAAACTGGAGGAGATTAACCCGTCAGCAGGGGAGGGGAGGCCGTCCTGGGTGCACAGATGGTGAGCGACACACTACACCGCAGAAGCCGAGGACGCTGCGCTAGAGAAACCTAGAGAAAGCTGAGAGGTGGCGGAGGGACCGGGCTGGACGGACCTCGAGGGCTCCAGCTTCAGCCTTCAGCCTTCATCCTTGATTAGGATTTAATATTATAATTTTAGTTAATGATATTTGCTTGGGGGTCATGATCTGGGTCTATATAAAGACAATTGACATTGTAACAGATGCTATACACATAAAATTGAATTGAATTGAATTGAACGCCGGGTCTGAAGTGACAGAGCATGTGGCTGAGTTTTCACAACACGGTTCATAACTCCCCGACCAGCAGTCTCCCGTTCAGCACCGTCAGCACACGTGGTATTGACATCAGCACCACAACAGAGCGTCGCTGACCAGTATGGGACGGCCGCCAGCTGCCGTCGCCAGGCAACGTAGCCCCGTTTCCACAGTGTACCTTTTGCATCTCGTCGTCCAACCGGCGGACCCCTGTGGAGATTTTTCCAGCAGCGTGAGTGCGTCCCAACATGAATCTGCAGTTGTGAAGCGCATTTGTGAAAAGTTAAAACTCTCCAGACATTTTTCAGACAAACTGCTCCTGTGAAACTCGTTGTGAAAACAGGAACAGGTTTCAACAGGTGCACGGCCTCTGCTGCTGCGAGAGGAACAGCCAAAGGGGACAGGAAGTGACATCACAACAGGCTGACTCTTTTTTTATCTTTAAGCGGCAGTTGTAAAAATGTTAGTTTCACTTTCACTGCTGGGACTGATGTGCAAGAAAGAATCCCAGCAGATGTTGGTTTTTAAAAGTTTTAATTCTGTTTATCATAATTTCTCCACATCTGCTCGACGCAGAAGCTCAACTCATCTCAGAAGCTCGGCTCATCTCAAAAGCGCGACTCATCTCAGAAGCTTGATCTATCGCAGAAGCTCAACTTATCGCAGAAGCTCGATTCATCTCAGAAGCTCGACTCATCGCAGAAGTTTAGCTCATCTCAGAAGCTCCATCAATGCAGAAGCTCGGTCAACACAGAAGCTCGGCACAACGCAGAAGTTCGGCTCATCTCAGAAGCTCGTCTCATCGCAGAAGCTCAACCAATCGCAGAAGCTCGGTCAACACAGAAGCTCGGCACAACGCAGAAGTTCGGCTCATCTCAGAAGCTCGTCTCATCGCAGAAGCTCAACCATCGCAGAAGCTCGGTCAACACAGAAGCTGCACAAAGCAGAAGTCAGAAGACTCAATGAAGCTCGGCTCAACGCAGAAGCTTGACTCAATGCAATCAGTAGCTCGACTCATCGCAGAAAGACTCAATGCAGAAGCTTGACTCAATGCAGAAGCTCGACTCATCGCAGAAGCTCGACTCTTTTCAGAAGCTCGGCTCAATGCAGAAGTTCGGCTCATCTCAGAAGCTCGAATCATAGCAAAAAGCTCGACTCATAGCAGAAGCTTGACTCATCGCAGAAGCTTGACTCAATGCAGAAGCTAGGCTCAACGCAGAAGCTTGACTCAATGCAGTAGCTCGACTCATCGCAGAAGCTCGACTCAATGCAGAAGCTTGACTCAATGCAGAAGCTCGACTCATCGCAGAAGCTCGACTCTTTTCAGAAGCTCGGCTCAATGCAGAAGTTCGGCTCATCTCAGAAGCTCGAATCATAGCAAAAAGCTCGACTCATAGCAGAAGCTTGACTCATCGCAGAAGCTTGACTCAATGCAGAAGCTAGGCTCAACGCAGAAGCTTGACTCAATGCAGAGCTCGACTCATCGCAGAAGCTCGACTCAATCAGGAAGCTCGACTCAATGCAGAAAGCATGCAGAAGCTAGACTCAAAATCGCAGCAAAGCTCGACTCATGCAGAAGCTCGACTCAATGCAGAAGCTTGACTCATCGCAGAAGCTCGACTCATCGCAGAAGCTCGACTCTTTTCAGAAGCTCGGCTCAATGCAGAAGTTCGGCTCATCTCAGAAGCTCGAATCATAGCAAAAACTCGCTCAGAAGCTCGACTCATAGCAGAAGCTTGACTCAATGCAGAAGCTTGACTCAATGCAGTAGCTCGACTCATCGCAGAAGCTCGACTCAACGCAGAAGCTCGACTCAATCCAGAAGCTTGACTCAATGCAGTAGCTCGACTCATCGCAGAAGCTCGACTCAATGCAGAAGATCGACTCAATGCAGAAGCTCGGCTCAACGCAGAAGCTTGACTCAATGCAGTAGCTCGACTCATCGCAGAAGCTCGACTCAACGCAGAAGCTTGACTCAATGCAGTAGCTCGACTCATCGCAGAAGCTCGAACCTCAAGAAGAAGCTTGACTCAATGCAGTAGCTCGACTCATCGACTCAATGCAGAAGATCGACTCAATGCAGAAGCTCGGCTCAACGCAAGCTTGACTCAATGCAGTAGCTCGACTCATGAAGCTCGCAATGCGCCTCAATGCAGAAGCTGACTCATCGCAGAAAGCTCGACTCATCGCAGAAGCTCGACTCTTTTCAGAAGCTCGGCTCAATGCAGAAGTTCGGCTCATCTCAGAAGCTCGAATCATAGCAAAAAGCTCGACTCATAGCAGAAGCTTGACTCATCGCAGAAGCTTGACTCAATGCAGAAGCTAGGCTCAACGCAGAAGCTTGACTCAAACGCAGAAAGCTCGACTCATCGCAGAAGCTCGACTCAACGCAGAAGAAGCTCCACTCATCAGAAGCTCGACTCAACGCAGAAGGCTCAACGCAGAAGCTCACTCATCGCAGAAGCTCGACTCATCGCAGAAGCTCGACTCAATGCAGAAGCTCGACTCATCGCAGAAGCTCGACTCAATGCAGAAGCTCGGCTCAACGCAGAAGCTTGACTCAACGCAGAAGCTCGACTCATCGCAGAAGCTCGACTCAACGCAGAAGCTCCACTCATCGCAGAAGCTCGACTCAACGCAGAAGCTTGACTCATCGCAGAAGCTCGACTCAATGCAAAAGCTCGACTCATCGCAGGAAGCTTCAATGCAGAAGCTCGCTCGCAGAAGCTCGACTCAATGCAGAAGCTCGGCTCAACGCAGAAGCTCGACAGAAGCTGACTCAATCGCAGAAGCTCGACTCAATGCAAAAGCTCGAATCGCAGAAAGCTCGACTCAATGCAAGAAGCTCGACTCATCGCAGAAGCTCGACTCATGCAGAAGCTCGGCTCAACGCAGAAGCTCGACTCAACGCAGAAGCTTGACTCAACGCAGAAGCTCGACTCATCGCAGAAGCTCGACTCAACGCAGAAGCTCCACTCATCGCAGAAGCTCGACTCAACGCAGAAGCTTGACTCAACGCAGAAGCTCCACTCATCGCAAAAGCTCGACTCATCGCAGAAGCTCGACTCAATGCAGAAGCTCGACTCATCGCAGAAGCTCGACTCAATGCAGAAGCTCGGCTCAACGCAGAAGCTTGACTCAACGCAGAAGCTCGACTCATCGCAGAAGCTCGACTCAACGCAGAAGCTCCACTCATCGCAGAAGCTCGACTCAACGCAGAAGCTTGACTCATCGCAGAAGCTCGACTCAATGCAAAAGCTCGACTCATCGCAGAAGCTCGACTCAATGCAGAAGCTCGACTCATCGCAGAAGCTCGACTCAATGCAGAAGCTCGGCTCAACGCAGAAGCTCGCACGCAGAAGGCTCAATGCAGAAGCTCGACTCAACGCAGAAGCTCACTCAATGCAGAGCTCTCAACGCAGAAGCTCAGCTCAATGCAGAAAGCAGAAGCTCGACTCATCGCAGAAGCTCGACTCATCGCAGAAGCTCGGCTCAATGCAGAAGCTCGACTCAACGCAGAAGCTCGACTCATCGCAGAAGCTCGACTCAATGCAGAAGCTCGACTCAATGCAGAAGCTCGACTCATCGCAGAAGCTCGACTCATCGCAGAAGCTTGACTCAATGCAGAAGCTCGACTCATCGCAGAAGCTCGACTCAATGCAGAAGCTTGACTCAGCAGAAGAAGCTCGACTCATCGCAGAAGCTCGACTCAATGCAGAAGCTTGACTCAATGCAGAAGCTCGACTCATCGCAGAAGCTCGACTCAATGCAGAAGCTGGCTCAACGCAGAAGCTCGCAGAAGCTCAAGCAGAAGCTTGACTCAATGCAGCAGAAGCTCGACTCATCGCAGAAGCTCGACTCATCGCAGAAGCTCGACTCAATGCAGAAGCTAGGCTCAATGCAGAAGCTCGACTCAATGCAGAAGCTCGGCTCAACACAGAAGTTTGACTCAACGCAGAAGCTCGACTCATCGCAGAAGCTCGACTCAATGCAGAAGCTAGGCTCATCGCAGAAGCTCGACTCATCGCAGAAGCTCGACTCATCTCAGAAGCTCAGCTCAACGCAGAAGCCCGGCTCAACGCAGAAGCTCGACTCAACGCAGAAGCTAGGCTCATCGCAGAAGCTCGACTCATCTCAGAAGCTCGGCGCAACGCAGAAGCTCGACTCATCGCAGAAGCTCGACTCATCGCAGAACTCAACTCAGAAGCTAGGCTCAACGCAGAAGCTCGACTCATCGCAGAAGCTCGGCTCAACGCAGAAGCTTGACTCAATGCAGAAGCTCGGCTCAACGCAGAAGCTCAACTCAACGCAGAAGCTCGACTCATTGCAGAAGCTCGACTCATCGCAGAAGCTCGGCTCAATGCAGAAGCTCGACTCATCGCAGAAGCTCGGCTCAACGCAGAAGCTAGGCTCAATGCAGAAGCTAGGCTCAATGCAGAAGCTAGGCTCAATGCAGAAGCTCGACTCAACACAGAAGCTCGACTCATCGCAGAAGCTCGGTTTAATGGCCGAAACAATCATCTTGATGGTGTGATGCATGCTGGGACTTTACTTGGGCGAGTGATTTATCAGTGAAATAATTGCACAGAAATGAACGTGTCGCCCAAGTGACTGAATGAGACCTGAGACCACTTTTATTTATTGTTTTTTTTTTTTTTATAAACCAGGAGCCAGACCCTCACCTAGTGGTCGTTAAAGGAATTCCCAGTATCTCTGCATTGGTTTCACAAAAGGAGACTGGATGCTGCCTGTTGATTTGCACAAGAAAGACGGTCGTCAGCAAACCTGCGCAGGCTACGGAGATCCTCTTGAAGGTTTGGATTTCAGAAACAAATGTGATCACATTTTCAGGGCGTAAACATGAACCGTGTGGAGAGCTTTCAGAAAGGACCAACAGAGCTCCTGTCTGCAGTCACACTTGAGGAAAGGTCTCTTTGACTCCAGCTGTGTGGCTCATTATGACAGCGCAGCATGCAGATGGGGAGGCCCTGGTCTTTACAAGGACTCGGCCCTCAGGAGACCACCCTGGTGTCGTCTTTACTGGAGGTGAAGCTCATCGCCTGCCACATTTAACGGAGAGAGGCGAGGAAGCGGCGCAGAGCTGAAGGAGGGAAGGAGTCCCTGGTGGAGGTCTGCTGTCGTTCCTCTGACCTCTACGGGCACGCTGCCGTGCACGCTGAAGATCAAGCTAATGTACGTTTCTGCTGCGTTAGGTTAAAGGTATGGTGGGAGATCTTTAAAAAAACGGTTCCAGCAATCCAATCCCTCCTCTCAAAGGCTCCGCCCCCTCGAAACCACGCCTTCACACGATTCACGACTACATGAAAGCGCACACTGTCTCGAGCGGTCACGGAAGTTCACAAGCATTTGCGATTTAGCAATTTGCAAACAACAAGTAGCATCAGAGTGGCTGGCTAACTTCAAGCCATAGCGTCTTCTCCGTCAAGGATAACAACAGCCTAGCTAACGGTGTCACACATAGTACTGTAGCCTAGTTGACAGAGTTGGTAGCTTAGCTAAACATGCTGGAATATGTTTCCTCATGTCACTCGATGGACAATAATTTTGTCATCATCTTTCATTTTCTCACTGACTGGGTGAATAGTCCTACAATACCCGTAACCGATCAGTATGTTGAAATATTATATAATCAGAACGGCATCATCTTACCTATCCAGTAGAAACTGGGGGCCACCTTGGTGTCGGTCTGGAGCCCCTTTTCATTTTTTAGCTAGCGCCAGCGCTGGAAAGCCGTACCGATAACCACTCTTGTTCTGTTTCGTTCTTCGGTTAGCTTCGGTTAGCTTCGGTTAGCTTCCGCATGGCTGTTGCTTTTTCAACAACAGTTTTCCCTTTGATTTTGCTGCCGGTTGACGTCTTCTTCTCTGCCATTGTTGCAACGAAATGATCTGTGCGAGCGAACTTGATTTCTGGCTTTCAAATAGCAACGCTGTGTCTGCTAACCTGATTGCCAGAGCTGAGGGAGGTCCTCGAGTAACGAAACTGTGATGGGGGTGGGGTGGGGGAGTTGGTGGGTCACCGACCTGTTTGCATCGGCCTTTGAGTGGAAAAATAAAAATCCTGGACTTTTATTTTAAAGGGATTTTTTTTTTTTAAATGCTGTTCATTCTTACTCCTCAATAGTACAACGTCCATCACATCATGCTAACTGACAACCACCACTTCACAGGGTAGAAGATGATCTGCATCATCTTGCGCAGACCCAAGCACAACTTAAGTACGATGCCGACTGCTCGAGGTATGGACTAGAGCAGGGGTCCCAAACTTTTCAACCCGCGACCCCCAAAATAACGGTGCCAGAGACTGGCGACCCCCACTATCCCCGGATGTGACTGAAAAAATAAAATGTGTGCACAGGCCATACGCACAAACACGGGCTTAACGACAACACAAAAGAACAGAGCAGCCTGTTATGATTTTACATATAGAAATTTACTGTTTGATAAAAGCAGAATACCTCAGTCAAAATAATATCTATGTAACATGAGTGCACAGTATTACTGTCATGTGCAAACTTAACTTTAACATTACTTTAATGGTTAATGGTATTAAAGCATCCGCTTTGTGATGTTTACTGTGGAGCCGTAACCTGACACCTGCAAATGATGCTATGTTAATCTGTCTTAATCACCTCAGGAAGAAAATCTGTAGTTTTATTTTAATTTTAACTACCATGTTTCATAATTTTTACAACTATGGCTGAATTTTTCTGTATTTTATTTTTTTTTTAAATTATTAGATTTATATATATATATATATATAATAAAAAAAGATTTATGGAAATCATTTCGCGACCCACCCCACGGCGTCCCGCGACCCCCCGGGGGGTCCCGACCCCCACTTTGGGAACCACTGGACTAGAGGTCTTCACAGGTCCACTTTCATGGACCCAAATCCAAATGGACCTGTGAAAATTCGATCCGAAACCGACCCGACCCGACCTAATATCATATGTACGGGAGTCCGAACCCAAAGGACCCGCAATATTTGGACCCAGAACCAACCCGACCCGAGTCTTTAGTTTCTGACCATGAACCGAACCGAGATACGCGAAAAGAACCGAGACAATCCAGCCCATAGTTGCTCATGTTAAAGTTGTCTAGCGTTGAATAAAACTTCAAAAATCTCAAATAAAAAAAAAAAAAGTGATTTTTTTTTTCATAAAAAAATAAAAACAAATTTTTTTAATGTAAAATTGAAAACTTGTAAGATCAAGAATTTTTGTCTTTGAACCAGGACTTTTATTGACCTTTTGTCATAAAAATCAAAAATTTAAAAGAAAATTGAGACTTTTTGCAAAATATATATTTTTTGACATAAAAAACAATTTTGTTGCAACGATTCATCCTAAAATGACTATTTCATATTTTTAAAAAGTATATTTTACAAAATTCATAAATTTTGTGACTTTTGTGGAATTGCGCATTTTCGCCGTAAAAACTATACATTTTTGTTGTAAAATCACATTTGCAAAATTGTGACTCCTTGATGTAAAATTGAGCAGTTGCACTGGCAGCCCTTCAACACATCTGCAGGAATGTTCTAGTTATTAGTGCACGCGCGCTCTCGTGGGCCGGATGTGGGCCGCGGGCCAGATGTGGGCCGGGGGCTGGATGTGGGCCAGATGTGGGCTGGATGTGGGCCGCGGGCCAGATGTGGACCAGGGGCCAGATGTGGGCCGGATGTGGGCCGGGGGCTGGATGTGGCCTGCGGGCCGGATGTGGGCCGGGGGCTGGATGTGGGCCAGATGTGGACCAGGTGCCGGATGTGGGCCGGGTGGGCCTGCTGGCCTGTGGGCCGGATGTGGGCCAGATGTGGGCCGGATTTGGGCCGCGGGCCAGATGTTGGCCAGATGTGGGCCGGTTGTGGCCCGCGGGCCGGATGTGGGCTGGGAGCCAGATGTGGGCTCGGGACTGGATGTGGGCCGGATGTGGGCCGCGGGCCAGATGTGGGCCGGGGGCCGGATGTGGGCCGGGGGCCGGATGTGGGCCGGATGTGGACCGGGTGTGGCCTGTGGGCCGGATGTGGGCCGGATGTGGGCCGGGTGTGGCCTGCGGGCCAGATGTGGGCCGGATGTGGGCCGGATGTGGACCGGATGTTGGCCGGATGTGGGCCGGATGTGGGCTGGGGGCTGGATGTGGACCGGGGGCCGGATGTGGACCTGGTGTGATCCTGAATGATCTTCACAGACGGTACGAGGTCAGGACTTTAACGGAGGCTCAGTCCATCTCGGACAGAGTTTTTTAAAAAAAAATCCTTTGCTCCTGTAGCGACGGGCGTCTTAAACAACAAGTCTTGTTTTTGTGTTCCTGCTGGCTGTTCGACAAATGACCAGGAATAACAAAGATACCTGAGAGTTCACAGATGCTGGACGTACCTGAGTGTCTCATATGGGTTGTGTGTCTTTTTCAAACGAGATCACCAATCAACCAAAGCTTCTATGTCAGCAAATATGTTCTAACTGGTGCAAAATAAAGCCCGAGCAGCACACGGACCAGCCCACCACAACTGCAGCACATTCAGGGGTCGTCCACGCTCCAGAACCTTCCTTTGATTCTGGAACTTTTACGCAGCCAGTGACATTCTCAACAAGGAATCGCGAAACAGTAAACCGGAGCGATAAACGTTATTAAGGCGCTTTAACTGCACGAACTGGTGGACGCTGATGAAAGCGGCGACGACCGGGACGGAGGGCGAACGGGAGTCCCTCCAGCCGGTTGCGTCACCGGTACCTCCGGAGAGACCCCCTCTTCTGTTACAAGCTCTCCGAGCGATGCGTGACCGAGCTAGAAATACCCCCCCCTCAAACACAGAGACTCCTTTAGCGGCGGTCCAAGCCGTTTTGCTTTTCTCATCAGCTGGGTCGTTCTGTAGGAAGTGACTGGCTTTGTCATCCTCCGCGGCCCAGTATTTCCGAACAATACCACAACGTATCCTGACGTATGACGAAAACGGCTCAGCCCGGCTCATTAAGGTCCTCTGACCCCGGCGCTGACCTCTGTCACCGAGGCTCAAGATCCCGCCGGATGATTAGCAGTAATGGTGAAAGAATGTGGAGCCATCGGCGCGGCACGGAAAAGGCCTTTTATGATTTCCTTTGAAAAATTTATTCCAATTTATAAGGGGTGTCGTATACGGTTCCCTCTCTTAATGCTAAATCTCTCAGGCAGAAACTTTTAAAACTTCAAATGCACCTAGATCTGCTTACACATGTCATACTATCGCCTATAGAGCTCCCCTTCCTGTTCCACCAAACGTGTGTTTCATGGATGTGAGGGTTTTTCCAGCCAGAAAACAGAAGACTGGCCTACAGTAAAACGCTGCACATGCTGTCTGGCTTTCCCATCAGCCCCGTGGACGCAGCTTAGGAGGTTTCACATTAGATCCAATTATCAGTTTAAACTGCTACATGCTGGATTTCCTCATCGCCTCTTCTGATACTTTTCTTTTCTTTTCTTTTTTTGAGCAGACTCATGTCTGAGGAAACCCGGGTAACTCTACGGGTGATGTGGAGTTAGTCCGGTGGTGCTTGACTCAGAGTGACCCAACATTTAAATCCAGGCAATGATCCACACGCGTGTTTGACGAAACACACGTAAGCAAACTGATTTATCTGCAGCTCTTGGTCTGTTTAGTCATTCATCCCAATTCTTTCCCTCTTCAATGCAACAAATTCATCTGGTTCTTCTGGGCCGGACCTTGGTTTCAGGGGCCAGGTACCAACAGAGGATCCCGCCTCTGGAGCAAGGTTATTATCGTTAACGAAAACAAACGAAATAACGAAAACTAGAACTGCAAAAACATTTTCGTTAACCGAAATAAAATAAAAACGACAGTTTTTTAAAAAACAATAACTAACTGAAACTGTATTATGTGTTTATAAAACTAACTAAAATTAACTATAATAATGTCAAGAACGTCCTTTGTTTTCGTGTTTGTAATTTGTTTTCCTCATAAATGTTTGAAATCTATTAACTTCGCTCCGCCGTACAACAACAACCTGATCAGCAGTGATGGCTGCGACAAAAGTTGGGAGAAAGCGTCTCAGTCCTATTTGGGATTTCTTTGACTATGACTGTGTTAACGATAAAAATAAGTGCCTTGTTGTAGAAGCAGGTGATACAATGTGTGGAATACTTCTGAAGGAGAAAAAAACCCACGAATCTGAAAGTCTGTTTGAAAAGCTCACACAAAAAGGCTAACCAAGACTAGCTGGATAAGCGAGCCTAAGCTAGCCCCCTGGAAAGAAGGCTAACCAAGACTACCTGGATAAGCTAGCCTAAGCTAGCCCACTGGAAAGAGAAGCTAACCAAGACTACCTGGATAAGCTAGCCTAAGCTAGTCCCCTGGAAAGAAGGCTAACCAAGACTAGCTGGATAAGCTAGTCTAAGCTAGCCCCCTGGAAAGAGAAGCTACAGCTGCAGGCCAGTCAGCGTTGGGAAGGAACGGGAGAAAACAGCAACTGTAATGGACTGTTTCCGTGGAGACCAGATAGCTGCTGGTCAGTAAATACGCAGGAACACCACAAGCGGGAAGACATTGATAAATATGTTTATTGAGACTGGAATGCAAACACGGCTATGTGATTCGATAGCCTTCAAAAAGTTCAGTGCTTCACTCCAACCAAAATTACAACCCTAATTTACACAATAAAACTAAAACTAACACTGAAACTAATAAAAACTAAACTAAAACTAAGTATTTCAAAATAAAAATGAATAAAAACTAGCAAAACTGCTCTAAAAACGAATTAAAACTAACTGCATTTCGAAAAACTTAACTAAACTAAAAACTAAATAAAAACTCAAACTAAAGGAAAATCCAAAACTATTATAACCCTGCTCTGGAGTCCAGACCACTGGTGGAGGCGACCCGAGTACCCGGAACATCCGGGGCTTTGGAGTCTTCTCCAGGCGGGCGTCTTCATCCAGTTATTCCAGAATGATCTGCATGTTTTAGCTTGTTGCTTTCTTTAGATTAGATGGAAGTGGTCGCGTTTGCAAAAATCCCCAAATGCAAAGTGTCACTGCCACCTAGTGGTTAAAAATAGCACCATTTCGTGGTACCCGACACCCTTTTTTAGCTTTAAATCACTTTACAGAAACCTGTGTGACATCACAGGACTCTGAAACTCTTTATAAAGTATAAAAGTTTCCTCTCATTTTTATTTGGCCTCATATGCTTCTATACAGTTATTATTTTATTGGTAATCTAATTTTACGCAGAAACATTAAGCGGAAAAAAAACACATAAAAGTGATGATTTTACCACAAGAGCCGTAGTGTTTGTAAAAAACCACGCGCTTTATTGAAACAAAAACTTTAAGGACAAAATAAACCAACAAAAATAAAACAAAATTGCAGTTATAAAAAAAAATGTACAATAAAGTCATAATTTAATGTCAAAAAGTTGCCATTTTTCAATATGTTGATAATTTAGGACAAAAAATATATAATTTTCAAGTGAAAAAGATGCAATTTTGTAAAAACTGTGATTTTTATGGCTAAAAATGTTACGACTTTTTTCAATTTTACAACAAAAAGTTGCTTTTTTTTACCTGAAAAATTGCAATTGTTAGAAAAAGAAAAAAATTTAGAAAACTTGAGGACAAAAGTCTCAATTTCCGGATGAAAAATCACAATTTTTGCAAGATTTAGGACTTTATGACAAAAATTCCACCGATTTAAAACAGAAATTTGTGATTTAAGGACTAAACGTGCCGTTTCGATAGCGCAGCCCAACGTAGAAGCTAAGCATCAAACAAGGAGCTGAGTCAGAAAACCAGAGACCACGAGAAAAGCAACAAAAGGACGAAGACGGACTGAAGGTGTCTTTCAGGAGAGACACTGTTGAATCAGATGTATTTAAACATTTGTGAGCAGGTTTATTCTGACCAGAAACAGGATCTTAACGCGAGTCCAGGAACCGGCGGGAAATCCGACAACGCAGCTGGTCAAGAAGACGAGTGACCGGCCCTTTGATGTGTAACCATGGTGATGATGCGGCGCTTCCCTCCAAAACGGGCCCACGGGTTAACCCGGAGGGACCGCGTGCACGTAAGAACCGCCGTTTATATCTTCCTATTTGTTGGAAATTGGTGAGATTAAAGCTCTGCACAGTCATGATTCATAACCAATCAGAACGCTCCGTGTGCTACTGTAGACCAGAACCGATACCAGTCCTAATCCAGATAAACCTCAGTGGTTCCACTGTGGGAGTCTTTAATGCACTGAGGGGATTTATTTTTTCTGCCCAGATCGGATTATGTCATTAATTCGTACAAACTGCTCTGATTTGAAACCTGCAGCTGTTGTGAGTTTGCAGCAGAACCAGGGAGCGCTCAGCTCACCTGTGGTCCACCGCGGTGGCGACGGCGGCGGCGGTGGGGCGAGGGGGGGGGGTCAGGCATAGGTAACAGGGATGAAGAAATCAGAGCTCCTGCATGTTCTGCTTCTCATGGAGACATTGTGGTAAATGATATTAAACATTTCTGGTCTCATACGGCTTTAGAAGCGCTGAAAGCATTAAAAACCACAACAGGTGCAAAGATAAGAAAACAGTCGCCAGAGCTGGGAAGATTACTCAGGGAACATGAGTCACTCAAGGAGAAATTCTCAAAGCCTGCTTCCTTCACGACCGATACGCAGCAGAGCAGAAACAGGAGCCGCCTCCTGTGGACGCACCATTTTCATAAATCTGGATACAGCGGATTTAATCGTCCCCCGTTTTTAAACCGCAGTCCGCTTTGACAACACAACTTTGATCAGCAGTCCTTCATGAAGTGGTCATCAACGGGTGTGCAGGACTCTATAAAAGCAGATGTTTTGGCAGTGCAGATGTGCGTTTTTGACACAATGTCACAAGGGAAAGAAAACAGTAGAGGTGGTGGAGGAGAAACTGCTGCTGCGCGACGGTCCGGAAAGAGTTATAAAACAAAACCTCTCCGAACTATTCAATGCTCTAGTGGTTAGGGTTAACTCTGACCATAACCTGTTCAACGCTCTACAGTGAGAAAGATCATTCACTAGGGATGCACCATAACTGTTTATTAAAACCAATACCAATAACCGATAACTTTCAGCTCCTAAAGGCCGATACCGATACCCGATAACACACACATATACCTAAGATCATTACATCAATACTATGAACAAAATCAAAAATAGTTTTGACTTTTTAAATGAACAGATATTTATTTTTCCATTAAAAAACTATTGTCAAGCCTCTCAAACATTTTCATAAAGCTATCAAACAAACCTATTTGATATCTCACATTAACTTAAATAAGGTTCATTACTGACTGATATAAAAAATAAAGGCTCCTTGAACTGATGGAAATACATGCATCAGAATTACTAACTGAAAAAGATTAACATTTAAAGGACTTTGGCTTGTGGTTCCATTTAAATTAATAACTTTAATTAAAGTAAATGAGGTTCAGTAGTTTTTGTTTATTGTTTTTTTAATCTCATGGAAGCTTTAGATGAGAGGAATGATGGAGAGGAGAGACTGCTGCTGGCTTGCACACGTTAGCATTAGCTTCCGTTAGTTCAGATTAGCACGATTTCAAAACTCCATGGAAGTGATTGTTACGTTGTAGGTGGCTGATCAGGTTTTACGTATTAAAGCTTGTGCTTCCCTCCTCGTAGAATTCACTCGGAGGATTCGTCACAAATAACCACCAAACTATCTTCTTCTGAAACTTTAACGAAGTTCCGCGTCGCCATGTTTGTTGTGATCAGCGTTGTGCTGCAGGCTGCATTCAAGGTGTAACATAAATTCCCACGTTCCCTCGTTTGCTAGTCGTTCTTTCAGCCTTTTCTATTTTTTTCTTTTTTATGTGTAACATGTGGGAAAATACTGCGAATATCAATTCAAGTCAGCAACTACCAAAATTATGACCGAGTTAACGAGTTGTTTTCTGGCATGAGGGGGTATTCTTGATTTTCCTGATTGAGAAATCGTTTTTCTGATTATGCCGACGTCACTTGAACATAACATTCACTGCCGGTCATTCAAGGCTCAGAGGGAGCGAGACACTGCTGTGTTGACAAAATTATATATGTCATCGGGGCTATTCGTCATGATATCGGAGTTATCGGGATGACGTCATAATTTCCTGTTATCGGCCCGATAGTTATCGTTCACGTGTGCAAAAAAAAAAAATCCAAGACAGTTGTCAGACTTCCCAGAAGTGGACATCCTAGCAGCTGAAGCTTGACTGAAGCTGAGTCATGAGACAGGACGATGATCCAGATCTACGTCAGGATGGATGAAAGATGAAGGAACTGAGGTTCTGGAATGTTCCTGTCAAAGTCCTGACCTGAACCTGAGATCAAAATGAACTGAAGCAACAGGGTTCCTCCACAACCGTGTGAGAGACTCACAAAGGTTGATCTACAAGCTGTTGAGTCTTGAGGAAGAATACCAAGCTTTCCACAGGACCCTAAACCCTCTCAAGAACCGGAGCAGGCGAGCAGCTGAGTAGCACATGTTCAAAAGTCTCCTGACATCCTCCAGAGACCGCCTTGATAAATTTCCCACAATTGGAGCGGTTTGAGGCTCGCTCATACGCACAAGTGTTTGGCATTAAGGAGTGAAGATAAAAGTGATGTTTACCTTGACATGTCTAGTCTGGAACGCTCACACCAACGTTGCAGCAACTCTCAAAGGTGGGCTTAAGGGTTAGTTAGGGTTAGTTAGGGCTAGTTAGGGCTAGGCTTCATCGTTCCAACAAACGACCCGATAAGACTCGTTCCCACTCGGCGCACAAGCCCATCACTTTTAAACATCTTTGCAGCATTCTTCTCAAACACCTGTCAGCTTGAAAAAAAAAACGCCGTGTATGACAGCATCTCAGACGACATCTCTAACCAACTTCTGACGATTCACCGGACGTGGTGAAGCTAACCGTGAAAACTAGGGATGCGCGCGATTAGTCGTCTAAACGATTAAACGTCCGCCCACTTACTGGTCGGCACCAGAAATATTAGTAGTTTAAACCAATTTGTGTTTTATTCATGTACAAGGCCGCTGAACTGTCATACAGCCGCCCGCCACTAGTCGGGGCTACAGAGCCGTCAGACAGCAGCTCCCTCTCCGCGGCAATGCTCGAGTAGACTGGAGTTTTAAAACGGCACGGTGGGAAGATAGTCTCGCAAAACTAGCGCGGTTTGGCGGTACTTTAATTTAGAAAATGAAAACAAGGTAGTATGTAGACTGTGTCAGAAACAACTAGCATACAATCACTCGACTGGAGCAATGAGCAACCACATTCAACTCAAGCATTTGGATGTTAATCTGCACGAGACGACGGCTGCTGATGCTAGTGGTGCTGATGCTAGCGGTGCTAGCCACACTCAGGCCGATTTGACATTGTTTACCCGGAGACGGGTTCTCCCGTCCGGTCTGAGAGGATAACGCAGCTCATCACGATGATGACTTCGCAACATATGCAAGATATGTGTTTTCCTTTTTTTTAGACTAGTCGACTAGTCTTAATTAAAATTTTCGTTTAGTCGACAGGGAAATTAGTTGCCAGGAACTTCCCAAGTGAAAACATGCTGAAAACATGCTGTAAACATACTTATTAACGCACTGGCGTTAACGTCGTAAGGAAAAGCAAAAACAGTTATAGCTAAATAATAACGCACAAGGGCTTAGAATAGAATAGAATAGAATACAATAGAATAGTACTTTTTAATAATCCCTTACTGGGGAAATTCAGTCGTTACAGCAGTACAGGTTGAACAGATAAAAAAATAAAAATTTAAACATTTCAACAGGGCTTGCAGAAGTAAAAAATAATATAAAATGTATATATAGCACTCAAAAAATATTCTAAAAAAATTTAATTGTTAAACATAAGCTATATACACACCAGACTATTTACAATTTATACACATATATACACATTTCACTTTGATAAATATGAGGTGGAGCGGTTGATATTTTACATTATACCTTACATGAGATGGAGCAGTGGATGACCAATTATAATAAATAAGTATGGCATAAATAAAGTGTAAAAAGAAAAATATTGCACGAGTTAGGGGATTAAGGGTTGTACAGCATGCTGTTAAAGAGTCTGACTTGAGATTTTAATCTGCACGGATCAGCAATATTTGGACTGTTGGGGGTCTAAATAGATGCACCCCCACGGTTGTGTTTTGCATAATTTGTGGCTTTATGTAATTTTTACCTGATGAGATACATAAAAAGCTGAATCTCCTGTCAGGGATGTGAAATCTAACCACCGGGACCAAAAAAGGGATGCTTACGTGACGATTTCTGCCATAAAGTTTTAGGGTGAGTGGAGGCTAACTCACTGTTGGAGACGCCCCCCAGTGGCCAGTAGGGGAACTGCACGTTTCACCCTCCTGGTTGTTGTTAGTTTTAAAAAAGGGATGCAGCCACGTTGGCTGGCATCCATGTGATGTAACTAGGGGTGAGTATTGGCAAGGACCTCACAATACGATATGTATCGTGATACTTGGGTCACGATACGATATTATCACAATATCGGATATCACGATATATTGCGATGTTCTACCCAGTTAATATTAAAATTAAAAGTAGAGATGAAAAATCAAGCTGCTGTATATGTTCATCAGATGATATTGATCATTCAGAGGACAAATTGAGTAAAAACTAACGTATTTCTGGACTATAAAGCTCACCCATTAAAATATAAACGAAATATATATTTTGTCACATATAAGCCGCACCAGACTATAAGCTGTCCAGGCTGAGAAATAAGATATTTACATCGAAAGATTTTGTACCATGGATCTTTGTACCAAGATTTTGGACTCAGTGCCGGATCCACTTTGGAGCCGGATCACTGACCTGCTGGCTCCACACTGCACCGGTCCGCATCTGCTCAGAACCCTGAAATCCACTGAGGAACCAACAAACTGATAAATCCAGGTGTGTCTGAGTAGCTACAATGGTCAGACACACCTGGATTAATCAGTTTGTCCAATAATAACAGGTATTGATGCTAGTAGCATAGCCAACATAGGCTACTGAACAAAAACAGAATAACCTTTAACTACTTGGTTTGTTTTCTGGTTTTTGCACTTCCTGCTAGAGCGCCCCCTGAGGGCTGAAGAAACATTCATAGAAAAGCCACATCTCTGTATAAGCCTCATGGTTTAAAGCCTGGGACAAAAGTAGCGGCTTATAGTCCGGAAAATACGGTATTTGCTTCAAAACAAACAATTTATTGTTTATTATTAGTGTTTTTGCACATTTAAGTATTCACAATGCGTCCAATACATGAATACATGAATTTTCCTAAAAAATCAATATTAGGAACTGAAAAATCGATATTATATTGGGTGGCCGAAAATCGCGATTTATTGCCAAATTGATTTTTTTTTTTTAAACTGTCAGTATATCAGCGCTTCCACGAGTTTCACCGTCATCTGCGTTGTAGATGTAGTGTTTTAGTGTTTTCTGGTCATCAGAGGTGCACTCCAACAGCATTGTTACTTGTATAAAGGTCATGTTTATGTGTACATGAGCTGATACTCAAAGAGAAACA
The DNA here is from genome assembly GCA_018398805.1 of Hirundichthys speculiger. Lineage (NCBI taxonomy): Eukaryota > Metazoa > Chordata > Actinopteri > Beloniformes > Exocoetidae > Hirundichthys > Hirundichthys speculiger. The sequence continues at coordinate 190,386 of JAGFBZ010000768.1, read as the reverse complement.
GCCTTGAGACTTTCCTCGGAGGTAGCGGGTTTAAGGAGAAGCAAGAGGACAAAGAGATTCATCAGATAAGCTGGGTTTCTGTCGCACAGAGCCGCTAAAGGCTGGTGTTCTCACTGAAAAACTGCAGACTCGGTGAAAAAAAAAGCCCAAAAAACAAACTGAACGACAGCATAAACAGCCTCTTGAAGCACGAGAGCAGATAAGAACCGCGAGCCCGTCTCAAAGAAGAAAATAAAAGTGCTGTTGTGGAAACAGACAGAATAGCACAGATGCTGTTGACTAAACACCACCAAAGTGTCACAGTGGAGCAACTCCAAGGTTAAACCTCTCCGTCACCGTCAGCATGTTTCCACTGACGTAAGGTGTTTACGAGACAACAGGAAGCTGAAAACCTGGAGATCAGGTGCAGCTGGAGGTTCAGAACCTGAGACTGACGTATCCTGTCAATGATGCTGCGTGTTTAAATACATCTGTGTTGCTACATATGGAGCCCCGTTTGGGTCAGAATTCAATGAATAAATTAGTCTTTTATTATGAAATTCAGGCGTTTATTATTATAAAAATACATATACATTATTATGAAAAAAATGTAATTATTATGAAATATATTTTATTATTATTTAACTTTAGTTTAATGCATAATAGTTTATTTCAGAATGGCTTTTTTTTTTTATCTAGTTTTTACATAATGGCTTCCTTTTTCATAAGAATGAGCTTTTACATAATAATAACATTTTGCCAGTGGGCGGGACCAGTGGTTGACCTGCACGCTCATTGGCTGATCCTTCTCCATTCTACGCTCTGACATCGACTAGTTTTGGCCGTGAGGTCCCGTTAGCAGCGGGCCGTGGCGTCATCAAGGTGCGCTCCTAGTCCGATTGTAGCTATGGCAGCTTGGACCGAGCTACGGGAAACCTGGACCAGGTTACTATTTTGACCCAATTTGATGATTCACTGTTCTGTTGCTGATGCCTGAATGAAAGAGCAGCCAATCACATAAATGGCTCCGCCCTTTCTGCTGTGATTGACACACAATCATTCTCAAGCCATTATTATGTAAAAGCACATTCTTATGAAAAATGAAACCATTATCATAATAATGGGAAATATTTCATAATAATAAACATGTATTTCATAATATTGGATACGTATTTCATAATAATAAATGCCTGTATTTCTTAATAATAGACTCATTTATTCATTGAATTATGACCCAAACGTGGCTCCATAGCTACAAACCCTGCAGTTTTTTTTTGTCACTCTTGATAAACAGTACAATTAATCCTGTTTTGGCTCTAAACGTGTCACTGGTTTTACATCACGTCCTGTGACACGTGCGCACGCCTCAGCTGTGATGCTCTGTAAAGTGTAAAGAATAACCGTAGGCTGACATTTGAATATCATTTCCATGTAACATATTTAAACCTATACTGTGACACGGATTGTGTCGGGGGGGTTGATTTGGGTCCCGGCTGCCCGGCCAACGGTCCCAGTAAACCCAGTCCGTCGTGTTACTGGACGTAGCAGAACATAAGCCACTGTCAGGAGTCCATACGTTGGAATGAACGACGTGTACTGGTAAACTCAATGAAACTGTGAGGTCAGAGGTCAACCTGCCTCTGTACAGGCCACGCCCTCTAATGGAGCTGTTTTAGGCGACAACGGTTCACCATTAGAGGCTATAAACGTACCTGATCATCTGCTGGCTCCCTCTACAGACTGAAGAAGACCTGAACCCACCTCCAGTGACGTCACAAACATCCCAACATCCTCATCTAGACCGGGGGTGGGCAATCCCAGTCCCCGAGGGCCGCTGTCCTGCATCTTAGGTGTTTACCTGCCACAACACACCTGGTTCTAATGAATGGATCACCATCAGGCTGTCATCCAGGACCAATAACCCATTCATCTGAACCAGATGTGCTGCAGCAGGGAAACATCTAAGGCGTGCAGGACAGCGGCCCTCCAGGACTGGTTTAGCCCACCCCTGGACTAGACCAACAGTCACTTGGTTCCCTAGCGATAACATCCCAGCATTTACCTCCACCTGTCTATACAGGTGTCTCTGGGATATCAGCTAACCTGCTGACCTGCAGTCTGATCCTCTGACCACCTCAGTGCTGCTGCCCACATCTGTTTCTATAGTCATCTCTGTAGTTCATGTACTAACAATGAACCTGTCACGGTCTGGGGAAGCCATGACAGCCATTTTAGGTTGTTTATTGTTATGTGTTAAGTTAGCGTCCCTGTCTTTTGTGTTACCTGTTTCCTGTTGTACTTTGAAGGTCTGTCTTGTCTGCGTCGTTTTCTGCTTTGGTTCCTCCCTCTCGTTATCCTGATTGTCTGCACCTGCCCCTCGTTGGTCTCATTGGTTTTTGTTTTGATTACTTTTGTGGATTTTTGGTTTAGTTTGGACTTTTTGCTTTTGTTTTTGAAAATAAATACAGTGCTACCTCTACTTACGAAATTAATTGGTTCTGGAAGAAGTTTCGTAACCTGAAAATTTCTCAAGTAGAAACGCATTTTCCATGTAAATGCCCTAATCCGTTCCAAACCGCCCAAAGTTCAAACATTTTTCAAAATTTTTATAAATAATACATGAAATGACACAAAAACCTGTAAGAAATACATGTTAGAACTAGAAAAGCACTCTGAGAGCGCAGACCTGCACTAAACGCAACAATTATTAAAAATTTGACCTCACCCACCACACCCAAAAAAATTAGTTCTTCCTTTTCACATTTCTGACAATTTTATCAAAATCCATCCATAACTTTTTGAGTTATCATGAACACAGACAGATAAACGCCAGCAAAAGCATAACCTCCTTGGCGGAGGTAAAAATTGTTTGTTTACCTGGTTGCTGGGTTACACTCATACAGACAAGGGGCCCTCCTAGCCAATGGGATGCCAGGAAGATGCTAAGAGATAGCCAATGACAGAGCAACTCAGACGCACCGCTTTCAAACCGAGATACAGAGCCGACAGCTATGTTTACGTTCAGTAAACTCTGGGAGCTGCGAGTCGCAGCGCTACTGGATTTATGACTTTCGTATCCTGAAATTTCTTTCGTAACTAGAGGCAATATTTTCCCGTTGACCTGAAAATTTCATATGTAGAGATGTTCGTAAGTAGATGTACCACTGTATCTTATTTTTTTTGCACTCTGCCCCAAAACCTGACAGATCCAGTCAGAATAGAAGAACATGGAATTCTTGGTTCTCCAGTTGATGGATGATTATTATTTATACATTTTGTCTAATATAGTATTGCCAGGATGTATGTCCTCTCCTCTATCTGTCCTCCATCCTCTCTCTGTCCTGTCTCTCCTCTTTTCTTTCTTTACCCAGCTGGTCTTCATCAGGAAGGTCCCTCCATATGATCCAGGTCCTGGTCCAGGTTTCTTCCTCTTAAAGTGGAGTTTTTCCTTGATGCTGTTTACCTTAAAGGTTTTTTCTCCTGCTGTTGGAGTTGTTTTTTTTTTACTTTCCATTTCTTTTTGATTCATTAATTTGATTATTAATACTATAATTTTAGTTTATGATATTGGCTCAGGGATCATGATCTGGGTCTCTGTAAAGAACCGAGAGACAACTTGCATTTAATAGCCAGTTTTCTTCCTCTTAAAGTGGAGTTTTTTCTTGCCACTGTTTGGCTTAAAGGTTTTTTCTCTCCCTCTGTGGGAGTTTTTTACTTGCCATTATCCTTGATTAGGATTCATTGTTATTTTTTAGTTAATGATATTTGCTCGGGGGTCATGATCTGGGTCTCTGTAAAGCGCCTGGAGACAATTGACATTGTAACAGACGCTATACAAATAAAATTGAATTGAATTAATAGACGCTATACATGTAAAATTTAATGTCCATTTCAGCTTAGCTCGTGCTAACCAGAAGCCCTCTACGTAGAAGGTGAAACATCTTCAAGAACCAGGAAAAGGAAGTCCAGTTGGCTTGATTCAAGTGTCTGAGGATCCACCGTCGGTAAAGCCGTCGCTGCAGAAGCTACATCTAAAACCAGCGGCGCTGACGTCCGTAAAGAGGCCTGAAAGGAGGACTGCTGGTCCCAGTCTGAGCTCTGCTAGCAGCTGGAGCTGTCTGGCGCTGGCTCGGCCCACAGATACGACATCTGTGATGTTCACGGTAACACGTCCCTGCTCTGACTCTGTCAACACCTGAGCGCCATCAGCTCTTCCAGAAAACTTTGATGAACCAATAAAGATGTCACGCTGGCCGGCGCAGACTCAGGAAGTTCCAGTCTGGAGCTCCATTTGCCGGTTTGGAGGACAGATTATTGAATCCATATTTCACTGTGGAAACAATTTCTGCAAAGACAGCTTCCCGCACGACGTGACAGAACGTCGCATGTGCATGCGGCGCTGTGAGCTGCGAACACCTGCGAGCGTTCAGTCAGCGTCCTCGCGGGAGCTCGGAGACGGTGGACACGGTGGACACGGTGGACACGGTCTTCCATCACAAGGTTTCCAAAATGCCTGATCACATGTGGCTCTGTTTTCACACAGACGTCTGACTGAGTCCAAGCTTCTTCATGAAGTCCAGACTGGATGTTGACTGGCTGTGATGTCACCTGCTGAAGTCAAGTGTTTTTGTCTATAAGACTTTCAAAAGAATAAAAGAAATAAAAGAAAAATTGTAAGCAGTTTCTGTTTTTCTTTTACCACCACCTGCACAGGTAGACCTCAGGTGGCACTCAGGCCCCTCCCCCTTTGACCTCCGACTGGACTCTTTTTACAGAACGAAGGTTGAGCAGCTGTTTCGTCATCAAAAATAGCAGCCAAACGTCAAAAGCTTGAGGTTTTTGCAAGATTTTGACAAAAAAGCAAAAAAAATAAAACATGTAATTCACCAAAAGTCATGTTTTTTTTTGACAAAAGTTGGGAATTTAAGCCAGACATTTATAGTTTTGTAAATTTCATGATTTACAACAAAAACACCAGTTCAATTTGAATTCAATGCAACTTTATTTGTACAGTGTCTATTACAATACAAACATCATGACCAATCAACACCCCGATTAAGGTCCCCCAACAATTACTATTGATCAGTAAGTTAAAAGCTGTGATTCTTCCAAAGTCAATATTAAATGAGAAATGTTGCACATTTGTAAAATCTGAGATTTCACGGAAAAAAACAATTAGCTTTTTCGACAAAGTTGCCATGTTGTACATTTATACAATTTTACAACAAAAACATATTTTTTTTAAGACAGAAAGTTTTAATTTTATGTAAAAAGGTTATGGTTTTGTGAAATTTGTAATTGCACAACAAAACGTCATAATTATAGGACATAAAACTACAGTAGTACAAAATTTGAATTTGCAACATAAAGGCCTAATTTTCTACCAAAAGTAACAATTTGGCAAAATTTGAGGTTTTGATTACAAAAATTGGCTTTTTACAGCAGAGAGTTGCAAAATTGTAAAATTTGGGATCTTCCAGCACAGATTGTTAATTTTGTGAGGGTTTTGAAGCACAAGTTTTGGGGCTTTGAGGTTCACCATCCTGGCGGGGTTGACTCCGCCCAAACCATGATTAATTTAAAAAAATCAGGTTATTGGGTGAAAGGAACAAGCCTGGCAGTTGGTTGGAACACGCCCACTTGACCTTAGTTACCACGACAGAGCTAATTTAGCTCATGCTAACCTGTAATAGTAACCGATGTTACCACACATTCCTTTAAAATAAATCCCTCCATCCAACCATCATTTGTCATTTGTCACGTTGCTTACAAAAATAGCGCCATATTAGCAGAAACTGAAGACATGAGAACGCCTCGAAGCCGGCAAGAACCAAGTGGAAACCCACTGAAGTTCATCCAGGATGTACGGTTTGTTGCAGTTCCTCTCCTGGCCACTAGGTGCTGCCTCCAAAACAGAGCGAATCTCCATTGACTCACATGTTAAAATGGAGGAGAATTATTATAGGTATTTACAGCCGGGTACAAAAATCAATATTGGTCTCCATAATTAGATTTTACATCCACGACAACTGCACGGCCGGCAAATTTATTTTTGTTCAACATCAGATAAATTGATACTAACCAATAAAGCTGACCAATCAGATGCCTGGATGTCATTTGACTTTGTTCGATTTGTTTGCTTTATGATTTTAGCAGCTTAGCGCTTACCATTATATTGACTTCTGAGCTGTGAATAAAAACATATCACAGTCATTTTAAAGAGAGTATGTGTTAATTGTACTAAGAGACCACCACGACCACTTGTGGTTGGTCTGGACGGATCTGAGGATGAAGTTTAGCTTAGATTAGCTGCGCTAACGGCAGCAGTCATCTCCAATCACCACCAAAACCACATTAGAGACCGGAGGCCCCGTGGCCCGGAAGATGACTGCAGGTCTCAGTATAAGTCCACCTTAAGGAGTCTTCAAATTATTCTCTGGGAGGGCTTGGCCCGTTGCGGAGGCTAGTGCCGGGCGCGTTTCAGCCTCTGTGTCAGCTTCTGTGGCGGCCGCCCGCAGACTGCTGGCGAGCCTCCAGCGGGAAGCCCGGCCATGCCGGGGCGAACCATCCTGAAGCCCAGCAGCTCTTCTTTCGTAATGGTAGCGACACTCGAAATGAGGATCAGCGATCATCCTGGGTTAGCAGAAGCTAAGCCTGCTAAAAACAGCTAACAGCTGGTGGGCGTTTTTGAAACATGGCGCCGAGCAGTTTGAGAACAAAACAACCTTTAAATGCTCTCTGTACAAAATCTATAGGTCACGTGACCTGACAGTTCGTCGATGGTTTAGCCAGATGATGGCGGGAACACAATCAAAGTTAGCTCAGTTACCATGAGTTAGTTATTTTAGCCTGCCTGTCTTAGCTGATGCCAGCCTATGATGCTAACTAACGCTACCTTAGATTCAGTCTGATCAAATCTGTCCAAACCAATCCTCAACTCAGATGCAGCGCCTCAAGAGCTACACCGGCCTTGTTGGGCTGCAGCCTTTCACGGGTCGGAGAAGCCCAGCGGCGAAGCTAACTGAGTGACAGGTAGCCCGGCACCGTCGCCCAGTTAGCGGACTAGCCGGTTGGTCAACTCGAAGCGTCCTGAAATGGTTCGAGGTGAATGTTGCTCGACCGGCGGAGCCAGCTGCTCCGATCATCCTTGGCTAGCAGCCTTCAAATCTTGGCCGAACCAGAACTGGTCACAGCGGTTCTCTGCGGTCTCCAACAGGCCACACCCAGCTTGGAGAGGATCTATAAGCCTTTAGTTTTAACATATATCTATAATTTTGTTTCACAGCTGCTCATGATCATTTTAAGGCTCTGTGTCCATCCTTTTATTGGATCACTGAATGAGTTCCTTGATCAAAAGAGATAAAACTGGTGCCAGTTGTGGGTCAGATGATGTCATATTCTAAACTGGTATTGTTTGTTTTTCTTTGGCTTGTCATTAATAAAACACAAACGAACACGCCTCAGTCCAAACATAGATATTTAGTTTGCCTGTGGGAAGGCTGCACATGGGGCTCTGCATTTGAATACACTCTTAAAGACTTACGCAAATGAGAGCGTTTAAGTGTTAACCTTGACAATCGTCGTGTTTACTCTGGTCGGCGGGAGCCAGGTGCGGCGGCCATTAATCACAGGTGAATTACAGCTGCTCCAACCTCTGCATGCAGCTGATGTCTGCTGTTTTCTTTTTCGTTTTAATTCACCCTGCAGCCACCAGGAGCTCTGGATGAACCGAGGGCCACGGCAGAAAAAACAACACCCCCGACGGAAACAATACCGAAGGAAAATAAAAGGAACGAGCTCATCATCGTGTGACAGCACATCGCTCAGGTTTGGGGTATTTTCTTCAGGTTACAATGCCACACAAAGCGTTTTTCCATAGCATTTACATGGATGTTTAGACTGGCAAATTCCCTGCAGAAGCTAAGCTGGAGGGGAAAAGGCAATGTTTGTATAAGTAACAAAATAGAGACAGTTTTTTTGTGTAAATAAAGAAGTAAAGGACAGCTCAGCAATGACAGAAATGACTCGCTAGATTCAAAAAAAGGCCGCCGGTAGAAGTTAAGGAGGCCAAGTCGGATAAAAGAAATGAGTTTTGTCTCAAGGTTCGCCTTTTCTAAGCGCTGGCTGCTCAAAGATTTACAACTATTTGCATCAGCTTGCAAATGTGACTATCATCTGAGTTTGAAGTGGCTGGATTTGCCTTCCTCCTGGATCCCGACGTGAATGTTTCAAAATCATTCCAGAGGAGACGAGACAAACCCTCAAGTAGCTTCGGCTTGCAAATTCACGCCCTGTAAACAAATAGTCCCCAGAGATGCAGAACGAAACAAGACGAGGAGGAAAATCAGAGATACTGGACAGACGAGGACTGGTGGTTTTACAGGACCAGTTTGTGGTTTCTGTTCACTTCGAGGACATTTTTAGATTCAGGCGATCAGAAGAGGACAGTTAAATGACTCTTTATGAAATGTAATTGATCACATGTATATATGTTTACCTACAGCAGCCATTCCCAAACTTCAGAACACCAAGGGCCAATTTGAAATGTGAAAAATGAACCCCCCCCCCAAACCTTTAATCACAACTGTGATCAACATCCAGGACCAGGAACCATGATCTGATATTAATGTGAGGGGTCAACAAATAAGGTGACACTTGTCATATTAAGTTAAGATGACAATAGAATAACACTTAACTGGTTTGTTTTGTTACTTCTTAATGTTTTTAAATCATGTAGTTAATATTTTAAAGTAATTAAAAACATATTTTAAAAAGATTGTGGATTTAAAACATGTTTAATTTTAATTAACTCTCACGACGGCCCACCTGCAGTACCACGACGGCCCACCAGGGGGCCGCGGCCCACACTTTGGGAATCACTGACCTACAGTACCACCTAAATTACATTTATGTCTACAGCCATACAATAACGGGGATACTTTCATCTCATAATGTCACAATTTAGAGAAATATGAGATTTTATGACAAAAATTAGTTGTTTTTTTTTTACAAAAAAAACTTGCAAGTTGTGAAATGTGAAATTGTACAAATAAAATTCTTGATAATTAGGACAGAAAATTGCAGTTATACCAAATTCACAATTCTTTGATATAAAGACATTGTTTTAAGTCAAAAAGTTGTAATTTTGCAAAAGTCAGCATTTGCAATTTGCGACTGGTGATTTTACAGCAATTTTTTTTTTCAAGAAAAATGTCCAATTCTACCAAAGTCAGGATTTGACAACAAAAACTTGGGATTTTTTTTTTTTGTCGAAAAATTGACAAAAGTTAGAAATATTAAAAAAGTTAGAAAAAAAAGTGATTTTGAGAAATTTGTTTTGTTTTTCTTTGTTTTTTTGACAAATATCTGTGTTCTTTACAATAAGATCATGATGTTCAACATGATGTTTTATAGGATCTTTTGGTCAAAAGGTTTCATTAATATTAACTTAAAAAGTAGCAATTTTGCAAAATTTGTGATTTTAACAAAATGTTGTGAATATAAGAAAAAAGGTTGGAGTTCTAGAAAATGTGCAATTTTACAACCAAAGTCGATATTTAATGTTATAAAGTCACAATTTTGCAAAATTTCAAATTTTTTGACAAAATATTTTAAAATTCTGGATTTAAAAAAAAAAATAAAAAGTGACATTTTTTAATCTAACACAAAAAAAATGAAAAAAATACCTGTATTTTTTTATATTTCAATTTTAGACTTGGATCAAAATATGAAATTAAAAAACGGGCCACAGAACTGAATTTGTTTTATAATGGAGGACTGGACTTTCTGTTGTCATTACACATCTGTGCCACTAGATGGAGCCGCACTGCAGTAACCAGCTAGAGAACAGCAGGACAGTGAACACATGGAGCAGATCTGATGGAACATGGAGGAATGACCACAAAGTTTTGTTACAGTCCAGAATTTTTTTTCAGTCAGAAGTGTTAATATTGCTACCTGAGTTGCTACCTGAACTGTAAAGTTCAGGGATTTTTACCGTTCTCCATGTCTGTTTTAGCTTTTCCTTATGTTTACTGTTTTCCGGATCTGCAGCAGCCAGTAACAGACTTTTCAAAACAAAAGCATGTGAGCAACATGCGTTAACGCGCAATAAAAAAAATGTCGGTGTTAATAAATTAATAAAATTGCGTTAACGCGATAATAACGTGTTAACTTGCCCAGCCCTCATTATATTACATTATATTATTTAAATAAGTGTAATTTAATTGAGCACCTGCCCCCAAACATGTCTGTACACGACCCCAGCTCTGTATTACAGTATCATGTACAGGCATTTAAAGTGTGTTTCCAGGATATTCACAGCAGCGCTCAACTCCAAACCAGCTTTTGGCCCCCGCAGGCCCCCGCAGGCCCCCGCAGGCCCGTCAGCCCTGACAACACGGTAATTAAGTGGGAGCTACTTGTCAGAAAGCTGCAGTGCTACACATTTCTTATTGGATTACAAGGTGTTGGGAAAGAATGTTGGTCTCCCCGCTGCTGGTAGCGGCTGACAGAAACAACACGGGCCGATATGAATAGACACCCTACCCTTCCCTTCACGCCCGCTGACCGCCGACGTTAAATACAGCATGTGCCATTTATTTCCAGAGTCAAAATAACCCACCATGTGACTTTGCTGTGAACGTGGGTGTTTAAGTTGGTGCTTAATAGTTTCTTAATGCGCAAAGGATTGCAGCCTATCAGATGGGGTTAGAGTTAGCGGCGTGACAACAACATCGGGATGGATGGCTTGGTTTAACACCTGGAGAAAGGTCCGCGGGTGTGTCTGTGTGTGTGTGTGTGTTATGGTTAGACAACTTTAGTGGCGATAAAGCAATAAACCACACACCACAGTCACTGGCAGGCCAGCCAAAAGCTATATGGGCAGCAGGGCGGGAGAAGAATAGAGCTGTTGTATCACAGCTGGGGGAAGTCCGCTCTGCATCACTTTATTTTCACTTTGTTGGACTTTTCTTTCCAGTTTCCTTATCAACTCTTGAGACATTTTATACAGTTTCTGTTCTCACTCCAATAAAACAACATAACGTAGCTATTTGAGAAGCTCTCAAACCCATACTGTGTTCACAACAGAACACAGAAAATATTTCAAATGCTAAACAGGAGACATTTTGAAATGTAATTAAGAGTATTAGCTAACTGTGAATTTGATATCAGCAACACATTTCAAAAAAGTTGGGACATGGGAAACAAAAAGGCTGGAAGGATAAGCAAATTATGCTACTTCTCAAGAGGTCAAAGACATGATTTTGTATATAAAGAGCATCTTAGAGGAGTTATGACTGACAGAGATTCACCAGTCTGTGTAAAACCCTAAAATTACTGAAATGGTTTCAGAATAGCTGTAAAGACTAAACATCTCATCATCATCATCATCATCCTCTGGGACTACATCTCGTACATCAGAGTACCACCAAGTACGGTCTACCATGGCTAGTTTTTCTGTTTCTGTTATCCTTTGATCGCAACTGGGGCTGCGTCGTCTTTCCAGAGTGAGTGGGAAGGTTTTAGGTCCAGAACATTTTCTGCCTTCGTGCAGGGAGGCGCCTGAACGCGTCTTACGTGGACGGAAGCTTCCCGTGTATCCGTTCCTTCGTCGGACGCTCATACCAGTGAATGTTTTCCAGATTAGTGTACGATCAGCCCAATCGTGTCTGTTCTTTCTGTGTCAGGGTTTCAGAGCTGTACAATAGAACAGGTTCTACTAGATACCATCAGGGAGATTTGAATGTCATCTGGCAGCTTCGAATGCCAAAACCAAGTGACTTTTGTGCTTTGAAGTCTTGCTCCGAGTCCGTCATCGAGGATCCAAGATGTTTGGGATCCTTTACTTGTTTGATATTTATGTTCAAAGGAGATTTCAGGTCTTTGGGACTTTCAGCTGCGTCAATGTGCTACGTTTTATTCTTGTTGGGATGTAGTCCGTTGACAGTGGCTTCACCTTCAAGGGACTGCAGTGACGACTCTTCAGCTCGTTCAGCACCCAGAACGAGATCATCGATACGATGTTGTGCATCTGGGTTAAATCTGTAGACCTCATGTTGCTCAGACCGTCCAGGGACAGGTGCAGTAGGCAGACGAGTACAGTGGCGAAGATAAAGTATAAGTATAAACCTGGTTTCTCCATCAGCTGCGATAACAGTCGCCCCGGTGTTCGTACGTAGGGTTGGGCACCGAAAAACGATTCCAAGTAGGAAACGGTTCCTAACGTCCGGTTCTGGAATCATTCAGAAGATTTTCGGTTCCTAAATGTCCGCACTATTTTTTGTTTTGATTCACTGCACTAGTTTGTTGATGTTACTCTGCCCGGCGTACTCAACTCCGCGCTAGTGGCGACGTCACGTCCGTCACCGACGGGACTTCACTCGCCACAACATGGAACCCAAGAGACGCCGCTCTCGAGTTTGGCTGCATTTCAGTCTGGGAAATGACGGCTACCTGGCGCAGTGCAACACCTGCGGGAAGCGTGTTACCGCCAAAGGAGGGAGCACGACTAATATGGCAAAACACCTTCACCTGCATGACATCACAAAAATAAACAAGTGTACCGTATTTAATTCACTGCGTTGCTCCCGTCGCTTCTTCAACTGCAACAGAGTCCGTCTTCATCCAGAAACTCTTGCCTTCTCATATACAGCGGTACCTCTACTTACGAACGTTTCTACATACGAAGTTTTCAGGTTACGAAATGCATCAACGGGAAAATATTGCCTCTAGTTACAAAAGAAATTTCAGGATACGAAAGGCTAAAATACAGTAGCGCTGCTACTAGCAGCTCCCAGAGTTTACTGAACGTAAACATACTTGTAGCTGCTCTGCCATTGGCTATCGCTTAGCATCTTCCTGGCATCCCATTGGCTAGGAGGGCCCCTTGTCTGTATGAGCGTATCCCAGCAACCCAGGTAAATAAACATTTTTAACCTCCGCCAAGGAGGTTATGTTTTTGTTGGCGTTTATCTGTCTGTTTCTGAAAGAGCAGATATGGTCAACCACTGCTGAACTGAATAGTGGATTACCTGCGTCGCGTGAGTGGCCAATGCCATTGGTTCAACGCATGCGTCAGCCAGCGCAGCGACACAACTGGAGCTAGTCAATGAAACTGTACAATGATAATAAATCTGATTCTGATTCTGATTCTGACAATGAAAGCACGCCACTTCTGGAGAAATGTCTGTGTGAATGGGACAAAGCTGAAAATCAGCTGTGAGAAGAAAGGAAAAGCCCAGAAGTCTTGAACTGAACTGGATGCTACAACTATGAACTGTTGCCAGGTAAAAGCGGTAAAACTGTGGCCCTGTTAAACACCTGAGCTGCCCAGTCCAGCGGTCCAGTCTCCACGGACGGAGATCCATTCATCTCCAGCAGCAGTCATTAGCCCACCATTAGAGGCAGCTGGGGATCTCTGGAACAGAGGAACCAGGGATTAACTCGGTCGTGTTTTGTCGTGTCCTGACACCACTGGTGAAAGACACATGTGTCTGGCTCACTTAAGACCGTTGCTCAGGGCCAGGGACGTGCACGGACACCTCAAGGGGGCTGTCGGTCTAACCTGAACCCCCCCCAGCCAGTCATCAGGTTTCACTCATCAGCATATGTGCTTTCACATTTAGGGAATCGGAGTATTTGGAAACTTGTACGTAACCGTACTTGGATAGGTAGCACGTATGCTACGATAGATGACATGACGCAAACGAGACAAACTGATCCAGTTTTCACATTATTGAGAAGCGTATCCTGACACGTTTATCAGTGATCACTGTTTACATCATTAAATTTCAATCATTCCCAGCAGGTAAACATACTCACCTGCCGGCGTTCTCATCACCACGTCCTGCATCAGATGGACCTGAGGATTTCCTCCGATGTCTTCAACTTTTTTCCTTCTTGTCTTTATTCAAACTTTATTCAAAACATGGCTGAAACACCAAAGCACAAAACCCATTTAAAAAGTAAGATAAAGTATAGACACGTTTACCAGAGGAGTCATTGAAGTTCAGAGTTTATTTCACGTTCAGTTAAGCTCCTCGTAGCTAAAGTGTCGGCAGCGAGCCGTTGGCCGTGGCCACTGTCAGGCTACTGAAAACCGTCGGCCACAGTTAGCCGCAAGTTAGCTCATTTAGCTTGGCTGGCTTAGTTTATGCTAAGATGCTAACTTACTCATTCTGATGAAATCAGTCCAAATGTTTCAAATGTCGCTACAGAGACCACGACAAAAGCGCTGCCAGAGCTGAAACAGGGTGTAACAGAGCGCAGCTGCGACCCGCGACACTCAGACTGCTGCCTGTTGGCCAAAACTGATCGGAGCCAGCGGTAGGGTGACAACACCCAGTGACCATGCTAGAGTCCTTGTTTTGGCTCCGACGGCGCTCCTTTGGGATGTCGTTGGCTCGTAGTTTGATTAGCCAACTGGAAAGGGTCCTGAAATGATTTGAGGTGAAAGAGGCTCGACTGGAGGATCCGGCTGATGAACTGGAGGCTGGTATCCTCTGGTCAGTCTGGCAGCCTTCAAATAGAGGCTGAAGGTAGCTGATTCAGGCAGCTTTGTGAACTGTTTAACCCTACTGGGCCAAACCACAGCTGGTCAGAGGGGCATCCTTGGACGGTTAACAGCATAACAAGCAATATTATATTATAATATTACCCTGAAGCGCGCCCACATCCAGCTGTTGCTAGAAGTCACGTTGAAGCAAGCCATCATAAATGTGATTGGTCCCCTTGGCAGCATTGTTCTACTTCATCTTTGTATTTACCAACATGATACATTCATCAAGTCTAATTCACATTAGAGCTGCTCTGTTTAAGGTGCTACGTCCAAGTCACAAAAAAGAAGAAGCGAAAGGAAGCTACAGCACTGCAGAAAAGAACCAGCAACGATGACATTTTTATCTTATAAGCAGGTTTCACATGTAGAAGCTCAGATCAGGGTTCAGACGTCAAGTTCACCAGAGGTACCAAGTAGCTAAAGTGACAGCTCGCCGTTTGGCGTCCAGCTCTGGAGACCAAAATCAACATTTGAACACGGCCATAAGTGGAGACTGACGTACTTTTATCAGCAGCTCCTAACGGTCAGCTCAGGAATTGACCTTTCTGTAAGCACCGCCCCCTTCCTAGTTACTGTTGCTAGGTCGGAAAACTTGCTGCTCCTGCGTTAAAGACTGTGTTAATTCGCTATTTTTCCAATGTGTATCATTAAGTAAGTAAGTTAGCTAAACCACCATTTAGTAAAAGTAATGATATGATTTAGCAGCAGGGAGGGTGATGAGTGAAAACATCTCTCCGTTAGCATTCCGGCTAGCTCGCTAGCCACCTATAAGCCTGCCTCGTCTACAAATATATATGGCCCTGGATATTAATTTTGTTAGGTATAAGGTGGGGCTAGTGATGTTAAGGTCACTTTATTAATTATATTAATACAATGCTGTGACTGTCTGATGTTAACATAGCTCTGGTGTGGCACAGACCTTGGACCGGAGCTAATGCTAACAGAGAACTCATCACCCTCCTTGCTGCTAAATCATATTACTTTTACTAAACGGTGGTTAAATCAATCATCTAATAAACAAAGTAAACTTACCTTGGAGTAAATGTAGGTGTGTTTTGTAACTTTCCCCACGTTCAGTTGATTGTGTGGACGGACACAACTTTTATAGTATAATATTAACACTGATGATACACATCGGAAAAATAGCGACTTAACACAGTCCTTAATGGAGGAGCTGCAAGTTTGTCCGACCTAGCAACAGTAACTAGGAAGAGGGCGGCCCTTACCGAAAGGTCAATTAAATGTAAAGCGACTCCCGCCTCAGCGTCAGTTTAGCTAATTGGATGTAGTCTCTTTCAGTAAAAGTCATAAAAGTTGAGAATTTCCTTTTGAAAGCGGTCTAACATGGTATCACGTAAGTCTTATGTTTGGAACAACTAAAATAATAGAATAAAAGTGACAGAATCAAACATGTCCTGAATACCCAGAAGAGTTATGAGATTTAGCATCTTTGGTTCACCTGGTGAAGGTTTGTCATGAATCTGTTCATATGTGTGTTTATTTCTATATCAGGTCCTGGACTCTAACTGCCATCCTCCAAGTGACACTTTGGCACGTTTTCCACCAAACCACCAGTGTGTTGGAGCAACAAATGCTCCGGTCTGTCATCGAAAAATGGACAGGTTTACCCAGAGTGCTTCTCTTCCCAACACCGCACCGTAAAGGAGGGTCGGTGAAGCCTCTAAACGCCTGCTTCCTCCAAACAAAACGCCACCGTGTGACTGTTGACGAGAGGGAGGTGCAGCGGATGGTTCAACAGCCAGGTTCCCTCTGCTGACACGGTGACTTTCACACTTTGGGAACGAGTTGAGTCGGGACCTCAGCAGATGGTTATCAGTGGCGGTTAACGTGGACAGACGCCGTCACCTTCAGCTGCTGCTGCAGCCGTCGTTCAGTCACGTCTCCACGGCTTTTTTTTGGTTTTTCTCTCTTGTTTACGCCATTTTAAGACGGGAAAATTCAAGCAAACACACCGGCGAGTGCATCAGCTTGAAGCTACGCAGCATAGACTGAATAAAAACAACTGGACAAACCTCCTGTGACGCCACCTACAGGTTGACTGAAGAGTGCTTTTGAAACTTTTTCTTCGTCATCAAGCACAAGATCTGTATCTGTAAAAATCTGTGACTGAAGAAAAAAAAAAACAAGAGCTCAAAAATGTTTTGAAAATGTTTGTTAAAGTGAAAGTAGATAATTAATTCAAGTTCGAGAATTGATTTCAAAATCATCATTAAATTGAAAAAAGCTTTCCCTTCATTTTTTTGTGTTTTGTATTGCATTTTACGTTTTTATTTTAAGTTTGACTTTCAGTTTAAAATTTTAGTTTCGACCCCAGGGCATGGACCTCATTAAAGAGATTTTACGGGTTGCAGGGAGTAGGCATGGGGCCGCCCGTTATTACTCTATGCTTATGAATAACTCTGGTTATCCATCCAATACAGCTCTGAGAACCCTATGGGAGAGGGATCTGAACATAACATTTACAGACAATGATTGGGATACAATTGTTGGAATCACTAAACAAGTTTCCAGGGATATCAAAATAAGGTTGATTCAATTTAAAATCCTTCATCGTTTTTATTGGTACCCAAACAGGTTATTCAGGCTGGGGTTGAAAGAAACACCGGACTGTTGGAGATGTGTGGGCGAGTTGGGTACCCTAACACATGCACTATGGGCATGCCCTAAGATACAGTCATTCTGGGAAACGGTTCATGAGACTATCACAGAGGTCATAAGAGGGGACTTTGAGTTCTGCCCCAGTCTCTACATATTAGGTTATCCTAAACCTTTGGCCCATATTGTAAAACCCTTAACCAACTGGATTCAGACATGTATCATGATTGGTAAACAGATGATAATGAGAAAGTGGAAAGACACAGAGGGACCAGTGTTTCAAGAATGGCTCACAGAGTTAGGCAAAGTAGCTGCCTTTGAACGAATATCCTATAGTATAACAAATGATATTGATAAATATAATGAGAAATGGGGGAGGTTTTTGAGACTATACTCTCTACAGGACAACTAAAATCTTCCTGCATAGATAAATCACTGTAGTTTTTATTGTGTGGTAGTTGTCTCCTGTTAACTGTATTGGTGAATATATTGAGCATGGACTAACTGTATGTCTTGGACTTATTATTTAGTTCTTTTATTTATTATTGTTTGTACTCTGTTTTATTGTCACAATAAGGTTGTGTATCTTGATTCTGCCTTATCTCTTTCATTTACTAATTTTGTTTTTGTCTTCTGTCTGTTTGTTTTTATTTTTACTGACTTTTAGTTTGGTTTTGTAAAAACTCTTAAAACTCAATAAAAGTTGAATCATAAAATTTTAGTTTCGCATCTGCTTTTTTTAAAATAATAAATAACCAAACTAATGTCCCTGATTTAGCTCCACAGATGTGCAGCAGCTGCTTCTCTGAGGCCTCTGCTGATGTCTTCCCCTCCTTGCGTTGTGTTAACACACATCTGAACGCTCAGAGGGTTAGGACCTAACCTGGAATACGTCAGGCGTACTAAGGACTGCCCGCCTGATTATTAATGATTTATTTATTTTTTGCTTCATCTTTGTCAAATAATGACATGAAAAAAATTATGTAGATGTTTGTCTGAGTTTATATTTTTATGACGTTTTCACACTAAGAAACTAGAAAAGCTCTCTGAGAGCGCAGACCTCTGCCAAGCGCAACAGTTCCTCCATATAGCGATTTACAGATTGCGATAAAATCTGCCTTCTGCATCAGATCCGGATCAGCCTTTGAAACTTAATAGAGTTTTCCATTATCTATCCCTGAGTCAAATTTCATGGGTTTTGGGCAATAATTAACAGAGATATTGCGAAACAAAATGTTTAACCCCATTGACTGCAATGTTTTTGAAAATTTGAAAGTGATCCAGAATCTGATTTCATTTTGGGTGTGATCCGGAAGAATCCGGATTTCTTCGGGATCACACCCAAAATGAAATCAGTTCTTCCTTTTCACATTTCTGACAACTCCTGAAAATTTAATCAGAATCCATCCATAACTGAGTTATCTTGTACACAGACAAACAGACAAATGCCGGCAAAAACATAATCTCCTTGGTGGAGGTAATTAATATTTCCCATTTATTCATCTGCTGGAGTCTATCTCAGCTGAGTTCAGGTGAAAGGCAGGGGTCCACCTGGACAGGTCACCAGTACGTCACAGGGCAGTTTTTATTTTTTTTTAAAATTCAAATTCATGTTGAAAATTCTGAATTTTGTAAATTTGTGATTTTATGTCCCAAAATCCTGTGATGGACTGGCGACCTGTCCAGGGTGGATCTCTGCCTTTCGCCCGTAGACGGCTGGGATAGGACTCCAGCAGATCCCCGTGACCCTCCGGAGGATGAAATGGGTATGGAAAATGGATGGATGGATGTCCCAAAATCTGATTTCTGTTGTAAAACCAGACATTTATATAAAATCACTACTTTTGGACAAAAAAACTTGTAAAAATTGATAAAGTTTCGTATAACTGAAACATTATGTCCTATAATCACGATAGTTTAATGTAAAATCACACATTTTGTTAAAATAATGTTAAAAATTTTGCATCTAATTTTAACAAAAAAACAATCCAAAATATCACAATAACACAAAAATAATGACTTTACATAGAAAAACTTTATGTCCTAAATTCACAAACTTTTGTTGTAAAATTGCTAATTTTGCAGAATATCAACTTTTCAACTAGAAAAGCCTACAGAGAGCGCAGACCTCCGCCAAGCACAACCGTTCCCCCATATAGTGATTTACAGATTTTGATAAAATCCGCATTGTGGATCAGATCCGGATCAGCTTTTAAAATTTGATAGAGGTTCCCATTGTCAATCTCTAAATGAAATTTCATGAGTTTTGGGCAATAATTAACAGAGATATTGAGAAACAAAATTTTCGGCCCCATTGATCGCAATGTTATCAAAAATTTGAAAGTGATCCAGAATCCAGGATTTCTTCAGGATCACACCCAAAATGAAATCAGTTCTTCCTTTTCACATTTCTGACAACTTCTGAAAATTTAATCAAAATCCATCCATAACTTTTTAAGTTATCTTGAACAAAGACAGACAGATAAACGCCTGGCAAAAACATAACCACCTTGGCGGAGGTAAAAAAACACAGCGTTCAAATAGGTGGTCCTAACTTCTTTACATGACTGAAACATAAAAACTCAGTGACGGCTTTTTAAAATGTCCTTAGTGATGGACGTGATGTACAGTGATGTCACACCAGACCACTGATAGTGATGTCACACCAGACCACTGATAGTGATGTCACACCAGACCACTGATAGTGATGTCACACCAGACCACTGATGGTGATGTCACACCAGACCACTGATAGTGATGTCACACCAGACCACTGATGGTGATGTCACACCCGACCACTAACAGTGATGTCACACCAGACCACTGATAGTGATGTCACACCAGACCACTGATAGTGATGTCACACCAGACCACTGATAGTGATGTCACACCAGACCACTGATGGTGATGTCACACCAGACCACTGACAGTGATGTCACACCAGACCACTGATAGTGATGTCACACCAGACCACTGATGGTGATGTCATCCCTCCCTGGTGACAGAAAATGTCATCATGAGGTCAAATCCAATTCCAGCAGCTGAATGAGGTCTCTTTAAAGCAGTCGCACCAACATGGGCTCCTCCTGGTGTGACTTTCCCACCGTGAGGAGCCGGGGGGGGGGGTGATAGAGGGTCCTCCTGTCATCGGGGCGTGGACAGGTTTGGCTGCAGAGTGGAACAGATGAAATCTGAACGTCTGAGATTAGTGACTTCTTTTAACCTCCAGTCTGGTTCATTATTCCACGGATCAGTGTTCAGCAGCTCATGTGAAACCCGTGTTGGAGCCATCTTTCAGCACACGTGCACACACTCATGTGCACACACATGCGCACACACACGCACAGAAACGTTAGCAGCTTCAGAGGGAGCGAAGGAGCGAAGGAGCGTCTCGGACAGATGAGGTGATGCTGCTGAGCAGATTTAGGGGCCGGTGTCTCGTTTCAGCTTCTCCTCCGTCACATCCAGGCATCACTGATGAGCCTTTTCTGTGTGTTTACCTAAAAACACTGACATAAAAACATCTGCATTTTTCCTTTAATCATCTTCAGTGATGCGTCTGAGTCATTTAAAGTCAAATCTGGCTGCAACACCTCACCTGTAAAGGTGAGGTGGTTGGAGGTGTCCAACCAGGCCGAGGCCCCAGGAGGACCAACCCAGAACAGCTGGAGGAAGGATGGATGGATGGAAGCTGACATCACCACAGAAATGAATTTTAAATGTACACGTTTGTACGTCATCACAGATGACGGTTTATATCATTTAAACACGATTGTTGTATTTTCATGCTGTATATATAAATGTACAATATATGAAATAACATTCACTATAAAATAGTGTAATTTCTATATATATATATATATATCTATATATATATATATATATATATATATATATATATATATATATGTAATAAATGTTTAATTTTTTTAATCAAATATGTCATTAACTTTGATGGTTTATTTGGTTGAAACAGATGTTTTGCAGCTGCTGATTTAATGTTGTATTTTCAGCAAAAAGAAATTTCTGCATCGGTTTATTTTAATTTCAAAATGTTCATAATATCAAACAACAAATATTTGAAAAATTATTCCAAAGGATATGTTGTTGATTTTGTATATTTTAGGTAAAAAAAAACCAAAATAAATATTTTTTAAAAAACACATTTTTTTGTGCGTAAATAATATTAAAAATGGAAAGATTGTTAAATTTAATTTTAAAGTTCTTTATCAAATGAGTTTATGAAAAATAAACTTTATAGTTTATAAAATGACGCAGCTACTGACTTTGTCGTGTTTTAAGTTAAATGACTGAATTTATTTCATCTCAGTATTTATGAAGTAATATTCATCACTGAAATTAAGATTTTAGTTTAATGGTTTTTATCAAATATTCCACAGAACTGATGAGTTCAATTTAAACAGGACTGAGTTTGTTTCTAATAAAAACATCATCATCATCCTGCATCATTATATTTCATTTGTGTGTTAATCTGAAATAATATGCGTCATGGAAACAAACGTTTTTACTGTTCATGTTTGTATCAAACTCATTATTACAGATGTTGGTTTACAGCTGCTGATTTTCATTTGAATTTAAAGTCATCTTTGTTTTATTTCATTTTAATGTACGTTACTTTAAATAACATTCACAGTGGAAATAAATTTATTTTTAATTTGACAGTTTAATCAAACATGTTGTTGCTGTTTATAGTTTCACCAGGATGAAGCTGCTGACTTTGTCTGGTATTTTAAATTACATAAAGATTAAACAATATTCACCAATTTCATTTTAGTTTTATCAAGTACCACTGATGGTTTAATAGAACTTTATTTTGTTTAAATCAAATTTTCCATCAACCATGATTGGTTGACTTTTTATCTTTTATTTAACATAATTTAATATTCGCCCTGTAAATGTATTTTTTTTTATAAGTTTATTTACATGTCTGGGGGTTTAGCTGATCATCTAAACAGGAGTGATGTTGTTGTTTATTTTATCTCACATAGTTTTAATTCAATATAAACATAATTTTAAATATTCCTTCTGTTAAGTTTTAAAGTGATTTAAATATTTACAGTGTATTTATTAAAACTGAACCTGAAGCACCAGAACAGTCGAGCGTCTGTCCGTCTTCCATTAACTCCGCCCACTCACGTGCGCTCTTCCCCACGCGCGTGCACGTACGAGTTGCCAGACGAAGCTGTGACTCAAACAAACCTGTTCAGAGTTAGAACGAGTCAGAACCCGAGCAGAGAAGGAAACCTGAGACGTTTTATAGAAACAGTTCAGTCTTATAAAGTTTATTGACACGAGGGGAAAACGCTGGATAATGTTTAAATACTCTACACAATAAAGTTACTCAAACATGCAGAAGTAATGAATAAAATATACTGTACATTAATATTACAAAGAGAAAAGATTGGTTCTGCTGCGGCGGCCCTGTTTTCCCATAATCCCAGTTGAGACCGACGTCATGTTTATAGTGCAAGAAAAGACGTGATGGCGTTAATGGAACGCTCGGCTCATGACGGGCGCCGGCCGCTTCAGGATGGCTTCCACGGAGAACGACAGGGACTCGCCGTCGGCCATCTTGCTCCCCACAGGCTTGCTCAGGAAGTCTTTGGCGTAGCGGCTGGCCAGTTTAGCGGCCTGAATGTCTTTGGCGGTTCCCTCCCTGAACTTGCGCGCCGCCTCCTCCAGCAGCTCTTTGCAGTACGGAGCTCGGAGGTCCGGCCCAGATCCGGCGCCGTTCTTCTCGCTCAGTGAGTTCTGGAGGAGGGAGTGGAAGGAGCTGATCTTCATGGAAAGTTTAGCGTTGTCCTTGCTGCCCAGCTTGTGGAGGGAATGAGGGCTGCTGGGAAAGGACTGTCCCAAGCTCCTCTTTGGCGGAGAGAAGGCGGAGCACTCCCTCTGCCCCACGTGGGTGACGCCTGGAGGTTTGGGGTCGGGCCGCTGAGGGGCTGAGGAGTCCTGCAGAGCGGCGGCTCGGGACCCCTCCACTTTAGCGGCGAGAGCGGCCGCCGTCTCCTGCTCCGGCGGCTGGCTCTCCGCAGGCATGACCTTGGGCTCCCAGACGGCGCCGGGCTTCATGTTCTGCACCGCCGTGGCGTTGAACAAACACTGCTGGTAGAGCAGAGCGTCGCCCAGGCTGGCGGCGCCGCGGGGCCACATCATGAAGCTGCCGCGCGACGGCTGCAGAGGGTAGTGTCGGTAGGTGGTGGCCACGCTGACGTTGGAGGAGATGAGCTCCACGTTGGCCGACCCGGCGGGGTACTGCATGGACAGATCCAGGCAGTTGGGGCCCAGGAAGTTGCAGAGCTCTTTGGGCGGGGGCTCCACCGGCGGCGCCGGTGAGTAGGCCGTCTTGTAGGAGTTGTACTCGGCAGCGTGGTGCGCCATGCTGTTGGGGAAGAGCAGCGGGTTTGTGGTCGCCTGGTTGGTCTCCAGCAGCTCTCGTTCTTTGTACTCGCGCTCCAGCATGATGTTCTCCAGCTCCTTGTCGGCGAAGGCTCGTCTCTTCCTCATACGGTCGCTCAGCGGCGGGGGGAGAGACGGGTTCGCCGCCAGGAACGGGTCGGGCTGCACCGGACGGTAACCTGTTAAATAATAAATACATACAACTTTAAACAACGTGTCTGTTTCCATCAACCTTGAAATTGGTGAATCGTGAGCTGCTTCTTCTGACGAACTGAAGCTCCGATGGTTCTCACGCCTGCAGGTCACATGACCACACGAGTCTCATCAACGTTCCTGAAATGAGCTGAGACGCTTTTAGACCCCAGACTCACCTGTTTTACCAGCTGTTAGGGGTTTTATTGACCATTAAACTTTAGTTTTACTTCCCATTACGTTTAGCCTTATATTTATTGATGTTTTTATATTACTTTTACTTAGGGATGCACGATAACTGTTTTTAAAACCAATACCGATAACCGATAACTTTCAGCTCCTAAAGGCCGATACCGATAACTGATAACACACACATATACCTAAGATCATTACATAATACTATGAACAAAACCAAAAATAGTTTGGACTCTTTAAATAAACAGATATTTATTTTTTCCATTGAAAAACTACTGGCAAGCCTCTCAAACATTTTCATAAAGTTATCAAACAAACCTATTTGATATCTCACATTAACTTAAATAAGGTTCATTACTGACTGATATAAAAAATAAAGGCTCCTTGAACTGATGGAAATACATGCATCAGAATTACTAACTGAAAAAGATTAACATTTAAAGGATTTTGGCTTGTGGTTCCATTTAAATTAATACCTTTAATTAAAGTAAATGAGGTTCAGTAGTTTTTTATTTTTTAATCTCATGGAAGCTTTAGATGAGAGACATGAGGCAGAGGAGAGGGGAGACTGCTGCTGGCTTGTGCCCGTTAGCATTAGCTCGCGTTAGCGCGATTTCAAAACTCCATGGAAGCGATTGTTATGTTGTAGGTGGCTGATCAGGTTTTACGTATTAAAGCTTGTGCTTCCCTCCTCGTAGAATTCACTCGGAGGATTCGTCACAAATAACCACCAAACTATCTTCTTCTGAAACTTTAACCAAGTTCCACGCCGCCATGTTTGTTGTGATCAGCGCTGTGCTGCAGGCTGCATTCAAGGTGTAACGTAAATTCAAACGTTCCCTCATTTGCTAGTCGTTCTTTCAGCCTTTCCTATTCTTTTTATTTTTTATGTGTAACATGTGGGAGAATACTGCGAATATCAATTCAAGTCAGCAACTACCAAAATTATGACCGAGTTAACGAGTTGTTTTCTGGCATGAGGGGGTATTCTTGATTTTCCTGATTGAGTAATCATTTTTCTGATTATGCCGACGTCACTTGAACATAACATTCACTGCCGGTCATTCAAGGCTCAGAGGGAGCGAGACACTGCTGTGTTGACAAAAATATATATGTTATCAGAGCTATTTGTCGTGATATCGGACTTATCGGAATGACGTCATAATTTCCTGTTATCGGTCCGATAGTTATCGTGCACCCCTATTATCATTATTATTATAATCATTATTATTGGTATGGGTCTAGGAGTCCATCCGTCCAGAGCTAATGGAAGCGGTAGCTAATGGGTCTAGGAGTGTGTTAGGGTCTGTTTTAATTTACTAAATCACAGGTTTTCTGGAAGGTTCCGTACAGATAAAGTTAGATGAACTGACTGGTCGTGATGCAGCAGGTCACTAACAACCATCCTCATGTTTTCACTCGAACGTTCTGCCCTGAAATGATGACAATCAACTCCCAGAATCCCACCAGACCTGCTGACCCCACCCCCCCCCCCATCTGAAACCATCTTCTGGCAGATCATTGCAGACAGCAAGTAAAAATAATGACGGAGAGCAGAAACAGAAATGAACCTGAAGTCAAGCAGACTGATGCTACAGAAAAAAAAAAAAAAGAAGAAAAAATCATTTTGCTGGTTACCTTCAAGGATGCTCTTGGCCAGCATGGTGGACGGTCGAATGTGTCTCTGATAAATTCTTCTCTCTGCTGGAATCTGTTTCCCAGATATCCCTTTCTTATCCTGAGACAGAGCAGCAGAGAACAGAGCTGTTAAATCACGCTGTCAGGATGTTTTTCTCCATCCTTCAATAATAACTGATTTGTCACAGCTGAGGTTGGCTTCGTTTGGATGTTTGGATAATACCAGCCACCACTTTAACGGCACTTCACTTGAAATACGGCTCCTCCAGCAGACTCCTGGTGTTTCTGCAGTTTCTGTGTGAACAGACTGCTGCGCCAACTACATTAAACTCTAATGTGTTTTCCTCCATTGGAGAGAAATGGATGCATTTCTACAAACTGTAATCATTTAACAAGAATAAGCTAATAAAAGGACACTTTGCACATATGGATTTAAACAGAGAAGAGTTGACTACTAATAAAAACTTCATAAATATTACCTGAGTTTATAGCAGGCATGAATATATTGAATCCAAAATAGGCTCTAATAAAAAATCTTCTATTCTAGTATGTAAATAAGCGGATCCACATGTAGATGGAAGGAAGTTTCTCACTCACAACAGTGAGTCAATCTACTGTCACCTCCATGTTCGAAGGTCCAACTTTCCAGGAGAAATAAACTGGGATCCAACTGAAGAAATGGACTTTTAATCAAAAACAAGAGGAAGCTCTCTTAAATTCAGACACACTACAAAAGTCTTATTATTTGGTGCAAAAATTGAAAATGTCTCAAAACTGTTGATAAAACTCAGTAACCGAGAGACTGTGTTGCCTTGGTCAGATCAGTCCATCAGTCACCTGATCAGTCAGGTGTGTTTATACTGGAAGGAAAACTTTAGAACTGAACTGACCTGATACAGGTTTGAAAAAAAAAATATTAACAAGTTACTTAACTGCAGAAAAGAAAAATTATAAAAATCAAACCATGTCTGGCATGAAAAGGCCTTAAAACAGATTTACGGTTGGTTCAAAAGGACTGAAACTGGAAACTACTAGCTGCCACGTCAGTGACCATCCTCCAGGAGAGACTCAGCGTGAGAGAAACAACTGCCATGAAGACAGTCAGCAGCCTTTATTGACATTATTTTTCACATGTAGGTAGAAGATGCTGGGTTAAAGTTGATGGTAAGAAATGAATAACTAAATCAAGAGGGCCTAGTAGATTTTGAAACCCAAAAGAGTTGTGTTATTGCTGAGATACTTGATTTCTTAATACCATATTTTCAGGACTATAAGTTGCACTTTTTTTTAAGTAGTTTAGCTGGTCCTGTGACTTATATTTCAAAGCAACTTGTATATATCAGAAATATCCTTCATGTCTCCATGACAACAATAGCCACTCACACTCACGACAACTGAACACAGATACTAAAATAATGACAAGAGTAAACCATAAAGACTGAGAGAACACCAATATGAGACGAAGAAGAAAAAGCTTTACTGCAGAATTTAAAGTAAAGATGATCAAATCAGCAGCTGAAAACAGTAATGGAGCAGCAGAAAGTTTGGAGTGATGAGAAACTAGTCAGGGACTGAAGAAAAGCTATGAACAAGCACTTTTATTATGGAACCACCTCCATCTTTAAAACTAAACTGAAAACATTTCTGTTCAGTAAAGCCTACAGTTAGTCTAAACTATAGTGTGTAGGGGCTAATAGTTATAGCCATAGCTGTAGTAGCTAAGACTAGAGTAGCTCGTCTTAATCACAGCTTCATCATAGCTATGCTGCTATAGGCCTACACTGCAGGGAGACACCAACATGATCTGCTGAGTGGTGTCTCCACTGCTTTTCTTCCTTTCCTCCTCCCTTCTTCCTCCTCCAGCTCATTCATAATTAATTAGGAGCACCTCGTTACTGTAACTGTGCTCCATTTTCTTTCCTGAAGTTTGTTGTGCTGTTTTGCCTCCTTTTTCCTTTTTTCTTTCAGTATGTTTGCAGGTCAGTTTCCTGAGTTTCATGCTGACTTGCAGATGTGTGTTCGGGGTGCCGACTGGCGTGGTGACCGGTGATCTAGTCCTCTGACCATCTCACCTCAGTGCTGCTACCTGCATCTGTTTATGTTTATACGGTCATTATATTCAGTCATTTGTGTCTCTCCTCTCTCTGTCCTCCATCCTCTCTCTGTCCTGTCTCTCCCTTCTTTTCTTTCTTTACCCAGCTGGTCTTCAGCAAGAAGGTCCCTCCATATGATCCAGGTCCTGGTCCAGGTTTCTTCCTCTTAAAGTGGAGTTTTTTCTCGTCACTGTTTGGCTTAAATGTTTTTTTCTCCCTCTGTGGGAGTTTTTTACCTGCTATTATCCTTGATTTGGATTTAATATTATAATTTTAGTTAATGATATTTGCTCGGGGTTCATGCTCTGGGTCTCTGTAAAGACCTGGAGACAATTGACATTGTAACAGACGCTATACAAATAAAATTTAATTGAATTGAACAGCTATGAAACAATCAAAGAAGCAGAACCACGGACTGAAAGATGGACAGAGATGGAGGAACGAGTCCACAGATGGAGGAAGAGTCCACAGATGGAGGAACAGAGTCCACAGATGGGTCCTTGAACAGCTGCTGGAAGGGGCTCATCAACAGTCCAATTATCACCAGCTCTTATTACCCGCTGTGACTTGTTCACATATTTTTCCTCTTTACAACAGATTTTTGACATATGGGACTAATACTCCGGTGCGACTTACAGTCCAGAAAATACGTTATACAGTAGAGTGAAAGACACTGGAAGCTATTGGAGAATTTATCAATTTTGTTTTTTTGTTTTTTTTTTGAGAATTTTTAAATTTACTGAGGCTATGAAATATGATTATTTTCCCTGTAAAGGGTTTAAAAAAAATTTGAAAAAATAAAAAAATCTGTATTCTGAGTGAGCTCACTAAATAGTCTTTTGCTTGTAAAATCATTTTTTTCTTCAATCTTATATAAATTAATGTCAACAGATATTTTTGTCCGTATGTCAACAACTCAAAAACTGTTGCATAACCAATCTACTGGTCATATATCCATCCATTATCCATACCTGATTTTATATATTTATATATATTTATATAAAACATTTTGGTATCTTTATCTCATTCATGAGAAATAATTTGTTGAACAGAAGCAGATGCAGACCACATAAAATCAATTCTATAAATTAATACTACAGACCAGAACCGGTCATTTAAAAAGCCAAAGGCAGCGGGAACATTTGTTTTATTTGTTCTACATTTTGGTGACCAGGCGGCAGCAACGTTAAAAGCGTAAAGACGCTGGACGGTCCAGTCGCTTCCTGATCTGGAGGGTGACTGACCCTCATGACCAGACTTACTAAATGAAAAATAATTATATATAAATAATATATATGAAATAAATAATAATAATAAAGATTTTAAATTCAAAGTAAATTTAATGTTAGAACTCTGGAGATTAAACAGAAATGTTTACGGTGATTAACTTTCTTACACGTGTCACTCAAAGGTCAATTTATCTTCATTTACAGAACCACGATATTTATGCTGACCACAAACTCTGATTGTTAATTAAAACTGCTTATAATTTAATTAAAAAAAAGTAAATGTAGGTGATAGGACTTTTGCCAGTTTTATATGTTACTTTTTTAATCAGCTGTGTTCTAATTAAGTAATCTGAAGAAGTTATATGGACTCAATTCACTAATGTGCATTTTATTTGACTGCATATTAAAACAGAAAGTAAGGATAGTTTTAAATTAATCTTAAAATTTACTTTTGATCGTGGCTTTCCGGGCAACACATTTTTCTTTGCCATTTATTGCTGAATAAGTTTTGTGTCAGTACCGGGACCGTGTCCGTGTCCGGGCCTACCTCCGTGGCCTGCTGCCTCCTCAGCGCCACCTGCGCCGCCATCACCCGCTGCCTCTCCACCACCAGCAGGCAGTTGGCGCACTGGCAGTCCCGCCAGCGGCAGAAGCGCTTGTGGCCCTTCAGGCAGGACACCACGCCGTGGTTGCGGCAGCGGGCGCACTTCGGCGTCCGGCTCAGCTTCCTCTGGTCACCGGGGCACAGGCCGCTGGGGCCCGGCTTGTCGTCGCCTTTGGCGGCATCGGCGTCGTCCTCGCTGGCGGCGGCAGCGGGGCCCAGCGGCGCCGAGCCGGGGCGGCTGGAGGGCTCCGCGGCGTCGTCGCTCTCCGTCTCCAGACTCTCCACGTCGATTTCAAAGTCGCAGGCGGCGCCGTCTGACATGTCTGCCCGCGTCCTCCACCGGTTACAAACGCAGATTAGCCCTGGAGGGAAAGATGAACTGTCAACCCCGCAGATTAAATATGGCAGCCAGAATATTCCAGAATATTCCAGATTTCTGACTCTGAGCCAGTTTGAATCCGACCGTTAACTTTTCGAACGTCACGAAGACGAAGAGGCCAAACACGACGAAAGGCTGTATTATCAGTGAAAATATCAAACTTTAGCTGTATAAAACCACAAAACCTGACGTTATTATCACCATCATCAATATTATTTGTTCAGGTTTACACTGGTTAAATCTTAAATCCTCCGTTTTGTTTTTAAATCAGTAAAAATTATTCAGCCTGTTTTCTGGTGGCTTCAGTTCGACAGATATGAAAATAAATTAAAGCCGATTTTGTTAATACTAATTAAACAGGAAAAGGTGATGCTAAATTATTTTGTTTTATGTAAACAAAAAAGTGGATGTTCAAAATGTTAAGCAAGTCAAGGCAAAGAAACTGTAGAAACAGGTCATTGAAGGTGCTGTACAGGAGCAAAAGATTAAAGAGTAAAAGCAGGAATAAAATTCATGAAGACAAAAAAAATTAGGTCAACGTAACATTAAAAATGACAGAAAGAAAATAAGAATAAAACAATTTAAGAAAAAAAAGTCTTAGGCACTCTTATACGTGTTTAATCAAAATTATAACAGTGCTCTTAAACCTAATTATAATCCTAATTATATATCAATGCTAAGATTTGCATACAGTCTCTTTAAAAAGATTCAAATCTGTTCTTCTGTACTGTCATCTTGTCCTGACCATTCATAATAACACATTATCCAGAAGTCAACCAATATGTTTTTTCCCTTTATGGTTGATGCAGATTATTTAAAAAAAAGAAAAAAAAGGCCAGTAAAGCAGCCAAGGTTGATCTGTTAGTGTAATGACAGTTATTGTGATAACAATAACAGATGAACAGCTTCAGTTTAGGATGAGAAAACAGCAGAGCTTCCAGTTGAACTTTAAAAGCGAACACAGTTGGGGAACATTTAATGTCAGACGGACGTTTGGTGTCCAGAACCGGAGCTGAATGAATGTCCATCCTGTTGGGCCGGTGCTACCAGGTCCTACCAGCTGATGGACATCCGCGGGCCCTGCTGGGCCCATATTCTACTAGGAGATCAGTCCCCGTATTAACCGGTGGATCGTTTTAAACCACAGAAACGACTCTGCTCTGCAGGAAACTGGCAGCCAGTGTTGAACCTGGAGGAGTTGGAGTTATACTGGTTCTGTTGGGACCGCTGACACCAGTCAGGTCTACTGGGTCTGTTAGAACCGCTGATACCAGTCAGGTCTACTGGGTCTGTTAGAACCGCTGATACCAGTCAGGTCTACTGGGTCCGTTGGGACCTCTGACACCAGTCAGGTCTACTGGGTCCGTTAGAACCGCTGACACCAGTCAGGTCTACTGGGTCTGTTAGAACCGCTGACACCAGTCAGGTCTACTGGGTCCGTTAGAACCGCTGACACCAGTCAGGTCTACTGGGTCCGTTAGAACCGCTGAGAGCAGTCAGGTCTACTGGGTCCGTTAGAACCGCTGACACCAGTCAGGTCTACTGGGTCTGTTAGAACCTCTGACACCAGTCAGGTCTACTGGGTCTGTTAGAACCTCTGACACCAGTCAGGTCTACTGGGTCCGTTAGAACCGCTGAGACCAGTCAGGTCTACTGGGTCCGTTAGAACCGCTGACACCAGTCAGGTCTACTGGGTCTGTTAGAACCGCTGACACCAGTCAGGTCTACTGGGTCCGTTAGAACCACTGACACCAGTCAGGTCTACTGGGTCTGTTAGAACCTCTGACACCAGTCAGGTCTACTGGGTCTGTTAGAACCTCTGACACCAGTCAGGTCTACTGGGTCCGTTAGAACCGCTGACACCAGTCAGGTCTACTGGGTCCGTTAGAACCGCTGACACCAGTCAGGTCTACTGGGTCTGTTAGAACCGCTGACACCAGTCAGGTCTACTGGGTCTGTTAGAACCGCTGACAGCAGTCAGGTCTACTGGGTCCGTTAGAACCGCTGATACCAGTCAGGTCTACTGGGTCCGTTAGGACCGCTGACACCAGTCAGGTCTACTGGGTCTGTTAGAACCGCTGACACCAGTCAGGTCTACTGGGTCTGTTAGAACCGCTGACACCAGTCAGGTCTACTGGGTCTGTTAGAACCGCTGACAGCAGTCAGGTCTACTAGGTCCGTTAGAACCGCTGATACCAGTCAGGTCTACTGGGTCTGTTAGAACCTCTGACACCAGTCAGGTCTACTGGAGATGAAGATGAAGATGAGCTTCTGTAAATCCTGTCAGGACTTGAGATTTCTGGTGATAAAAAAGCTGCGTAAATTTAAGCTCCCTGATTTCTAACTTAGGTTTTTAAGTCTTAAGCTGAAAAGGTTCTAATCAGACTATTCTAATGCTAGTTTATGTTGTCCTTTATTAGCCATAACTGCTTAATTTAAGATTTAATTTAATATGAAACAATAGACTGCACCATAAACAAGAGAAAGCTAGAAAACCTTGAACAAATATTAGCCTTTTATTATCACAGCATTATTATTTATCACCCTATAGCAGGCCTTTATTCATAATCCCCTGCTTTAACTTAAACTAATCTCAAAGAGTCTTATTATCACTAACGTGGAAACGCCTGAACTTCACCAGAGGCACAAACGCAGAGTTCAGTTTACCTCCAGAGGTCCGGCGGAGCGGGAAAGCGGCGAGCACGTCGTTGGAGCTGTGACGAATGACATACGCGCTCCAGACTCCAGCCTGAAGCCTAATTAATTAGCCGTTAATTACTCGCGCAGGTCGCACCGCGAACGTATCCGACGTCCCTGTGAGGCAGGAACACACAGGGACACTGTTAAGAACCGCAGCGGCGGCTCTCTCTGCCCGCTGATTGGCTGCCGCCGAACTCCCGCCGGCCAATAGGATTCCGAGCGGTTACTGTGGCGGGTGGAGTCGCCCCGGTGACGGCTGTAGGTGGTAACGGCTCACGGCCGTTTCGTCACTTGCAGCTTCACTTCTTTGCTATAAAACCTGACGGAAAATGTCAAATAATTAAACATGGAAACTCTAAAAACGTCACATTTTCTTGTGGTGCAGCCATGGAGCGGATATTTCACTGGCAGTTCATCCTTTAGCCTTTACAAGGTCTTTGTCATTTCAGATAATTAAAATAAATTAGGGAATTATCAATGATAAATTAAATTATGGATAAATTAAATAATGGATATTTACTTTAGACTACAGTGGGAGCAGAACATTTTTTTCAATTCAATTTTTTTATTTAATTCAAATGTGAAGAAAATATATTTTTGCCCTATGGTGCAATTTTAATCCATAGACTAATAATAAGGCTAAAAACATCCATGGATGTGCACAGGTATTTTTGGGAAGGTGAGCAAACTAAAAGAAAAGGGCACACTCAGTTAAAGGACAATTTTTTTGGAAAATATTATAATATACGAACAGTATTACTTGTTTTAATTATACATTCTTTTATTTCTGTAATTTCCATTCATTTATTTCTACAACCATAGAATAGTAAAATACTCAGATTTTATTTTTTTAAAATCGACTTTTTTGTGAAAACTGATTTAGCAAGATTATGGGTGTTAGTTGTAAAACTGAAGCTTTTGTAGTATAATCAGAACAATTTTCTCCTAAAATTACAACTTTAAAATATTATCAACTTTGGCAAAATCACAACTCTTTGACGTAATATATATAAAATAGACTTTGTCCAAGTGCAACTTGTGCTATAATCATGTCATTGAGTCACATGACTATTTTTTAACTTAATATTACAACTTGTTGTCGTAAAATATTGACTATGCCAATTTCACAACATTTTTACTTAAAATTACGACTTTGTCATAAAATTACAAGTTTTGTCCTGCAACTCTTTTTTAAATTTTAAAACATTTTACTGTAAAATGTTTTGTCATAAAATCACAAATTTTTGAAAAACTGTGACTTTTAACTCAGTGTTAAAACTTTTTATTGTAAATACCGACATTTAGAAAACTGCAACATTTTGACACAAAATTAGAACTTAATGTCATAAAATCACAATTTCTTCTTGTAAAATTGCAAACTTTACAAATCTCTGTTGGAAAAAATGCATTTTTTGTCATAAAATCTTAAACTTCACAAATTTGTGTCTTTTTTATTTTATATAAATTTATGACTGACGCAAAAATTAAGAAATTTACAAAATTGTGTCTTTTTCAGGTAAATTCCCAACAATTTGTTATAAAATTGCTACCTTTGCAGAACTGAACATTTTCTCCGTAAATATCAGAAATGTTATTTGTTAGATGAGACTTTTTGACGTGCGGTCGCTACGGTTAACGGGGAAACAGCTGCCCAGCTGTCGTTCTGCAGGGACCACACCTGTCCAGCTGGAGATCAAAGGTCCAGGTGCTCCAGCACCACCTGGAGTCTACGCATGAACACGCCTGAGAAAACCATGTTGTTATAGATCGACGCTGAGCCCGACTTACTAAATTAATTAAAGGTTACTGATGAACTTGAAAGCATTGGCTCTTTCTCTAAGGAGAAATGTTGTCTAGAAATGTTTTAAAATGCAGCTGTAAAAGTGAGGTGAAGGCACACATTCTGCAGTGTTTGTGTAATATAATATTTGTCTGAGGTCATATTGTAAGATAGACATTTTAGGTGTAAAGTAAATCATGAGATCTGGTTAACTTAAGCTGAAGAAGAAAAAGAAACACAGGCTGTTAGTACTGTCAGCCTATTTATTAACTCAATTTGTTTTGTTTTTTTCCAAATTAAACTTGAGATACATCTAACAAAAACAAAAATGGAGGGGGACGGTGTTTTAGACAAGACTGTTACGGCCTAAAATGTGACCGAGCCGGTAACAGGTGATAAATGTGCCGTGCAGGCCGTTACACTCAGTCCTCCGGGCAAAAGAAAATGAGGGTGATTACAGTGTTTCCACAACAATCACATCTGATATTGAAGAGAAGAAGAAAACACAGTGTCAGCAGAGTGAAAGCTGACCTCCAGTATACCCGCCTGAAATCTCCACCGATCTCATCTTGACTCTAAACCCAAATCAAAACAATCAATTAACCGTAAACCGTCATGATAAAATAAAAAATAAAGATAAAGTCTTCATCCGTGAATCCCTGTTAACTCCAAGTATAGATAGACCCGTATAAGTTTGCATGTTACACATTCCTCCGGCTCAAGAACACTGAGCTAAACTGAAGTCAGCCGCTAGATTTATGTCACGGCCTACATCAGGTTTCATTGTTTGTACAAACCACTTTCACTCGCTGGGTGTGACCAAAGATTTACAAACAGGAATGTCAACCACTTTCCACGTCTGTTTCTTTGTTCGCACAATGCTGACTAAGAGTCGGGCTTTAAAAAGGGGAA
Organism: Hirundichthys speculiger; assembly: GCA_018398805.1. Taxonomy (NCBI): domain Eukaryota; kingdom Metazoa; phylum Chordata; class Actinopteri; order Beloniformes; family Exocoetidae; genus Hirundichthys; species Hirundichthys speculiger. The sequence continues at coordinate 155,089 of JAGFBZ010000768.1, read as the reverse complement.
AAAAAATGTACTGAGAGTCAACTGACTTTCATGGGAACTGAGAATAAGATAATACTCTGACAGAGCCTTAAATCTTTTCACTGCGATGTGAAATGAAGGATCAGAGGGAAGTGAGAAGCAGGGCACGGGGATGTTTCTCTGATGGATGGCGTTTAAGACTGTGGAGAAGGTTTAAACCTCGTTCAGGGTTTCAGGCATGTGTTATGTTGTAAATTTAAAATTGCTTTAAAAGGAAAAAGAGGAAAACAAATCTTTGACTTCAGGAAGAACATAACAAAAGCCACTCTCGTATTTCTGATAGCAGCTAAATCCCATTCGACACGGTAGATTCTGCATCACATCCAACGTACCGGCGTTTCATTTCTGCTTAAATTTCCTCGAGATGACTTTTGGCAGAAATTAGTGCAATAAAGCTAAACTGAATCATCGTTACTGGAATTCTCCTTAACATTCATTGTGTTTCTAACCGTATATTCCGGGTAATTCCAGATGTTCCTGACCATTTTCAATCCCACTAACCTCAGCCTGAAACTCTTAGCAATTCAGAGTTTGAATATCCAAATACATATATCAAAGCACTTTTTTTTTTTCCCCTCGTTTGTCTTTTCAGTGTGATGAAGTTCAGCAGTTCCAGGCTTGATTTGGATGAAGGAAACCACCGTAAAGTCCTCTAAATGCTGCTGCCTCCGGGTTTTCCTCAGTCCTCTATTTGTGTCCAGATGAAGACACCGACTGCTAACGGTTCCTCCATGTGTCGAGGGTCCTGCAGGTGCAGCCTCATTTGCCACTCCGTCTTAATTTATTGCTGAGGTTACGAGCAGCCACCCCGGACTGCCGTTTCCACACCAGGAATGCTTTGATGCCGGCAGCAGGCTGAACGGCCCGTCAAGAGGATCCAGGTGAAATGTCTTGTCTGTGTCAAGAAGTATGTGGCGGGCAGGGGTCCTTCAATGAGCTTTCTTTTTTTTTTTTTTTAAAGCCTCTTCAAGGTATTCCAAACATCCGTTATATAGTTCCTGGTCTGAAGGAGTTCATGTAAGGGGTTGCAGTCGATCACATGGGGGAATTTTCAAGAAGGATCCAAAGGTCAACGAGGAAATTCTGTGTTTTATTGATCAAAGACCAGCTTTGGTCTTTGATCCTGAAACTGATTAAACTACAGATCCTTAAAGCTTTTGCATCATTTTATTCATTTATTTATTTATTTATATGTGGGTTTCGATAGATAATGAAGGAGTCTGTGAGACGATCCTGGAGTTAAATCCAGATCCAAAGGCCTGCTAGTCTTTTAGTAAATTGTAAAGTCAATGCAATAATTTCTACCAAGCAGCTACAAATTTGAAAGAATCCTTTCTTATTCATTGAAAGGAATAATTTCCCGATTTCCAAAACTCTAAATCTCCTTTTAGATTCTTGCAGTTTTTAATCATTCCCTCCACCGAGGAGGTTCTGTTTTAGCCGGCGTTTATCTGTCTGTGTTCAAGATAACTCAAAAAGTTATGGATGGATTTTGATGAAATTTTCAGGAGTTGTCAGAAATGTGAAAAGGAAGAACTGATTTCATTTTGGCTGTGATCCGGAAGAAATCCTGGATTCTGGATCACTTTCAAATTTTCGATAACATTGCGGTCAATGGGGCCGAAAATTTTGTTTCTCAATATCTCTGTTAATTATTGCCCAAAACTCATGAAATTTGACTCAGGGATTGACAATGAGAACCTCTATCAAATTTCAATGGCTGATTTGGATCTGATCCAGAATGCGGATTTTATCGCAATCTGTAAATCTCTATATGGGGGAATTGTTGCACTTGGCGGAGGTCTGCGCTCCGAGTGCTTTTCTAGTTTTATTTATTTATCTTTAGTATCCAGTCTGTGGGTTTCGATAGATGAAGGAGTCTGTGAGATGTCCACAGATCCTGGAGTTAAAATCCAGATCTAAAGGCCTCCTAGTCTTTCAGTAAATTATGAGGTCAATTCAATAATTTCTACTAAGCAGCTACAGATTTGAAAGAATCCTTTCTTACTCATTGAAAGGAATAATTTCCAGATTTCCAAAAATCAAAATATCCTTTAAAATTCCTGCAGCTTTTAATCTTTTTTTTTTTTTTTTTTTTTTTTAAGGGTCCAAATGTTGTTGAAAAGCTTCAGGAACGTTCTGGCCTAATGAATTTTAGACGTTTACATTTTCAGGGATCTCGACATCTCAATTTTAAGGTGAGCCTTTGGACATCTGGCATCCTTCAAAGCTTATCAACTACCTTGGAGTTGTGTCCAGGACTCTAAAGAACCACGTAGCTTCTTCTGGCGATCCCAGGTGATAAAACCGTGTGTTGATGCACTGGGATCTGGTGTTCAAAGATCTTTTAAAAAGATTTGTGACATTTCACGTTTTCAGGGGTTGATGATCTTTGAGGAGCTTTGAGGAGTCTTTAAGGGGTTTGTGAATCATTAAAGGGCTTGACAGCGTTATTTGTTGGGTCATAGGGTCTGTCAGATCTTTAAATTGTTTTACTCAATTTCACAAATTATTTTTAGCAATAACTGAAAGTGGTTCAAAGGTGTTGGAGTCCAGGAACCTGTGGAGGATCTGGGCTGAACTCAACGAACTCCCAGGTATGTTGAAAGGCCCCACTGATCCCGGGAATCCTTTCAGAGACGATCAGCTCCTTAATGACCTCAGAAATGTTGGAAAGGCTCAACTAATCGAATGGTTAGCACTGAAAAACAAAGCTTCAGTTTTAGCTGCAGAGACGCTGGGATCCTTGAAAGGGTTCCAGACCCTGTTGAAGGGTTTCCAGGGATCCCTGAACCAGTTCCACGGTTGCTGCAGGGGTCCAGGAATCTTCCAGTCGTTTTCTGGTATCCTGGAACAAACTTCAGCCGTTCCAGGTGTTGCTGGCCTGTAGAGATTTTTGAAACATTTCCATGTGTTTTTAAGAGAGTTCACAAAAAAAGAAAAAGAAAAATCACGAGCATGCTCTGTGGGAATATTTAGGGATTTTCCTTTTAGGATGGTGGAGAGGTAAAAATAAAAACTTTGTAGTTATTTGGAGCAAACTCCATGGAAACACATCATTCCTTTACAGCTGATGAGTAAATGTGTTTTTAAGTGCTTACAAGCTGGCAGCGGAGAGGACGAGCACTTTCTCACACGCTGGCCGGTTCACTCCAGGGCTTGATTGAAACAACAGCGTCTTGTTGGAAGTGTCCTGCTGTGGAGGCCGTAAAGCGTAACAGGAGCTGCGTAAAGTCAGAAGAGCAGTGTGGGATCACTGGTGATGCTGTTATGTTAATTAGCTCCGATGGAACACATGCAGCTGAAGACAAAACCAGGCGGGACGACATTTGTCTCTGTCCGAAGGCCTCTGACACCTCGACCTCTGCAGGATGGCGTGCAACAAACAGGAGGACGCGGCGTACAGCTGCTGGACGACTCACCCGCTCAGACTGAACATCTATGTGGATATCGTCCGCTTGGTACAGATGGATCCAGTCAGGCCTTAATGTTGGGAAAAACAGGAGAAATGGGTAAATTCAGATCCTTATATAAAGAAATCAATACAATGTTCCTTTTGGTTTTTATTGTGTGCATTCGATACCGTATTTTCTGGACTATAAGCCGCACCTGAATATAAGCCGCACCCATTAAAATATAAAAGAAATATATATTTTGTCACGTATAAGCCACACCGGACTAAAAGCCGCTGGTATCCAGGCTGAGAAATTAGATATTTACATTGAAAGATTTTGTACCATAACTGTTTATTCACATACCTGAACTGATTTTTCCTCCTCCTGTGTACTGAAACCCCCCCACACAGCAAAGACATCCAGAACAGACCCGTGAAACGGACCCGTATTGGGGTCCATTTGCACTCAGTGCTGGATCCGCTTTGGAGCCGGATTGCGGACCTGCTGGCTCCACGCTGCGTCCGGTCCGTATCTGCGATTAAAACCTTACCTCTGCGGCGGGTCCACTCAGAACCCTGAAATCCACTGAGGAACCAACAAACTGACTGGACAAACTGATAAATCCAGGTGTGTCCGAGTAGCTACAATGGTCAGACACACCTGGATTAATCAGTTTGTCCAATAATAACAGGTATTGATGCTCACAAAATGAATGTAGAGTAGCATAGCCAACATAGGCTACTGAACAAAAACAGAATAACCTTTAACTACTTGGTTTGTTTTTTGGTTTTTGCACTTCCTGCTAGAGCGCCCCCTGAGGGCTAAAGAAAAATTCATAGAAAAGCCGCATCTCTGTATAAACCTCATGGTTTAAAGCGCGGGACAAAAGTAGCGGCTTATAGTCCGGAAAATACGGTAATTAATTTAGCTCACGAGCACATTCCAGTCAGTTTACAAAACATCAAGCACAGCTGAGTTTTGACATCTAGGCTCCGATCTAATCAAACAATCCTCTCTAGTTAGTTAGATCTGGAGGTGCTGGGGGTGATGAACATGACTCCACCCCCCAGTCCCTTGACCTGGGTCTACAGGTGGAAGCAGGACTGGCTTGGTATAGTTGAGAAACCTGTGACGGACTGGTGTCCTGTCCAGATCTACTGCAGAAGATCCCCTGTTAATTACAAAAGATCTTTAATAATTTTCCTGCTCAAACACGTGTCTGGTGTCTCTGAACAGAGAGGTCCAGACCTCTGAACGGCTCCTCCAGCTCTTCTGGGGAGAATCCTGAGGTGTTCCCCGTAGATGTGATCAAACTGTCTTACATGGGTAAACGGTCATGGTCCCTCCAGGACTCTAGCGAGGGTTCAGACCTGGTCCTGAGCTCCTCCAGTGGTCCACTATGCTGCAGACTTCCAGACTTGTCCAGTAGATGGCAGACAAGGACTGAGGAAGGGCCTTTCTTTCTTTCTCTCTTTCTTTCATTTGCCATTTAAATGTTACTGTAATTCCAGTGAAAACTGGAACACTGGATCACGGCATCGATGTGTTTGTCCATGTGACTGTACGGAGCTGACGGACCTGCAGGAGAACATGACACGTCACAGATAAGAAACTATTAAAGTCTTTAGCAATGTAAATTTGATTGTTTTATAATATTAACGGTCAGTGGAAGCTGAAAACAATCATTCAGTTACTATGATCAGACTGATCCCAGAATGCTAAAAGATCCTGCAAGTTTTCAGAGCTGATATATTTACATTGAGAAGTTAAGACTGAGTAATCCTTTGACCAATTAAATTACATTTTTTTGTTTTTCATTAATTAATAAATTGATTAAAAACAAATCAGAAAAATGTATATAAATATGTATACATAAACACATCAATATATATTCCTAGTGTCTTCTAGTTGCTTTGAGGTTGTAGTTTCCCAAAATCACCACTAGATGGCAGCATAGGATAGCTTTAAAGACACGTGGTAACTGACACTATTATTGAAGACAAAACGACATAAAACTAATAATAAAGGTGATAAACCTCCTTATTTCTAAAATACAGTTTTAGAGTTTGTTGTTATTCTGTATAAGTGGACACACAAAAGGTCTGTTTAATTTAAAACTAGAAAAGCACTCAGAGAGCACAGACCTCCACCAAGCGCAACAATTATTAAAAATTTGAAAGTGATCCAGAATCCAGGATTTCTTCCGGATCACACCCAAAATGAAATCAGTTCCTTCTTTTTCACATTTCTGACAACTCCTGAAAATTTCATCAAAATCCATCCATAACTTTTTGAGTTATCTTGAACACAGACAAACAAACAGGTAAACGCCGGCAGAAACACAACCTTCTTGGCGGAGGTAAAGATGGCGGAAGCTGTATATGAACCACTGATGAAGTCTCAGCTGCATTTACCCTCATGTCAGTGCAGCTCATTCATTTTTGTGTTTAAATCATTATATCTAATAACCTTGTGCCCAGAAAACATCCTAGAACAGCAGTTGTCACCTACAGATCAATAATGCCCGGAAGACTACGAGTGATTGCTTCCTGCAGATAAAAATATGTGGCTTTAGAGAGCAACAACCAGGACCCAGACTGCTGAAACTGTCCCAGACCTGCTGGACCGAAAGGACATGACGTCACACAACTGTGTGGTTTTTGTATCGGACCGGTGTGTTTTATGAGCCAGTTCAGAAAGAAGGTCAGAACATCAGGAGAACATTTTGGACTTGTCAGGTTTATTTGGCATACTCAACATGCAGAGGTGATCCAAACATGAGAGGGGTTCACAGCAATAAACATGCTAACAGGAAGCAGCTCAGAGTCACGTGATCAGTCTGTTACATTCATCCCTTTTTGGTCAAGTTCATCAGGTGGAGGTCAGACGTTTCTTTCTCTACAGCAGTGATTCCCAAAGTGTGGGCCTGCGCCCCCCCTGGTGGGCCGTCGTGGTACTGCAGGTGGGCCGTGAGAGGTCATTAAAAATAAACAAATATGTTTTAAATCCTCAATCTTTTTTTAATATGTTTTAATTACTTTAAAATATTTATGACATGATTTAAAAACATTAAGAAGTAATAAAACAAACCAGTTAAGTATTATTCTACAGTCATCTTATCTTAATATGACCAGTGTCACCTTATTTGTTGACCCCTTACATTAATATCAGAACGTAGCTTCTAGTCCTGTATGTTGATCAAAATTGTGATTAAAGTTTTCGGTTGGCTGCGGAGATTTTTCACATTTCAAATTGGGCCTTGGTATTATGAAGTTTGGAAAAGGTTGCTCTACAGGAAATATGAAGATGCACAGAGTCGTCCGAGCCACCAGGGGGCCACCCAGACTACAAGCAGAATTTACAGAGAGTAAAATAACCTGACTTCATTTGCAGCCCCTTAAATAAGACCATTTAAGTATTTCAGTTGAAGAACTTAAAATTTAGACTCAGATCTGTTGTGGTTCGAGAGGGTTTTCTCACAAATTTGTGAGTTTATGAAGACAGAAATTGTGGGATTTTTAAGTTTAAAAAGTCAGAAGCTCAAATTTCTCTAGCACACTGGTGAGTTCATGAACCCTAACCCATAAATATGTGAGTTTATAACGTGAGACATTCATGTTGATACTCATAAACTGTCTCAGACAGACGGGTTTTATGAAATGAGAAATGCTGAGCTTTCTCTTCCGAATTATTGAGTTTATAAAGTCAAATTTTCTCTCAAAACATTTTGAGTAAATGTCTGAGCAAACACACAATTTCTGAGGTTTTCTCAAAATTTCAAAGTTTATAATGTAAGAAATTCAGATTTTACTCTGATGGGTTTATATAGAGAAATTCAGATTTTACTCTGATGAGTTTATAGAGAGAAATTCAGATTTTACTCTAATGGGTTTATAGAGAGAAATTCAGATTTTACTCTGATGGCTTCATATGGAGAAGTTCAGATTTTACTCTAATGGGTTTATATAGAGTAATTCAGATTTTACACTGATGGGTTTATATAGAGAGAAATTCAGATTTTACTCTGATGGGTTTATATAGAGAAATTCAGATTTTACTCTGATGGGTTTATATAGAGAAATTCAGATTTTACTCTGATGGGTTTATATAGAGAAATTCAGATTTTACTCTGATGGGTTTATATAGAGAAATTCAGATTTTATTCTGATGGGTTTATATAGAGATATTCAGATTTTACTCTGATGGGTCTCTCTGATAGAGAGGAATTCAGATTTTACCATCACATATTTGGGAGTTTTTGCTTCCTAAAAGTCGTTGAGTTTATAAAGTCACAATTTTCGAATTTTTGAGCACAAATTTGCAAAATATGCTGACCCTTCCTGCAAATTTGCGAGTTCATAAAGTCTATAAACCTCCACGCTTTCTCTCACAAATTAGCAATTTTATGGCATAACAACTTTAGTTTTTTCTTGTCAAAATTTAAGTTCACAGTGTTTTGATGAGTTTATAAAGTCACAATTTTTCCTCACAAATTTGTTCACAATGTCTATAGAAAATCTGAGCTTTCTCACAAATTTGATGGTTTGTAAAGTATATTTCTGAGTGTGTTTTAAATGCAAAATTGTGAGTTAATGAAGTCAGGGATTGTGAGCTCTGCTTGCATTTTTTTTTATATAAAGTACCAATTTCTGGGGTTTTTTCCAATAGGAGCAACTAGAGTACCGCAAAATATCCACTAGGCGGCAGCACCAGTTGAAACCAGTCATTATATCGGGGCTTTTTCCAGTTATGTAAACATCTGGTTTTGAAGCGAAGGTACAAACTAACACTGACTCCGAAGGCGCCAATTTAGTGTTGGAACAAAATGGGAAAGAATATTGACAACCTGGACCTTTAGCAAAGTTCAGTTCAACAGGGACCAGATCACTGACTGGGACCAGTGGTGGTCCTGTCTGCTTCTACTGGGATAACTGGAGGAAGTCTATTAAGCCCCGCCCCCTGACAGCTCTATCACCCCATGTCTCTATTAGTGAGTAATAAAGTCATAAATTAATTTTACTTCTTTTTAAAGCTGAGTTCATGAATTCATAAATTCTGTTTTTTCCTTCGTAGTTTTAATTTTTGATGTTTCACTTGAAAATTTGTCAGATTTTTTCTTTTCTTTACGTTTAACTCGAATTTGAACATGAGTCACAAGTCTGGCCTGTTTTCCTCTTGAAATGTAATGGATCAATGCATCGATCATCTTAAAGGGTTCGAACTCCTCCGTCCTCCTGGAGCTTCACAAAAATGGGGCCCCCATGCAGACCCTTGCAGGGGCCCCCAAAAAAGCTAGAAACGGCCCTGCTCAGAGGGACGTCATCATTCTATCAGAGGTGACTGATTCAAACGAGACACAAACAACTGTTGTCCATTCACAATAACACATTTCTGCCCCCCCCCCCCCGTCTCTTCAGGTGGAGGAGTTGAGGATGCGGGAGTCTGCGGAGTCGGAGCGCTCCTCGTACTCCTCCTCTGGGGAGTACAGGCCGGGCTTGGCCCCCAGGGAGCAGCCCTCCTCCTCCGGGGGTCTGCTGGGGAGGATGGGGGAGCTGCGGAAGACGGCCCCCGCGGGGCCGGCGGGGCCGAAGGGGGACACGTACTGGGCGGCGGAGCGCAGCTGGTACTGCTGCTGCAGCGCCACCGTGTTCCACAGAGTCACGTCGTTGGGCACGAAGGGGGCGCCCTGGCCCCGTGTCAGGGAGCTGCGCAGCATGAGCGGGTAGCGCGGGGGCTGCGGGAAGGGCGGGGGCTGCAGGGGCACGCCCACCACCCCCGACGCGGAGTCGGACGCCAGGCGGAGAGAGTCCGGGACCCGGAAGGCGGAGCCCACCGACCACTTGGCGGGGGAGGATACCGGGTGGTAGGAGCCCAGCGGGGGCTCGAACAGGGGTCCGTTTGAGGGCAGCACCAGCGCGTCCGGGTGCGGCTCCGAGTGGGGGTGGGCGCCCCCGTCGGGACTCCGACTGGACAGCAGCACCTCGATGGCCCCCACCAGGTCCCCCCCACAACCCCGCAGGATGAGCTCCAGCACCGGGGGCTTGTGGGCGGGGAAGATCTTCTTGAGGACCTCCAGGGGGGGCCGGTTGGCCCTGAGGCTGAAGGGCAGGTTGATGGAGCCGGCGAGGCCTTCGATCACCACGCTCTGCTCCCCGGGACTGACCGGATACTTCTGGGGGGGGCTGTCGGCTTTGGCTTCCTTCTCGGCGCTTCCCGGCTTTGGGGACGCTGTAGCGGCCCTCCTCCTGGTGGGAGGGGGTCTCCGGGGGCTCGGGGGTGTAGCAGGAGTTTGGTTTGGATCCCTCCGGGGAGCTGACCGGGTCCTGCTCCTTGTCGCTGGAGCTGCCGCCGTTTTCCCCCCCTGAGAGCTCCTCCGGGCCGTCGTCCGCCGCCTCTGCAAGACAAGCAGGAGACCGAGGATCAGATCATTTCATTCAGATTATCTACTTTTAATCAGTCCACAGGAATAATTTAGGATCATTTGTTATTTATCCGGGCTTGTGCGGTACATCAGCTGCTCATATAACAGTTTTTGTGATGTTTTGTAGTTTACTGGTGTGTAGTTGTCACGTTTACTGAACCAAAGTTTCCCTTTAGGACCATTAAAGTGAATCTTCTCTTATCAGGGTCGGTTTAAGACTTTAGGGGGCCCCTATACAGGGCCCCCTAAAGCCCCGCCCCCATATGATGTAAAACTGCAGAGTAGAGGTCTTCACGGGTCCACTTTCACGGACCCGAACCCGAATGGACCTAAGAAAATTTGACCCGAAACCAACCCGACCCGAGCTATTATCATAAACCCGGAAGTCTGAACCCGAATGGACCCGGAACCGACCCGACCCAAGCTATTATCATAAGTCCGGGAGTCCGAACCCGAATGGACCCGCAATAAAGACCCGAGTCTTTAGTTTCCGACCACGAACCTGAACCGAGTTACCCGAATAGAACCGAGACAATCCAGCCCATAGTTCGCTCATGTTAAAGTTGTCTAGTGTTGAATAAAACTTGATTTTCTTACCTAAAGTTGTCTTCTTCTACCGGTTCAGTTGCTACATAGGCTACGTGATGTAAACAACAATAAATCCACGTCGTTATTTTCTTTGTGGATACAGATGCTATTGGTAGCAACCGCTAACGCTAATAGCCTACACCGGTCAGGACGTGTCATGAATATGTTCTCTCATCCAGCGTTGTCATGATGGCGATCCGTTGTGCTTTACAGCTGCCGGGCAAACCGCTAATAACACGCTAATAACACGCTAATAACACGCTACGGCAACACGGTTGTTTCATGACAAACACGCCACGTTAATGAATAATTAATTAAACTGCCCCGAGTCCTGACATTAGCTGCCACCACCAATATCTTCACCTCTCTGGAGTAAACGTGGACCCAGCCTGTCAGAGAGCACCGACCGGACCCGAGACTAACTGTACTGATTCAGACCCGAACCCGGAGTCACGTCTTTTGAATGGACCTGAGACCCGATTCGGGTCAGAACCTCAGGTTTTCGGGAGAGTGATGATCCACGTCCGGATCACAGCTTCATTCTAAACTCTGTGACTCTAGAGACAAAACAAAACTCTGAATTTCTGACTTTTACTTTATAAACGTGCGTATTTGTGAGAAAATCCGGACCCAGATACCTGATACCTGACCGGATATCTGAGTCAGAATATCAGTTCTTCACAGTCAAGTGAATAAATGTTCCTTCAAATGAAGACGGATCATTTAATTTGTCCTCTGAAATAAATCTCATCTTATTTTCATTCAGTTCAGGCTGGATTTTATTTTCTTGTATTTACTGGAAGTAAACATTTAAAGGAACCAGTAAAGGAATTAACTTCTGAGTCCAGAAAAGCCCGGCTGTGGAGCTGCTGACTGGGCGTCACTGATGGATCGACCATCGATGCCTCCTGACCGGATCTGACCGGATCTGGTAACATTTCATCTGAGGCTGACCTCCAGCAGGAAATATGGCGACTGTAATCGACTGGGCCTGTCCGCCGCTGATTACTGTAATCTTTTCAGCTCCCGCCGGCCAGAAGGAGGCGGAGTCAGCAGAGAGCGGCTCGGTCCAGATCCATGTTTGAGCCTCAGAGACGACAATGCGAGGCGTTCAATGATCCAAAATAGAGCGTTTGTTTCTGACCGACACTGGTGCCTCATTAAAGAACCAAATAAAATGAACTTGAAATTAAAATACAACAAAATAAAATAAAACATAATGATAAAGATAAAATATAAATAAATAAAATAAAAAAAGAAATAAATAACAAAATAAAACAAAAAAATATTTAAATTAAATGAAAAAAAAATAAGAATAAAAATAAAACAAAAAGTAAAATGAAGTAAATAATAAAATAAATAACAAAATAAAACAAAAAATAATTAAATTAAAAAATAAGAATAAAAATAAAACAAAAAGTATAATGAAGTAAATAATAAAATAAATAACAAAATAAAACAAAAAATAATTAAATTAAATTAAAAAATAGGAATAAAAATAAAACAAAAAGTAAAATGAAGTAAATAATAAAATAAATAAAATAAAACAAAAAATAATTAAATTAAAAAATAAGAATAAAAATAAAACAAAAAATAAAATGAAAATAATAAAATAAATAATAATTATAATAATGATAAATTAAATTAAAAAATAATAAAACATTTAATTAGATTAAACTAAATTAAATTAAATTAAAGATCCATTTTGTGAAATATGAGACAGAAAACAACATGCAGAAATTAAATGCAAATCAAAGTTTTTCTACCTGCAGATATTTAGATAAATATTTTTCATTGTTTTATGGCCTTCTGGGAAAAAAAATCATCTCACACAGTCACAGTTATTTTTAAGGAAGTCCATGTAAAACAACATGAAATCACAAAACCAGCCAATAAAATAAATACAGGAGTGAATATTAACATGTCTGTTCAATAATAAATCACAATTTACTGTTAAAATGGGAAAATTATCCATTAAAAAGCCAAAATGCCTTTGATTAGAACATTTTCTGAACATGAACTAAGTTTCTTTAATTGAATATTTTCTCTTTCTGGCAGACTGATGTCGTACCCGTTAAACGCCGCTGCTGCTTTTATTCATCCTGCCACCGTGTCCTTAAAGGTCATCTAAACAGGTCCAAATATTATTTTCTGCAGTAAAAGGCCCTTTTAGGTCCAAATTCAAACAAAAGTTTGACTTGTTTATCGTGCAGAAATGTTGCATCACTTCATCCAAATTAAGTTAAAGATCTAAAACCTGCAGATCTGAGAACACGTCACTGATCTTTGAATTATTTTCATTATTTACTTTCCTTTTTTTCTATTTTTTAAGGCCTAATTTCCCTCAGATGTTTTTTTGTAAAAACTTTAATAAAATTAAAAAATAAGCTGAATTGTATCTAACTGTAATCTAGTATTAGCTCCAAAGTAAACCCCTTTATTCTCTTATTAATATGAATTTCTAATATAAATGTCCTCACTATTTATCATTTCATAATTTCAGCTCTTTCATTTTATTCAGTCGTCACAAATTGATACAGTAACTACGATTTTAAAATACTGTCATTTGAAATAATTAAATAATTAACAGTGATTAAATAAAGTGTTTATATCTGCTCAGCCTTTATTCCCCTTAAATAAAGATCCTCCATCAAAAATATCTTTAGAAATGCTTCTATTAAAAACAGAAAACATATTTTATCCTCTCAGATCTTTGAAACTGTTGTCGTTAAACTGTGTGAAAACGTCTAAATGGATAAAAACAGTTGAGAAGCTGTGAGTTGAGGTTTCCGTGGTGAGATGAAAAATTAATAATGTTTAAACGTTTAAAGGGAAACTGTAACTCCAGACCGATCTTCCCTCAAACATCAGCACGACGTTTGCATTTAATGACATTAAACTGTCAACATGGGAGCGTTTAAAAAGATGATCTGATTTTGCAGCTGTGCAACTTTCTGTCATTTGAAGGCTTCTAGAAAAAAAAAAACAATTATAAGTCTGTTGTGATTGAAGTTGAAGACAAAACTTCCTTGTCTTTAATGAAATGTTGAGGCCTGTTGAGTGAAACGTCTGGGCTTTAAACGGGTTAAAAACATTTGTTCTTTTTTAATTTCCACCTCCCTCCATTCTGCTAAATGTTAGTTAAGTATATATCACCATTATCATCAGTAATAAATTATATATAAAGCTTTATGTATCTATATATATATCTATATATAGCACTGATAATAATGTATAAAATCATTGGTTTTTGTTAATTATTATTTTATAAATTCCAAATTCAAGTAAAATTGTTCTACAACATCTAATATTACATTCATCAATTTCTTTTTTGCTTCCAATAGATAATAATTAATAAATAAATAAAACTATTCAGTGGTATTTAACATAACTAAGTACTTTTAATTGTTTTATTACTATATTATTATAATAAAAGGGGCCTGACTACTTCTAGTAAAAGAAAACCAACATTCAAAATCAAATAAGCAGTTTTATTGATAAAAAAAAAACCTCTGCTGACGTCATTACCGCTCATACAGGACGTTTATTTCTTCATTAACGGCTCCTAAATGGTTGTTAATGACCTCACCTATGTTTGAGACCCGTAAACAAACAAACAAACAAACAAAAGAGACATTTACTCATTATTAAATCACATTAACAGTGAGCAATTTAAAGGCTCTAATTTTACTCTCGTTTCTCTCATGGTGCAACATAATTAACACTGAAGCCGTTAACGACAGAAAAACTGACAACTTAATGACAATATTAAAGACAAAAACAGAAACCAAAACATTATTATTTGTTATAAACTTGTGTGTTTTTTTTTTAAAAATAAATCCGACTGCCCGGAGGATGATGGGAAACTACATGACGCCACCGCAGAAACGCGACGCTGAGGCTCGTGGAGGAAATAAACTCGTTCCGGCACGAAATTAAACCTTAAACCTTTATTTACTTCTGTTTATTTAGAGTCGTTTTACAAATCTAACCCTCGCGATAATTTAGATTTTCCTTTAATATATTATGGTTTTGTTTTCTGAATCTTTATATTTTACTAGTAAGGCTACGTTTTAAGTCTCCTAATATTAGTCACCAACTTAAAGAAATAACGAAATAAAATAAAATAAAAACACGCCGTTGAAGCCTCCTGTGGATGATCGTGGACATTTATTAATATTTGAGAGGGATAAAGTCACAAATTTGTTTTAAAGAAGGTTCATGACTGGGTTTTAGACTACAGTCCTATATTTTATTTTATTTTTTTCCTCTATTCTGTTTAAAATTTTAAATGAAGGGCTATTCCTTAAATAATAATTAAAAAGAAAAGATCTCCTGCTCCGGTCTGCTGGACGGACCTTTGCTTTAAAAGAGTAAATAAACGTTTAATTTAATCGGGACGCTGTTTACATCAGTAGATTTTTTTTTTTAGATTTAAAATTTATCTTTGGTTAAGGTTAATAAGAAGCTGCTCTTCCTCACCTGCGCGTGCCTGCGCTCCGCTCTGCGCCGCGTCCGCGCCGCTCCACCGCAGCTCCAGCTCCTCCGCCGTCCTCGGCTGGTGGGGCCCCTGGCTGCCCTCCCCGGGCCCGGGCCCGGCCCCGCCGATGCCGAGGGCGGGCAGGACTCGGAGGGACTCCGGGATGAGGCTCTCCAGGCTCTCGTTGGCCTGCTGCCGCCGCAGCGCCACCTGCGCCGCCATGACCGCTCGATGATCAGGATGCACTTCTCGCACGTGCAGTCCTTGAAGCGGCAGTAGCGCTTGTGGCCCTTGAGCCACGACAGCACGCCGTGGTTGCGGCACCGCGCGCACTTGGGGGTCCTCTGCAGCGGGGCCCGCGGCTGGGACACCGGAGCCCCCATGTAGAGGTACGGGGACCCGTAGCCGTTCATCCTGCCAGACGCATCTGCGGGGAGGCGGCGGGAATCAGGGAGACGGAGCCGCTGCACGCATGACAGCACGAGCAGGAGGGGGTGTTGGCTCTGATACCATCACATCAGCCGCACGCGCTCTTATGCAGAGCAGCAACCAAACGCTGCCACTCAAACCGGCCGCGCGCTGCAAAAAATATCCACGTGCGTCTCGAGCGGAGGATCAGATCGGTAACGTTGGTTTCCCGGTTCAAGAGGAGGCGACAGACTCTCCTCAGCATCTGAGCCGGAGGTGGAAGTGTTTCTGCGGGTTCCTGGTTCCCTGGTTCCCCTGAACGGAACACCCCCCCCCCCCCCCTCCCCCGAAGTCTGTGGGGCCCATCTGTAATTAAAATAACAATTATAATACTAATAAAGCTCTGTCCTCCGGGCCCCACGTGAGCTGCTTGGTTCCGCTCAGGTATGTGGGTGATGAATGGACCCGGGACCAGAATGGGGGTCCATCTGTCCCCCTACTGGGCCAGCCATAAGTGTGGCCCCCGGGGGGCCAATTCAGTTATCAGCTCAGACAGTTGTTCGACATGCAAAGACATTTATTTTAAATTTCATTTGCAGCGAGCTAAAATTCATGAAGTTAAAATGTTTCCACGTTAGTTTTTCACGACATGAAATCAGCAAATGCTCCATAAATCTATCTAGATCTATTTATTTAGCTATAAATATCTAAATATCTGTTCATATTCAGGGATAATGTTGCAGGTAGACTGAAGTCAAACGAACAGAAACAGAAGTGAGTTTAAATCGCTCAGAACCAAGAAAAGATTTAATTGTTTTTAAGGAGATTTAAATCAGGTCCCTGCAGGTTTAAAAATCCTGAGTTTATTTTTATTTTTTTCCCGCTCAACGTCTCTCTGTCCCTCAGTAAAATCTCTGTTCCTCATTCATTTGTGGGTTTACAAAAATGTAAATTCTAATACTTTTGGAAATCTGTACGTTTATAAAATCTGAATTTTCTTGCGAAGAATTTTTTTCAGTTTGGGAGTTTATAAAGTCAGACATTCTGTTATTTTCCTTGAGGTTTCCCTCCTCTACCTGGTTACTATTTATTTATTTACCTATTTATTTATTTACTTGTTTGTTCATTCATTCATTCATTCATTCAATTAATTACTTTTTAATTTTTTTACTTATTTTTCTTCCTCAGATGAAACTAAGAATCCAGTAGTTCTGAATTTATCTGAGAAGTCAAAATTAGTTTCTTTGTTGTGAATTTGAGAGTTTATAAAGTCTGAGTTTACCTTTAAGCTCAGTGCAAAGTTCAGTTTTTCCTCAAACGACACCAAATCTGTCGTACTGGATTCGTCCTTCTGGATCCGTCATTCTGAATTCGTAGTTCTGGATCCATCGTTCTGGGTCCATCGTTCTGGATCTGTCGTTCTGAATTTGTCGTTCTGGATCTGTCGTTCTAAATCTATCGTTCTAAATCTGTCGTTCTGGATTCATCCTTCTGGATCCGTCGTTCTGAATTCGTTGTTCTGGATCCGTCGTTCTGAATCCGTAGTTCTGGATCCATTGTTCTGGGTCCATCGTTCTGGATCCGTCGTTCTGAATTCGTCGTTCTGAATTCGTTGTTCTGGATCCGTCGTTCTGAATCCGTAGTTCTGGATCCGTCGTTCTAAATCTGTCATTCTAAATCTGTCCTTCTGAATCCGTAGTTCTGGATCCGTCGTTCTGAATTCGTTGTTCTGGATCCGTCGTTCTAAATCTGTCATTCTAAATCTGTCATTCTAAATCTGTCCTTCTGAATCCGTAGTTCTGGATCCGTCGTTCTAAATCTGTCGTTCTGAATCCGTAGTTCTGGATCCATCGTTCTGAATCCGTCGTTCTGGATCCATCGTTCTGGATCCATCGTTCTGAATCCGTCGTTCTGAATCCGTTGTTCTGGATCCGTTTTTCTGGCTGTGAGCTTCAGAGAAATTAACTTTAGACGCTGAGGGTTAAGTTGCTCGTTAGTTCCTAAAGTCTCTGTTTTTAGTTTCTTTTTGTCTCCTGTTTGTGTCCTCAAAGTCAGATTTTCAACTGTTGTTTTTTACAGCCTGTTTTTTTCTTGGAGCGCAACAGATTAATGATTCATTAATCACCAAGGCTCATCCAAGTGTCTGAAGGCTCCAATCATATTGGAGCTGAATAAAATAGGGGGCCCCCACCTGTACACTGGGGCCCCCAAAAGGCTGTAAACGGCCCTGTCAGGAGGATGAGGATGATGGGATCAAAGGACGACTGCTGACAAAATTAAAACAAGACGCCAAACGATGCTCTACATGAACACTCGTCCATTTCTGGGATTCTTCTTGATTTTATTTGTATTTTTTTGGCTTCTCCTCACGTCGTGTTTTCACCAGTCCTCAGATGCTCCTCACTGGTCCTCAAATGGTCCTCACCGGTCCTCAGATGGTCCTCACCGGTCCTCAGATGGTCCTCATCAGTCCTCAGATGCTCCTCATCAGTCCTCAGATGCTCCTCACTGGTCCTCAGATGGTCCTCACCGGTCCTCAGATGCTCCTCACTGGTCCTCAAATGGTCCTCACCGGTCCTCAGATGGTCCTCACCGGTCCTCAGATGGTCCTCACCGGTCCTCAGATGGTCCTCATCGGTCCTCAGATGCTCCTCACTGGTCCTCAGATGGTCCTCACCGGTCCTCAGATGGTCCTCACCGGTCCTCAGATGGTCCTCACCGGTCCTCAGATGGTCCTCACCAGCCCTCAGATGGTCCTCAGATGCTCCTCACCGGTCCTCAGATGGTCCTCACCGGCCCTCAGATGGTCCTCAGATGGTCCTCACCGGTCCTCAGATGGTCCTCACTGGCCCTCAGATGGCCCTCACCGGCCCTCAGATGGTCCTCACCGGTCCTCAGATGATCCTCACTGGCCCTCAGATGGTCCTCACCGGCCCTCAGATGGTCCTCACCGGCCCTCAGATGGTCCTCAGATGGTCCTCACCGGTCCTCAGATGATCCTCACTGGCCGTCAGATGGTCCTCACCGGTTCTCAGATGCTCCTCACTGGTCTTCACCGGCCCTCAGTTGGTCCTCACTGGCCCTCAGATGGTTCTTAGATGATCCTCACTGGTCCTCAGATGGTCCTCACTGGCCCTCAGATGGTCCTCACCGGCCCTCAGATGGTCCTCAGATGGTCCTCACCGGTCCTCAGATGATCCTCACTGGCCGTCAGATGGTCCTCACCGGTTCTCAGATGCTCCTCACTGGTCTTCACCGGCCCTCAGTTGGTCCTCACTGGCCCTCAGATGGTTCTTAGATGGTCCTCACTGGCCCTCAGATGGTTCTTAGATGCTCCTCACTGGCCCTCACCGGCCCTCAGATGGTCCTCACTGGCCTTCAGATGGTTCTTAGATGGTCCTCACTGGCCCTCAGATGGTTCTTAGATGCTCCTCACTGGCCCTCACCGGCCCTCAGATGGTCCTCACTGGCCTTCAGATGGTTCTTAGATGGTCCTCACTGGCCCTCAGATGCTCCTCACCGGCCCTCAGATGGTCCTCATATACCGGGATCTTCAAGTTAAAGGCTTCTAAAGTCTCTAAACATTTAATCTATATGCGTGTTGTTAAATGTCTTCGTGTGTTTCTTGTCCCCTTGTCCCGACAAGTTGTCTCAGGGGCCCGCTGTAAAGAAGAAGCTGTAAATAAGGTTAAAAAACAGAAGCCACGGTTGATCTTGGAGAGTTTGAAACTCCCATCAGAGTAGTTTTAAAAAGCAGGGGCCCCCAGAGGGAACCCTGCCCGGGGCCCTCAGAGGGAACCCTGCCCGGGGCCCTCAGAGGGAACCCTGCCCGGGGCCCTGAAACAGCTGGAGGCGCCCCTGCAGACGTCTCCCTTGTGTTTTTTCAGTCAGACAGAAACATCTGCAGGGGGACACAGGGGCCCCCGGCTGTGGACGGTTCATCTCAGGAATCAAACAGCCGAGGCTCGTCCGTGATTCCGGTTTTGTTCTTAAAAATCGGGCCTTTCTTGAGCGTTTCCTGCTCCGCTGTGTTCCCGCCTCCAGGCGGCCGCAGTGAATTCAGGCAGAATTCTCACATCTTTTCTTTTTTTTTTAACTCAATCACACATAACTGAGATGATTAGCTCTCTACGTGTAAAAGGCCTTTAGCAGCGACGTGGAGGACGCTGATCTGTCCCCTCGGCCGGACTAATAGAGGGCATTGAAACATAACACCGGACAAAGCCGGGGCCCATTTCTGACCGTAAAAAAGGTTTATTCAAGCAAATAATGGGATCGGAGCTGCGCGGCTTCCTGACAATAAGAGCTCGGTAAAGTTCCCCGCGTGGAGCCCGTCTCCAGGGCTATTAAGCTTTTAATTGGAATATAGCAGAGGAAATTTCAAGGTGACTAGAGTGGCTTTGCAGTTTGTGCCGGCCGAGCAGATTTGTGGGAGTGGGAGTCTGCGGGTGGACGCATAATAAATTTATTCAGGTTGTTCCCGGATCAAGAAAACACAAAGCGGAATAAAAGTTTATACCGCAGGCCGCTCCGCTATTTCTTTTTTCCAATTTGATGCGCAGCGAGTTCAGCCTGCTGAGAAACTGCCGTCGGGTTTTACGCTCCGTGCAATTAAAATAAAACACAACGCGGGTTTTTATCTGGTGTGAAACCCACGGACTTTATCGCGTTTATATACGGCAGGACAGCGTGTAAAATTACCGCCTCACACCCCCCAACAAATGAAATAAAAGGAAAGTTGAAAGGAAACAGGACACCTGACAGGAAGTGATAAAACGAGAAGCTCGGCCAGAAAGTGAGGATCCGGTCTGATGGATCAGCAGGGCCGGTCCCAGGGTCCCTGGGGGCCCGGGTCCACCTCAGGGAGAGAGGAGGCGACCGGTTTTAGCTTTCCTGGAGAAACCAGCGAAACCGGCGATGCTGCTCCTGAACGCCTCCGGCCTCTTGCACAATTTCTCTGATGAGGAGCAGTGCATTCTGGGAAAAAGTCATGGTCCTGAGTTCAGAGCGTCACCGGGCGTTTGACCGAAAATCCACCAGAACCATTTCTTCTTGCCAAGATGCTGTGGCTCCACAGGAAATGTGGTTTCCACCGCAGGACCCACATGGCGTTCCCGCCAAGAACATCAGGTTGGTTCTCCAGCTGGAAGAGTCTGGATCAGGTTGGTTCTCCACGTAGAAGAGTTTGGATCAGGTTGGTTCTCCGGCTAGAAGAGTCTGGATCAGGTTGGTTCTCTAGGTAGAAGAGTCTGGATCAGGTTGGTTCTCCAGCTGGTAGAGTCTGGATCAGGTTGGTTCTCCACGTAGAAGAGTCTGGATCAGGTTGGTTCTCCGGTTAGAAGAGTCTGGATCAGGTTGGTTTCCTTAGAAGAGTCTGGATCAGGTTGGTTCTCAAGAGTCTGGATCAGGTGGTTCTCCAGTTAGAAGAGTCTGGATCAGGTTGGTTCTCCAGTTAGAAGAGTCTGGATCAGGTTGGTTCTCCAGTTAGAAGAGTCTGGATCAGGTTGGTTCTCCAGTTAGAGAGAGTTGGTTCTCTGGATCAGGTTGGTTCTCCAGGTAGAAGAGTCTGGATCAGGTTGGTTCTCCAGCTAGAAGAGTCTGGATCAGGTTGGTTCTCCAGGTAGAAGAGTCTGGATCAGGTTGGTTCTCCAGGTAGAAGAGTCTGGATCAGGTTGGTTCTCCGGCTAGAAGAGTCTGGATCAGGTTGGTTCTCCAGTTAGAAGAGTCTGGATCAGGTTGGTTCTCCAGGTAGAAGAGTCTGGATCAGGTTGGTTCTCCAGGTAGAAGAGTCTGGATCAGGTTGGTTCTCCAGGTAGAAGAGTCTGGATCAGGTTGGTTCTCCAGGTAGAACAGTCTGGATCAGGTTGGTTCTCCAGGTAGAAGAGTCTGGATCAGGTTGGTTCTCCAGCTAGAAGAGTCTGGATCAGGTTGGTTCTCCAGGTAGAAGAGTCTGGATCAGGTTGGTTCTCCAGGTAGAGAGATCAGGTTGGTCTCCAGCTAGAAGAGGTCTGGATCAGGTTGGTTCTCCAGCTAGAAGAGTCTGGATCAGGTTGGTTCTCCCAGTAGAAGAGTCTGGATCAGGTTGGTTCTCCAGCTAGAAGAGTCTGGATCAGGTTGGTTCTCCAGCTAGAAGAGTCTGGATCAGGTTGGTTCTCCAGCTAGAAGAGTCTGGATCAGGTTGGTTCTCCAGCTAGAAGAGTCTGGATCAGGTTGGTTCTCCAGCTAGAAGAGTCTGGATCAGGTTGGTTCTCCAGCTAGAAGAGTCTGGATCAGGTTGGTTCTCCTAGAAGAGTCTGGATCAGGTTGGTTCTCCAGGTAGAAGAGTCTGGATCAGGTTGGTTCTCCAGCTAGAAGAGTCTGGATCAGGTTGGTTCTCCAGCTAGAAGAGTCTGGATCAGGTTGGTTCTCCAGGTAGAAGAGTCTGGATCAGGTTGGTTCTCTAGATAGAACAGTCTGGATCAGGTTGGTTCTCCAGGTAGAAGAGTGTGGATCAGGTTGGTTCTCCAGGTAGAAGAGTGTGGATCAGGTTGGTTCTCAAGCTAGAAGAGTCTGGATCAGGTTGGTTCTCCAGCTAGAAGAGTCTGGATCAGGTTGGTTCTCCAGGTAGAAGAGTCTGGATCAGGTTGGTTCTCTAGATAGAAGAGTCTGGATCAGGTTGGTTCTCCAGGTAGAAGAGTCTGGATCAGGTTGGTTCTCAAGCTAGAAGAGTCTGGATCAGGTTGGTTCTCCAGCTAGAAGAGTCTGGATCAGGTTTGTTCTCCAGTTAGAAGAGTCTGGATCAAGTTGGTTCTCCAGCTAGAAGAGTCTGGATCAAGTTGGTTCTCCAGCTAGAAGAGTCTGGATCAGGTTGGTTCTCCGGCTAGAAGAGTCTGGATCAGGTTGGTTCTCCGGCTAGAAGAGTCTGGATCAGGTTGGTTCTCCAGGTAGAAGAGTCTGGATCAAGTTGGTTCTCCAGCTAGAAGAGTCTGGATCAAGTTGGTTCTCCAGCTAGAAGAGTCTGGATCAGGTTGGTTCTTCAGGTAGAAGAGTCTGGATCAGGTTGGTTCTCCAGCTAGAAGAGTCTGGATCAGGTTGGTTCTCCAGGTAGAAGAGTCTGGATCAGGTTGGTTCTCCAGCTAGAAGAGTCTGGATCAGGTTGGTTCTCCAGGTAGAAGAGTGTGGATCAGGTTGGTTCTCCAGGTAGAAGAGTGTGGATCAGGTTGGTTCTCCAGGTAGAACAGTCTGGATCAGGTTGGTTCTCCAGTTAGAAGAGTCTGGATCAGGTTGGTTCTCCAGCTAGAAGAGTCTGGATCAGGTTGGTTCTCCAGGTAGAAGAGTCTGGATCAGGTTGGTTCTCCAGTTAGAAGAGTCTGGATCAGGTTGGTTCTCTAGATAGAAGAGTCTGGATCAGGTCGGTTCTCTAGATAGAAGAGTCTGGATCAGGTTGGTTCTCCAGGTAGAAGAGTCTGGATCAGGTTGGTTCTCCAACTAGAAGAGTCTGGATCAGGTTGGTTCTCCAACTAGAAGAGTCTGGATCAGGTTGGTTCTCCAGGTAGAAGAGTCTGGATCAGGTTGGTTCTCCAGTAGAGTCTGGATCAGTCTGGATCAGGTTGGTTTCTCCAGTTAGAAGAGTCTGGCTGGATCAGGTTGGTTCTCCAGGTTCTAGAAGAGTCTGGATCAGGTTGGTTTCTCTCAGGTTGGTTCTAGAAGAGTCTGGATCAGGTTGGTTCTCTAGATAGAAGAGTCTGGATCAGGTTGGTTCTCTAGATAGAAGAGTCTGGATCAGGTTGGTTCTCCAGGTAGAAGAGTCTGGATCAGGTTGGTTCTCCAGTTAGAAGAGTCTGGATCAGGTTGGTTCTCCAGCTAGAAGAGTCTGGATCAGGTTGGTTCTCCAACTAGAAGAGTCTGGATCAGGTTGGTTCTCCAGGTAGAAGAGTCTGGATCAGGTTGGTTCTCCAACTAGAAGAGTCTGGATCAGGTTGGTTCTCCAACTAGAAGAGTCTGGATCAGGTTGGTTCTCCAGGTAGAAGAGTCTGGATCAGGTTGGTTCTCCAGCTAGAAGAGTCTGGATCAGGTTGGTTCTCCAGGTAGAAGAGTCTGGATCAGGTTGGTTCTCCAGGTAGAAGAGTCTGGATCAGGTTGGTTCTCCAGCTAGAAGAGTCTGGATCAGGTTGGTTCTCCAGGTAGAAGAGTCTGGATCAGGTTGGTTCTCCAGGTAGAAGAGTCTGGATCAGGTTCTGGATCAGCTCTTTGGGTCATAATTTTCCCTCTGAGGTGGATCCACAGCTGCCGGAGCAAAGATCCGTCCTGGTCTCTTCACTGTCTGGACCACTGTTCTTCGTCGAACGCTGAGAACAATAACGACGTCTCTGCAATGACGCATCGTCTCATTATTGATATTTTAACAGAAATGGTCCAACTAACAGTTTTAGTTATAAATGTAAATCTGGATCAAGATCATGGTTCTTCTGTTCCAGTCTGAGAAGAAAACAGGTCGGACATTGAAAACTAACATTCAGCTCAGTAAATAAACGTAGACGGTAAATATTTCGGAGACACTTTGATGACCCTTCATGACTTCATAAATTAGAAAATTTACATGAATAAAGAGTGAAATTTGGATCTAAAGAAGCGTTTGAATCGTATCAGTCTGAACAAAGTTCTAATCATCTAAGCAGGGCCGTCTCTAGAGTTTTTGGGGCCCGACGCAAAGTTTGAGAAAAAAAAAAAAAAATTCAAAATATCAGATTTTATCAATTTTATAAATTTGCAAATAAGGAAGATAAAATGCAGAAATTCAAACAAAATAAAACTGTAGATTTGTAGAATAAATCAATAAAAATTTAATTAATGTAAAAATCAAAACTATCATAATAATAATAATAAATATTTTACCCTTTTTTTAGGGTTGAAAAAACAAACAAAACATTAATTTTACTGGAAGATAAAATTGTGAAATAAAAAAGTGACTTTGTAAACGTTCTGTGACTGGATTATTGTGTTACAGAAATGTTTTTTTAATTCTTTATTTTTTATATTTAGCGCGTCATTAATGATTAATGCTGATAATCTTTCATAACACTGACAGTAAAAGAGTCTCTGAGGACGGGGGCCCCTCTGCGGCGGGAGGAGGGGCCGACCTCTCGCTGAGCGCTCTCATTATTAGCTGCTGATTGGGGGCGTCGCCGCCACTCAGCAGCGCTGTCACGGCAACGCTGATTTAAACGCCCCCTGGGAGGCGACACGCTGAGGAACTAGACCCACGAATGAGCCGGAGAGAACATCAGTCAGGCGTCTGCCAGAACCCCACCGGGCCCTGGACCCAGAATCCAGACCCAGACTGGACCAGAGGAATGAGAAGTCTCCTTTCAGGATCACCGACGACCCGTGAAACCACATCCAGCTGTTAGAATAAAACCAGCTGTTCTGTCAGACTGGACTTCATCTTCTCTCTTTTTTAATTCGCGGTCATTCATTTTGAACCTCGTTAAGTAGAACAGATATAAACGTTTATTTTTATATACGTTCATTTTTCTACCCCGGCCGGTTTCTCAGCCGTGATTCTGATCCGTCTCAGACTGGCGGCTGATTTCTTTACCCAGAATATCAACATTTTCCTCTTTAGTCGTGGACCCCAGCGAAGTTTTCCGGTCCCTGCGCAGCCCCACACCACCATGCTGCCACCACCGTGCTTCACTGCAGGAGCTTCCTGGGTTTCCAGAACCTTTTCTGTTTCATTTCTTCGTATCAGGGTTTAAATGTGAGCATTTCTGCTCGCCTCTGAGCTCACGGGCCTGTAATCACTCCGGTGGGGGGCGGGGGGGCGTCGGGTCGGGGGGGCGGCGCTGGGCAGGTTTTATCTATTACGGGAGGCTGTGATTCATGGAGGCCGAGGCAGCTCAAGGAAAGCCGACGCTGTGACACTGTTCTCAGCAGCGGCGGCCGCTCGCCATGACAACCGTGATAAAATGGCCTTCCTTAACTAAACTCGTAAAGCACGGGGCGATAAAACTCAATCTCCTGTAAAATCCAATTAAGTCATTATCTGACTGATTGTATCTTTAATTGAAAACAGAAGTGACAGTAAATTTCTGTGATATATCAGGATCAATCGATACTGCCGTGCAATCTAGTCTCCAGGGGTGATTTATAACGTCAGGGCCTTATAGGTAACTCCACTTCTTCTCTCTAAAACCACTGGGGGATGAAATTAAGAGTAAGTGCGTTTCATAAAAAAACAAGATGGTCGCGTTATTGATTACAACGAACGGGGCAGAATTCAATGAATGTTCCAACAGTCCGCCGCAAAAGAAAATACAAGTAATTTTCTTTTGTCTGTTTTATATCGTTGTTTCCCGGAACAACATTCACACTCCATCACGCCGCAGCACTTTTATTTCCCTAAAAAACTTGTGGCGACATAAACCTTCGCTTCTGTTGCTCTTCTCCGAACACAAACACGAGCGAACGTGAAAACGTGACTTTTATCTGGTTCCGATCTTCCGTCCGTCCGTTAACCTCCAGCATCAACTCATTGGGGTCGGGGACGTCCAGACCTCCATGTTGTCTCCAGACTAGGGGTGAGTATTGGCAAGGACCTCGCAATACGATATGTATCACGATACTTGGGTCACTATACGATATTATCATGATATCACAATATATTACGATATTCTACTCAGTTTAGGGATGCACATTTTGGATTTTTTTTAATGACCGTTAACCGATGCCCTTTAACGATTAATAACCGTTAACCGATAAGTCCGGGAGGGTTGGCCGCCGCGATGTTGCACGTGTTGTCGTGGACACATGTGGACACTTCCCCGTGTATACTCTCGCGGCAATGTGTCGCCGTCAGCTTGTCGCAGAGATGCCGCCGTCACTTTTGATTTATACTAGCGCGGTCTCTGCTACATTATTCCACGCCACAACGCAAGAGCGACAATCACGAACGAGCTTAACTTACTAAACATAAGAGATAAGTTTAGTAAGTTTAGCTAGTTCGTGATTGTCGCAGAGATGCCGCCTTCACTTTTGATTTATACTAGCGCGGGCTCTGCTATGTTATTCCACGCCACAACGCAAGAGCGACAATCACGAACTAGCTAAACTTACTAAACTCCATGAATCACTAGAATATGTGCTGTCTTTGTAGTGTGGAGAACCAGAATCGTACAGATGTGGGTACTTCCTCATTTTTTTCGATGACGCGCTCTTTTCTACGCGGATGTAGAATTGACCAATCAGAGGCCTGTTGCACCTGTGGACACGCCCCCATGAGTTGATTGAATTACGTAGCTTAAAACCAAAATTGACGGTTAGTATTAATCGGTTAGAGTTACTGTTATCGGTTAACGGTTAACCATGTGCATTCCTAACTCAGTTAATATCAAAATTAAAAGTGGAGATGAAAAATCGAGTTGCTGTATATGTTCATCAGATGATATTGATCATTCAGAGGACAAAATGAGTCAAAACAACCTATTTATTGTTTATTGTTAGTGTTTTTGCACATTTAAGTATTTTCCTAAAAAAATCGATATTAGGAGCTGAAAAATCGATATTGTCACATCGATTTTTTTCACACCCCTACTCCAGGTCTCCTGGGAGGACGCCGGGCTTCCTGGATCTGCCTCGGGCCTCCTCCTGGTCGGACGGACCTGGAGCACCTTCTCAGGGAGGAACTGGGAGGTGACCAGAGTTGGTCCTCATCACACCAGACGGCTGGATCACCTCCTCATCGTGGCGGAGGAGACAGAAGATGAAGGATGAAAGACAGACTGCTCTGGAGAATCTCTGGATGTCCGCAAAGATGACGTTTCTAGACTGGCTTCTCCTGGACTTGATGTTTCCATGAAAACTGTGGTGGACGATGACCTAAAAGGACGACGGCCCGAACGCCGTTCGTGGCGCAGCAGCACATCAAAACTGAAGTCCGAAGTTCGCCGAGCCAACAAACTCAGAAGCAACTGCCCCTGGACGTCTTTGGACCGAGACGAAGATCAGAAGAAAGAAGACGGAGCAACAACCGGGCTGGTGAACGACCGCCGTCAGCTGGTTCTGGACCGGTGGAGGTGTCTGTCGGCAGGAGGGGTACCAGACCCACCTGACCAGACAGGATCTTCAGTTAACAGGTCCCACAGTGAAGCATGGTGGTGGGAGCACTGACCCCGACCCTTCAGGTCGCGGCTCGGTCGTCCAACAAGATGATGACTAGGGCTGTAGCGATACACTAATCTCACGATACGATACACGATATTCGTCTCACGATACAATATTAGGGCTGGGCAAGTTAACGCGTTACTATCGCGTTAACTCATTAATTTATTAACGCCGACATTTATTTTATCGCGCATTAACGCATGTTGCTCACGTGCTTTTGTTTTGAAAAGTCTGTTACTGGCTGCTGCGGAACCGGAAAATAATTGGCAGGTAAACACCTAAAACAGACATGGAGAGCGGTAGAAATCCGTGAACTTTACAGTTCTGGTAGCAACTCAGGTAGCAATATTAACTATTCTGTCTGAAAAAAAAACTTTCAAACCCCTTTGTTGAAGACGATGGCGTCATTCCTCCATGTTCCATCAGATCTGCTCCATGTGTTCACTGTCCTGCTGTTCTCTAGCTGGTTACTGCAGTGCGGCTCCATCTAGTGGCTCAGATGTGTAATGACAACAGAAAGTCCAGTCCTCCATTATAAAACAAAGCTATTTCTGGGTCACGTAAACCAGACAATAAAATATTAAAAACAAATTCAGCCCCGTGGCCTGTTTGCTAAAATTGAAATATGAAAAAAAAATAAAACAGGCATTTCAACAGAAACAAGGTTATTTGTAACAACTGACAAGTTGAACTCCCCGTTAAAAGTTTCTGCTGTTACCTCAGAAATTACCTGTTTTAATGTTCTGATTGTTAGGATTTTGTTGGTAGACTTTTATTTTTCATAAAAAAACAGGATGACAATGTCCTGGCAGTGGTAATAAGCTTTATTTTATTTTACATTTTGTAAGATGAGATTTACACTAAATATGTGTTACTGACAAGTGCTGATGTTAAAAGTGTTTGAACAACAAATGTTATGGCACTTTAGTTCATATGGCAGCAGAACATTTAAATAAAAGTGACCTTTACACTACTTTTGAATTCATTATTTGATTTTTTGTATACAATGCGATTAATCGTGATTAATCAGGGAAATAATGCGATTAATCGCAATTAAAAATGTTAATCGTTGCCCAGCCCTTTACGATATATATCAATATTCATCTTTAAATACATTTACATCATTTTCCGAAAGATTTTAAAGGGACAAAGTGATTTTGGTGACATCTTGTGAGTGTTCTAATGACTTTGTTTGAATTAATTGAACTGAAAGCATCAATTACACATTATATGGCTGACAGGCAGCTTGCAAATGCTGGACAAAATGAATAAAAGATGTGTTGAGAAATATAGTTTCATTTACTTAAACAGTGCAAATTGTTGCTTGCAAGCTTTTAAAGGTGACACGGGGGTTTAGAAAGAAGCTTAGAATATCGATACCCGCGGCTGAAAAATGGATACTCTCTGGGGATATAAAATATCGATATATATCGCAGACTCGATAAAATTGCTCAGCTGTAATGATGACCAAAAATATGTAACTGCATTCATCCAGAAACCAGTGGAGGGAGCTCAGGGTTGATGTTCCTGCTGAGGAAACCTTCGTTTAGATGATCTGGAACGATCCTCCAAGCAGGAACGGGATCAAACAAGAGCTGATTACGAGTCCTGAACATCTGAAGGCTGAAGCTCATAGATAAAATATTTAGATCTGAGATGATCGACTGCCTCCGTCTGCTCCGTCGACTCCACAAGGTTGTGCCAAAGAGTGTAAGAAGTTGTAAACAATAACCTCTGTGTGCACAAGCGCCGACCTGAAGGGGTTAAATATACAATAGACATGCAAATCCTCCGCAGTAAACGACGCCATAAATAAGCAGCCGGCGCTCATCACACGCCACCGCGGCGGAGGGAGGCTGTGATTCATGTCTCACCTGTCTGCTGCGCGTCACCGTGTCTGACTGGCGTTTATAAAAGAAAAAAAAAATGCTTTTAGTTTCAGAGAGGCGACTTCTTCACACCCATCAGTCTGCAGCAGAGTGAATGTTTATAAGGTGAACAGTGGTTTTTTAATTTTAAAGATGGTGCGTCCTGCTGCGCGGTCAGTGGTCGACGCCGCTGCGGCCAGTTCTGGTTCTGGTCTGGAAGGAGTCCGGAGCAGCTTGACGCAGCCGTCTTCAGCTTCGGGACCTCCCCGAGCCGGCCAGCAGGACCGCTAAACGGCGACAACCGAAAAGAACGCAGGGACGTCTGCCGGCTTGGTACCACTGACCGCCACCGGTCCAGCCCGTCAGCGGTGGACCGACCGACAAGCTGGCTCCAGTGAAGCAGCGCTCCTTCATAGGGATGCTAAAAAAATAATCGATTTGCCGATATATCGCGATTTTCAGCTGCCCAATATAATTTTTTTCGATTTTCTTTTCTTCGATTTTTTTTTTTCGATAATCGATTTTTTTTTTTTTAGGAAAATTGTTTAATTTTCACATTTAAATTGTTTAAAATTTAAATGTGCAAAAACACTAATAATAAACAATAAATACGTTGTTTTGAAGCAAATAGTTTTGACCTCTGAATGATCAATATCATCTGATGAACATGTACAGCAACTTTTTCATCTCTACTTTTAATTTTGATATTAACTGGGTAGAATATCGCAATATATCATAATCGCAATAATATCGTATTGTGGTCCAAGTATCATGATACATATCGTATTGCGAGGTCCTTGCCAATACTCACCTCTACTCTTTCATTACGGAAGTTAGACATTTTCCTTGACCGACAGAAGCTGGTCAATGAGCTTCTTCTTCTCTTCCCCAGTTGGTCGCCCATCCCCCTGCTCCCCGCTCACTCTGCTGTTGAAAACTTTCACATGATGCTTTACTTTGCTCTTTAACTGGCGGGTTAAACAGCCTGAAAACTGAATAAATTACAGTTTGTGACCATTTTGAGTTAAAGGACCGTTGAACTACAGATAAGAAGCTTCAATATTAGGGTTTAGGGTTTAGGGTCTAATCAAA
Organism: Hirundichthys speculiger; assembly: GCA_018398805.1. Taxonomy (NCBI): domain Eukaryota; kingdom Metazoa; phylum Chordata; class Actinopteri; order Beloniformes; family Exocoetidae; genus Hirundichthys; species Hirundichthys speculiger. The sequence continues at coordinate 124,678 of JAGFBZ010000768.1, read as the reverse complement.
CATTATGTGATTATCAAAGGAAGGAAAACTGCTGACACGATGAGCTGAAAAGGATTTAAAGTCTTTATTCTGTTGTCTTCAGTTGATTTGCTTTGTCTTGCATAAAAACATCACTTTGTGTCATCGTTTGAACAATTAGGCTCCAGGCTTGATTAAACCAATCAAGTGTCTTATTTAGTCACTTTCTTTACAAACAGTTAGTTTCTCCCCAAAAACGTGTAACCTACGGTTAGTGAACTGTCTACGACGGTGAACTGGCTCCAACAAGCTCTGAGATTTCTAGGAGTAAATGCCAACTAAAAGCGAACGAACATCCAGGACGGGAAGTCGATCCCTGACGGACGTGAAAACAAGCCGCGGTAACGCTGAACTACTCAACAGTTCCTCGGGGACATCGGGCGTCCAGCTCTCGTGAGAACTCGAGGTCAAACTTGGCGCGATCCTGATCGTCCTTTACTTGGCGGCGTCGCCGTCCATGGAGTCGACGGCGAAGTTGGGCGTCTGGCCGCTGGACTCGCACTCGGCCTTGACGTCGGCGTTGACCAGGGAGCTGATGGAGCGGCAGGTCATGGAGGCGTCGTGACCTCCGGCGACGCTGCCGGAGGAGAAAGCTGCAGGGGCGAGACCAGAACGTCCTGATCAGAGGTCATCTGAGCTGGACGCCAAAGACAAAGACTGTTGCAATCTTCAAAACAAACGTCAGACGACTTCTGAAATGTTAAAGTACAGAAACAACACGTTCCAGCAGCCGTTTATCCGTTTATTGACTAAACACTAAAAACAAGATGGAAAAAGTGGAGCTGCTACTTGATAAAAGTCTGAGGATGTTGGGAGTTTCTCCACACAATCACACACTGAAACCATCTGAGACGTCTCTACCAGGAACTCTGAGCTACGAGGCCGGGAATCAAACCACCGACATTCACATTCAGGTTGGTTCACAACTGCTCCACCTGGAGACCCACATAACCGGCACTGGCAGCAATAAAAATACATTACAATAAAAAAAAAAAAAACTAAAAAATAACTAACAGTAACGCACAGTAACAGTAACTGAAATAGTAACTCACTGTAACAGTAGCTAACAGTAGCTGTAATAGTAGCTGTAATAGTAACTAACACTAATGGTAATAGCAGCTGTAATAGTACTGTAACAGTAGCTAACAGTAACAGTAGCTGTAATAGTAACTAACAGCAAAAGTAGCTGGAATAGTAACTGCACCAGTAACTAACAGTAACAGCAAAAGTAACTCACTGTAACAGTAGCTGTAATAGTAACTGTAACAGTAGGTAACAGCAATAGTAGCTGTAATTGTAACTAACAGTAATTAACAGTAACTGCAAAAGTAACTCACTGTAACAGCAGCTGTAATAGTAACTGTAACAGTAGCGAACAGCAACAATAGCTGTAATAGTAACTGTACCAGTAACTAACAGTAACTGCAAAAGTAACTCACTGTAACAATAGCTGTAATAATAACTGTAACAGTAGCTAACAGTTACAGCAGCTGTAATAGTAACTGTAACAGTAGCTGTAATAGTAACTAACAATAATGTAACAGCAGCTGTAATAGTAACTGTAACAGTAGGTAACAGTAACTAACAATTATGGTAACAGAAGCTGTAATAGTAACTGTAACAGTAGGTAACAGCAATAGTAGCTGAAATTGTAACTCTAACAGTAACTAACAGTAACTGCAAAAGTAACTCACTGTAACAGTAGCTGTAATAGTAACTGTAACAGTAGCTGTAATAGTAACTGTAACAGTAGCTAACTGTAACAGCAGCTGTAATAGTAACTGTAACAGTAGGTAACAGCAATAGTAGCTGTAATAGTAACTAACAATAATGTAACAGTAGCTGTAATAGTAACTGTAACAGTAGCTGTAATAGTAACTAACAGCAAAAGTAGCTGTAATAGTAAGTGTGCCAGTAACTAACACTAACTGCAATAGTAACTCACTGTAACAGTAGCTGTAATAGTAACTAACAATAATGGTAACAGCAGCTGTAATAATAACTGTAACAGTAGCTAACATTAACAGTAGCTGTAATAGTAACTAACAATTATTGTAACAGCAGCTGTAATAGTAACTGTAACAGTAGCTAACAGTAACAGTAGCTGTAATAGTAACTAACAGCAAAAGTAGTTGGAATAGTAACTGCACCAGTAACTAACAGTAACAGCAAAAGTAACTCACTGTAACAGTAGCTGTAATAGTAACTGTAACAGTAGTTAACTGTAACAGCAGCTGTAATAGTAACTGTAACAGTAGTTAACTGTAACAGCAGCTGTAATAGTAACTGTCCCAGTAACTAACAGCAACAGTAGCTGTAATAGTAACTGTCCCAGTAACTAACAGCAACAGTAGCTGTAATAGTAACTGTACCAGTAGCTAACAGTAACAGTAGCTGTAATAGTAACTGTCCTAGTAACTAACAGCAACAGTAGCTGTAATAGTAACTGTACCAGTAGCTAACAGTAACAGTAGCTGTAATAGTAACTGTCCTAGTAACTAACAGCAACAGTAGCTGTAATAGTAACTGTACCAGTAGCTAACAGTAACAGTAGCTGTAATAGTAACTGTCCTAGTAACTAACAGCAACAGTAGCTGTAATAGTAACTGTACCAGTAGCTAACAGTAACAGTAGCTGTAATAGTAACTGTCCTAGTAACTAACAGCAACAGTAGCTGTAATAGTCACTGTACCAGTAGCTAACAGTAACAGTAGCTGTAATAGTAACTGTCCTAGTAACTAACAGCAACAGTAGCTGTAATAGTAACTGGACCAGTAGTTAACAGTAACAGTAGCTGTAACAGTAGCACGTCCTTCCCCCACAATTCAGTTTTTTTAAATAGTGGTTCCAAACCTACAATCTGGCACAAATCAAAGTTCTGAAGATCAATACTGAGCACTGATCTCATCTGTCACAGAACAAAAATAGAAAGTCAAGAAAAGGAGTGAAAAAAACAGTAATTTAATTTTTTTGCAATTTGATTATTTATAACATTGAAGTCTGTTTAAAAAATTATTATTGTATAAGTCAAATGAAAGACCCGATCATCAGCTGAATCAATACCAAAATTAATCATGTAGCAGCCGTACGACAAGAGGAATTAATCTCATGCTTCTGCCACTTACAGAAATACAGAAAATTTAATAAAAAGTGGTTTTATAAGGTAGGACGTTGTTCCAAATATAATGAAATAACTAGTAATCTTTGTAAAGTTCACCGTCAGACGACACAGGCCAAATTCATTCAAATGTATCTGCATTTTAAAGGCCTGCCTCCCTCTCCTCTGCTCAGCAGCGCTGGGAGGAGCACAGGAGTAATTTTTCTCCTCATTAACTTCCTGATTGGTTTCGGACTTCAGTTTCTGCCCGTCTGCAGTTTGTCACCGGTTCTGACCTGACAGCTCGATCGTTAATACTAATGTTTGTGTAGCTAAGTGCGCTCTGCTCTTCCTCGACTTGTACAGCAATAACAGCCGGTGGGTGTGAATTAGCTCGCTGTTAATTCGCTGCCTGTTCATCAGCAGGAAATCTACGACGTAATTAAAGGCTGGAAGCAACTGGACGAGTTAGTTTTAGTGGGGATGTTAAATCACGACACAGCGCGGTACACATGTTCTGCCCTGCGTCTGACGCTCTTCTGCTGTTTAATACAGATTAATGTCGGGAGCTGCAACCGCACAAATACTCGTTCTCAATTGCCTGTTGATGACGCTTGGATTAATTAATGTGTTCAGCCCTTTTTCAGCTAATTGTTCATTATAGTTAGCAGTGAGTTTAGCAGGTCTTCAGGGCCTCCTTCGAATGACTGTGAGGAACCTTGGAGCTCGTTTGTTCCCCAGAACCCTTTGATTCCAACCCAGAGCTGGTCACAACGGTCTATCAGTACAATTAACAACACAAGTCAAAGTGTCTTCAATATAATCTTAAACACCAGAGAATGCAGTGCAGCTGTCAGTCATAAAATCATGACCCTAATTATGCACACACTTGGAGTTTAATACCATTTTACCTGATGAAATATATAAAAATCCATGAAATCTGTCTTTAGAGACCAAAACAGGCTGCAAGTATGTTTATTTCTGTTGTGAAGGTGGACATTTTATCATGGAGCCCCTAGAGGTCAGTAAAGGAACTGCAGCCTCTAGCGGTCAGTAGAGGAACTGGAGCCTCTAGCGGTAGGTAGAGAAACTGCAGCCTCTAGTGGTCGGTAGAGAAACTGCAGCCTCTAGCGGTCGGTAGAGGAACTGCAGCCTCTAGCGGTAGGTAGAGAAACTGCAGCCTCTAGTGGTCGGTAGAGAAACTGCAGCCTCGAGCGGTCGGTAGAGGAACTGCAGCCTCTAGTGGTCGGTAGAGAAACTGCAGCCTCGAGCGGTCGGTAGAGGAACTGCAGCCTCTAGCGGTAGGTAGAGAAACTGCAAGCTCTAGCGGTAGGTAGAGAAACTGCAGCCTCTAGCGGTAGGTAGAGAAACTGCAGCCTCGAGCGGTCGGTAGAGGAACTGCAGCCTCTAGCGGTAGGTAGAGAAACTGCAAGCTCTAGCGGTAGGTAGAGAAACTGCAGCCTCTAGTGGTCGGTAGAGGAACTGCGGCCTCTAGCGGTCGGTAGAGGAACTGCAGCCTCTAACGGTCGGTAGAGGAACTACAGCCTTTAGCGGTCGGAAGAGGAACTAGAGTCTCTAGCGGTCGGTAGAGGAACTGCAGCCTCTAGCGGCCGGTAGAGGAACTGCAGCCTCAAGCGGTCGGTACAGGAACCATAGCCTCTAGCGGTAGAGGAACTGCAGCCTCTAGCAGTAGGTAGAGGAACTGCAACCTCTAGCGGTCAGTAGAGGAACCGCAGCTTCTAGTGGTCAGTAGAGGAACCGCAGCCTCTAGCGGTCAGTAGAGGAACCGCAGCTTCTAGTGGTCAGTAGAGGAACTGCGGCCTCTAGCGGTCGGTAGAGGAACTGCAGTCTCTATCCATCGCTTCCATGGAGTTTTGAAATCGCGCTAACGTGAGCAAACATGAGCTAACGTGAGCAAGCCAGCAGCGAGTCCCCCCCCCCCATCATCTCTCTCATCTAAAGCTTCCAGGAGATTTAAAAAAAAAAAAAAAAAAAAAAAACTACTAAACCTCATTTACTTTAATTAAAGGCATTCATTTGAATGGAACCACAAGCCAAAATGCTTTAAATGTAATTTTATGTTAATATGGAGTGCAATTTTACAGTTTATTTACACAGACAAGTCTAACTTGTGTCATTACATTATGCACTGTGCATTGTTTTTTTTTGTTATTGAGGAATGTTTTTTTTTTTCAGTTAGTAATTCTGATGCATGTATTTCCATCAGTTCAAGGAGCCTTTATTTTTTTTATCAGTCAGTAATGAACCTTATTTAAGTTGATGTGAGATATCAAATAGGTCCTCGTTAGCAGCATTAGCCACGGATGCTGCAGGTCCACCAGTTGTAACGACTCAGATGTCTACATGTCTCCATCAGTCGGCTTCAGCCTGTAACAGAACAGAACCCAAACCTTTACCTGCTGCCGACGTGAGAAAGTTTATTCTGCTGCCTGAACTTCTGCCCTCCTCCTTTGTCACTCAGCACTCTATATAAGATTTCCAAACTATTAAACAGTCTTTGTGTGGAGCAACAAAAGGAAGTTTTTTTTTTCCCTCCTCCTCGCCTCCCACTCGTCCCCTGAAGAGAAAGAGGGAGGGAGCGGACGAAGGAGGAGTGATTTCTGCTGCTGCCAGAGGTGAACAAAAGCCCAGATGTGAGAGGACGTGGTAATTCGGTCTGATCCTGCCAGGATAAGCTCTTTATGTGGGTTTCATGCTCTACGCTCATCACCCGTACGAGGAGGTCATGGGGGTAGATAACGCTTAAATAAACATTCAGGCAGCCAGTGAGAGCAGGAGATCCTGCCTTCCTCCCTCTGAAACCAACCGATTCACCACTGACATGAACGTGGACGTAAAGATCAGGATCTATCTGAATAAACCTGCCATCAAAACAAAGGTCACCTAGAAGGTTAATTATTATATTAACAGAGTAGATGAAGGTGGAGCAGAAATGTGAAACTTTCTGGATCCAAACTCCTTCAGATTCATATAATTAAAACCTAAAATGCTCTACAGATCCACGATAGAATTTTAGAGTTTTAGAGAGATTTATGAGGATCAATGTTTAGGAGAGTCCAGGTCTGATCATTTTGGCAAACAATTTGAAACAATCAAAGAAGAACCACAGACTAAAAAATAGACAGAGGGAGGAACGAGTCCACAGACGGAGGAACGAGTCCACAGACGGAGGAACGAGTCCACAGATGGAGGAACGAGTCCACAGACGGAGGAGCGAGTCCACAGACGGAGGAACGAGTCCACAGACGTAGGAGCGAGTCCACAGACGGAGGAACGAGTCCACAGATGGAGGAACAAGTCCACAGACGTAGGAGCGAGTCCACAGACGGAGGAACGAGTCCACAGACGGAGGAACGAGTCCACAGAGGAAGGAACGAGTCCACAGAAGGAGGAACGAGTCCACAGATGATGGAGGAACGAGTCTACAGATGGAGGAACGAGTCCACAGACGGAGGAGCGAGTCCACAGACGGAGGAACGAGTCCACAGACGTAGGAGCGAGTCCACAGACGGAGGAACGAGTCCACAGATGGAGGAACAAGTCCACAGACGTAGGAGCGAGTCCACAGACGGAGGAACGAGTCCACAGATGGAGGAACGAGTCCACAGACGGAGGACGAGTCCACAGACGGAGGAACGAGTCCACAGACGGAGGAACGAGTCCACAGACGGAAGGAACGAGTCCACAGAAGGAGGAACGAGTCCACAGATGGAGGAACGAGTCCACAGATGGAGGAACGAGTCCACAGACGGAGGAACGAGTCCACAGACGGAGGAACGAGTCCACACAGACGGAGTCCACAGAGAGGAACGAGTCCACAGACGGAGGAACGAGTCCACAGATGGAGGAACGAGTCCACAGGACGTAGGAGCGAGTCCACAGACGGAGGAACGAGTCCACAGACGGAGGAACAACGAGTCCACAGAGGAGACGAGTCCACAGACGTAGGAGCGAGTCCACAGACGGAGGAACGAGTCCACAGACGGAGGAACGAGTCCACAGACGGAGAAACGAGTCCACAGAGAGGAACGAGTCCACAGATGGAGGAACGAGTCCACAGACGGAGGAACGAGTCCACAGACGGAGGAACGAGTCCACAGACGGAGGAACGAGTCCACAGACGGAGGAACGAGTCCACAGACGGAGGACGAGTCCACAGACGGAGGAACGAGTCCACAGACGGAGGAGACGAGTCCACAGACGGAGGAACGAGTCCACAGACGGAGGAACGAGTCCACAGATGGAGGACGAGTCCACAGACGGAGGAACGAGTCCACAGACGGAGGAACGAGTCCACAGACGGAGGAACGAGTCCACAGACGGAGGAACGAGTCCACAGACGGAGGAGGAAGGAGTCCACAGACGGAGGAACGAGTCCACAGATGGAGGAACCAGTCCACAGACGGAGGAACGAGTCCACAGACGTAGGAGCGAGTCCACAGACGGAGGAACGAGTCCACAGATGGAGGAACGAGTCCACAGACAGAGGAGAGAGTCCACAGATGGAGGAATGAGTCCACAGATGGAAGGAGGAACGAGTCCACAGATAGAGGAACGAGTTCACAGACAGAGGAGAGAGTCCACAGACGGAGGAACGAGTCCACAGACGGAGGAACGAGTCCACAGATGGAGGAACGAGTCCACAGATGGAGGAACGAGTCCACAGATGGAAGGAGGAACGAGTCCACAGACGGAGGAACGAGTCCACAGACGGAGGAACGAGTCCACAGATGGAAGGAGGAACGAGTCCACAGATGAAGGAACGAGTCCACAGATGAATGAACGAGTCCACAGATGGAGGAACGAGTCCACAGATGGAGGAACGAGTCCACAGATGGAGGAACGAGTCCACAGAAGAAGGAACGAGTCCACAGACGGAGGAACGAGTCCACAGACGGAGGAACGAGTCCACAGATTGGTCCTTGAACAGCTGCTGCTGGAAGGGGCTCATCAACGGTCCATTTATCACCTGCTCTTATTGACCAATGACACTTGTACACGTTGTTTTCCTCTTCACAACGTCCAGAAGTCCAGAAAACAAGGTAGAAGGCCTAAAAGTTTTAACTGGACCCCCTGAAACGGCAGTGTCCAGCTCCAGCTGAGGAGGGCCGCTGTCCTCCAGGTCTCAGATGTTTCCCTGCTCCAACACACCTGATCCATTCATCTGAATCGGGTCATATCTGAGACCTGCAGGACCACAACTGGACCCGCCTGCATTATATCTGTTTTTATTTTGGACTTCAGTAGATTAGATCAGAAGGAAGAACTCAGCATTTTAGCTCTACATACATTTTAGTTAATTTTCCAGGCAATAAGCAAATAAACAAAAACTCCACCTTCAAGTTAACTGTTAAATGACACAAATAGATACTGAGCTGAGCTGATTTCACCACAATAATGAATAACCGCTCATTAAAGGGACGATTAGTCGACTAAACTAAATCCCCTGTGCAGATTTCTGCTCATAGATTCATCAGACTTTCATTAACACTGCAACACTGTTCAGTCCAGTCCCAGGTAGATACCTGGAGCAGATACCTGTCTGAACGTGTCAGACGCGTCCAGGGTCAGCGGCGCTGACGGCAGCTGTTATCAACGGAGCTAAAATTTAATCTCAAGGATGAAGAGTTGCCTGTCACATGACAAGGTTGTCCTGGGATTAAATGACTCCCATTAAGTTGATACGAGGTGGATATAAAACACAATAAAAACGTCCCTGGCCAGTTTGAGATGCTCCTCCTGTGTGTCCAGCTGAGGATGACCCTTAAAGATATGGACGCCCCCTCTCCGGGAACGACCCGGGTGTGAGGCTGCTCATCATCGGGCCAGACCGCAGCAGGACTTAATGGTCCAGAAAACTCAGTCAAAGAGCAGGCGGGCCGACGGGGAGGCTTTAAATGCTGAGCAGTGAACAGTGGAGGCTCATGAAACTCAGCTGATGTTCACAACAGAGACCTTCAGCTTCTGCTTTTAAACCATCCGTTCAATCTGGATTTTTCTACAACTCTCAACGCTATGAAGTTTAATATGATGGAAGCCACAGTTTTCATACTGAAGAAGCCGCCACACGACCCTGACTTTGTCACTCCTCCTGATGTAATTATCAACTGTTTTTTTAAACCAATACCGATAACCGATAACACACACATATACCTAAGATTATTACATCAATACTATGAACAAAACCAAAAACAGTTTTGACTCTTTAAATGATCAGATATTTATTTTTTCCAATAAAAAAACTACTGGATGCCTCCCAAACATTTTAATAAAGCTATCAAACAAACCTATTTAATATCTCACATTAACTTAAATAAGGTTCATTACTGACTGATATAGAAAATAAAGGCTCCTTGAACTGATGGAAATACATGCATCAGAATTACTAACTGAAAAAATGCATTCCTAAAATAATGTACTGACACAAGTTAGACTTGTCTGTGTAAATAAACTGAAAAAGTGCACTCCATAGTAACAAAAAATTACATTTAAAGGATTTTGGCTTGAGGTTCCATTCAAATTAATGCCTTTAATTAAAGTAAATGAGGGTTTAGTAGTTTGTTTTTTTTAATCTCATGGAAGCTTCAGATGAGAGAGATGATGGAGATGAGGAGGGGAGGGGGGAACTTGATGCTGGCTTGCTTGTGTTAGCTAATGTTAGCTCATGTTAGCTCACGTTAGCGCGATCTCAAAACTCCATGGAAGCGACTGTTGTGTTTCAGGTGGCTGATCAGGTTTGACGTATTAAAGCTTGAGCTATTTTTCCCTCCACATAAATTCCTCCGTTCCTTCGTTTGCTAGTCGTTCTTTCAGCCTTTTCTATTTCTTTTTTATGTGTAACATGAGGGGGAAATACTGCGAATATCAATTCAAGTTAGCAACTACTAAAATTATGACGAGTTGTAACAAGTTGTTTTCAGTCATGAGGGGGTATTCTTGATTTTCCTTACTGAGAAATCATTTTTCTGATTATGCCAACGTCACTTGAACATAACATTCACTGCTGGTCATTCAAGGCTTAGAGGGAGCGAGGCACTGCTGTGTTGACAGAAATATAAATGTTATCGGGGCTATTCGTCTTGATATCGGACTTATCGGGACGACGTCATAATTTCCTGTTATTTGCCCGATAATTACCGGCCCGATAATTATCGTGCATCCCTATTATCAACCACCTCTAACACTTGTTTCCTCTAACGTTCTGGTCTGCAGGCAGATCCCGGCTTTAACTCCAGCGAGCTGGTTGCTGGTTCCAGTACGCAGCACCATCTTTGATGTGAAAACGCCACGATTTTAGGCAAACTGCTTTTGAAATCCCCAGATGACACACCTCCAGATCAAAGCCAATGATCACCTCTCAGTATCGACTGGTGAGACGTGTCAGAACCAGCGCAAACCGTTTCCCTTCCAGCACACCTCGGACGACAAATCCGATGCCGCCGCCGCTCCTGCCAGTTTCAGGCAGCGTCAAACGTCTTCATCAGCAAACTGCAGAGTCAATAAAAGCTATTCTTTCTGTGAGTGTAATTAAACCTTCCCTACATTTCTCACTCTCACCTCCCGCTGAGACAACCGTTCAAAAGGGAGCATTAGGAGGGTCAGCGAGCACTTAAATGCTCATTATCTGTCCGCCGTGAGCGGAGCGCCGACACGAGCTGACAGACGGCGTCAAGTGCCGAGGTCAAAGGCTAATTAAGCACAGAGGAACCTCTGCTCCTGCATTGTTAACCGATCTGTCCCCCGGTGAAGATGAGCGCCGGGGTGGGGGGGGGAGCGTGACGCGGCCGCCGTGCCCCAACGGCTCACGAAATGCACGTCGAGGCCCGTCGCCGGACTTTCTGACGCGCTCCGTCCAAGAGTTATGGATGTGCAATAATGAGGCGAGGCGGCCGGTCGATATTTGCGTGGCTTTTCTATCATTACATTTTAAACAAGAGATTCGTTGTGAGTTGACGGGGCAAGAAAAACGCCAAAGCAAAGGACACAGGAAGAGTGAAATATATCGCCGTGGAAAGGAGGACGCCTCCCGCGGGTGCTAAAGCTGCCAGATGTGTTTATCCAGGTCGTTCAGCTGTTTTGGGAGGGGCTGCCGAGGCGACGTCATCCGTCAGTTCACGCTAAGCTGATGCTAAAAGCTGCGCGTGGACCCCAGCAGGTAGAACATGCAACTAATTAAGTTTGTTCAATCTGGAGAAATTAGTGGGCGGACATCTGTTAGATCCAGAGTACGCAGTAGGTGTCATTTATACAGATTTAGATGCCACGCCCATGAAAGCTTATTTCTGTTTTTCCTTCTTCTTTCTGCTTGAAGGTCAGAACCCAAATTAGCAAATTACACAAGAAGCTACATCCGACCACCACGAAAGAGGCCACGAAAAAAAAAAAAAAAAAAAACACGTGGAGGTGCCAAAATGTGCAGTTCCTTTAATGACCACCGGGGGGCTCCAACGGTGAGTCCTCCTTGCGTTAGAATAAACACAGGCTGGTTCTGAAAGCGGTTCTGGTCTTCACATCCACGACCACAGGGTGAAGCGATATTCAACACCGGCCGACACCGATGACCGTAACCAGAACCACGAGGCTTCTCGATACCGGCGCATTAACGTTTCAGCACTCAGGAAGTTATTTTAGACATTAGAAGTAGAGTTGGGCACCGAAAAACGATTCCAAGTAGGAATTGGTTCCATCCGGTTCTGGAATCTTTTAGAAGATTTTTTGGTTCCTAAATGTCAGCGCTATTTTTTTTGTTTGTTTTTGTTTTGATTTACTGCACTAGTTTGTTGACGTTACACCGCCCGGCGTACTCGACTCCGTGCTAGTGGCGACGTCACGTCCGTCGCCGATGGGACTTCACTCGCCACAACATGGATCCCAAGAGACGCCGCTCTGGAGTTTGGCTGCATTTCAGTCCGGGAAATGACGGCTACCTGGCGCAACTCTTGCCTTCTCATATACAGTGGTAGCTTTACTTACGAATGTTTCTACATACGAAGTTTTCAGGTTACAAAACGCATCAACGGGAAATTATTGCCTCTAGTTACGAAAGAAATTTCAGAAAACAAAAGGCAAAAATACAGTAGCGCTGCTACTCGCAGCTCCCAGAGTTTACCAAACGTTAACATACTGCTGCTCTGCCATTGGCTATCGGCTAGCATCTTCCTGGCATCCCATTGGCTAGGAGGGCCCCTTGTCTGTATGAGCGTAACCCAGCAACCCAGGTAAACAAACAATTATTACCTCCGCCAAGGAGGTTATGTTTTTGTTGGCGTTTATCTGTCTGTTTCTGAAAGAGCAGATATGATCATCTTCCTAAACAAAAACTGTTGATTTGTTTTTTGTTGGGCAAAATGTATTTTGGAGGCCAACTGCCAACTGGAAGTTGTTTAACATTTATGCATATGTGCATGCTAGCATGTGGAAGAATAAAAATGGCCTGTTGCCTGTGTAAATGTGTCACAGTTTTTTTTTATAAAAAAATTCTACTGTTAGATAAGTCGCGATCTGTTGACCTACACATCAAAGAATCGGAATGGAGAATCGTTTTGAACAGGAATCGAAACAGAGAATCGGAATCGTTAAAATCCAAACGATGCCCAACCCTACTCGGGAAGTTATTTTAGACATTAGAGGAGTGGACAGGAGACAGCAGGACACAACAATTCACAACACCAGCTGTCCTCCGAACAGACTGAACTCAGATCAGCCTCACAGCTCCGTCCCTGTGAGACCCGTCGTACTCAGAAACCTCCAGAAAAAAAACCCGCCACCGGCCGCATCTGAGAGGCGGAGCTTTCAAGGCTCCAACAGCAGCCGGACTCATTTCCTCTCAGAGCGGGACGTCTGGAGTGTGTTTTAGTGTGTGAGCGTAAAGACAGAAAGAGAAATAGAGAGCGAGGATAAGAGGACATAAACCACGCCGGCCCGGCCATTTAATGTCTCCACAGCCCCAGGCCCGCGTTAATGGTGGTGTTGTACAACACATTACTGCGGCGCTGGCGCCCCGGGCAGACGATTACGCCGGTATTTAGTCCATCCACAACCCAGGCGGCCATCAGGGCACTTAGCAGCCTGACGGGGACGATGTGACAGGTCCTCTGCAGCCGGGGACCACACACCTGATGACAACCATCGTTCCTCCAGGTTATCTGAGATACCAGGCGTTCACCTCCAGAGGAACCATCCGGAAACACAGAAGTCCTGCGTGACTGCTGGTCCAAGTCCACGTTGAAACTGGAGCAACTGAGGCGAGGAGCTGGGAGACCATCAGGCAGATGGTTTACCACGAACAACGGCTACAGTGATCCCTCGCCAATTCGTGGTTTAAGTTCCACGGTTTTAGTTATTCACAGATTTTTCAGAAATATATAATTTTTTAAAATTTAAAAAATCGTGGAAACATCACAGGATGTTGTGCACGTTCTCTCACAGCGAAGAGATGCTGTGAGCCAGCCTGGTCCCTTTAAGAAGGTGGCCTTATGGGTAATGGTGTGGCCTTATGGGTAATGTAGTGTGTGTGTCGTGGGACGGCAGAATGAAAACAGGGTTAAATGTAGAGATGCGCGGTTGAACCGCGCACCCGCGGGCGGAGCGGATAATCCGCATATCGGGCGGATGACTCGTCAAAAATTAATACTTTAATTAAATTCGGGCGGGTTGCGGTTGAAGCACTCAAATAATAATAATAAGAAAAAATATTTTACATATTATTAAAAAGGACGGCGGGTCGGTTCGGTTTTGAAAATTGGTGAAAAAACGTTCCTGCAAATGGATAGCGGGCGGATAGAGATTTTAAGAAGCGGTTGCGGCTTAAAATATACGTCATCCGCGCATCTCTAGTTAGATGAAAAGTGTAGTGAGCATCAACAGCAGCCCAGCGTGTATAGATTTACATTCTCTGTTAACCGACAGGAGCCCAACAATACAACCTGTGTGATGTTACAAGTTCCTGCAGAGAAAACCAGACTTTTTCTTTTGTTGTTGTTAGCGTGTTAGCCGCTAATTACGAGCCAAAAATAGCACAATAGCAGCGGTTTCTTTACTACGGTTCAGAGACCAGTTGAGCCTTTGTCTTGTTTCACTGCAGTGTCTTCGCTACTTTTTTGGGGTTTTTAAACATACTTTAAACACATTATTGAGGCTCGGGGGACTCCGGCTCCAGTTCGCGGATTTTGATTTACGCGCGGGTGGGGGAGAGATCCCCGTTAACTGCGAAAAATAAGCGATCACTGTATTATACAACTGAATTTGTCACGAATTGATAGTTAACGATTTAAGGAGGGAAAAAAACTGAAGATATCAGACCCGAGCACCACACAGGGGAGCTACGTCCGCTAACAGTAGCCTCCAAGAAAAACAACAGGACCAGGAATCCCAAGTCTCCTTCAGAAGATCCGTTTCTAAAACAGCACAATGTGATCGTATATGAGCTGGTTTGTTCTGACCAGAAACTGCTGGTCCTTCACATCGAGAGGATCCAGTCACGGTTGAATTGGTTTGGACGCCTTCCTGGGGAGGTAAATCTGGACACGTCCAAACAGATAAAGATACCAGGACACGCTGGAGAGATGACGTCTCTCCACTAGAAGAGGTGGACGGGGAGAAGGAGGTGTGGATCTCTGGGAACTCTGGGTAGCGGGAGGTCTCTGACATCAACCAGGTTTCTGTCACAGTTTTGGCGCGAAACTTGAATAATATCTTAACATAAAAGCACACTCGTGTTGTGAAGAGACAATTTCACATCTCAGCTCCAAGAATGACGATGAATGATGGACGTCCAATGAAGACCCCAGACGGACGGATGAAGGAGCACCTCTGCACTCCAGATGTTGATGAGTTTCCATCTGCGCCTTCTCCTGAGTCCGTCTGTGACATCATCACCGCAGCTGCCCGGAGGCGACAAACACAACACTGACGTGCACCGCTGATGACCTCCAGTCGGTCGGACCATCCCAGTCCTCATCTCCAACGACCATCTCTCTCTGCTTCAGACTCAGAGACGAGGATCCTCTTTCAAGATGATCGAGTGTCCACCGTGTCCCAGCGTCTCCAGACCTCCGACCACCTCCACGGTTCCTCGGTTTTCTCAACGTGGATGACTCGTGGACAGCAGCGAGTCAGACAGTTTAAAGTCCGGCTGATGGAAACTCACCTACAGAGAGTTCACTAACAACGCCAGCATGTTTTAAATGTGGTCTCAATTAGCGGTGCACGATAACTATAGTTATCGGGCCGATAACAAGAAATTATGACGTCATCCCGATAACTGCGATATCACGACGAATAGCCCCGATAACATTTATATTTCTGTCAACACAGCAGTGCCTCGCTCCCTCTGAGCCTTGAATGACCAGCAGTGAATGTTATGTTCAAGTGACGTCGGCATAATCAGAAAAATGATTACTCAATCAGGAAAATCAAGAATACCCCCTCATGCCAGAAAACAACTCGTTAACTCGGTCATAATTTTAGTAGTTGCTAACTTGAATTGATATTTGCAGTATTTTCCCACATGTTACACATAAAAAAAAGAAAAAATAGAAAAGGCTGAAAAAGAAAACGACTAGCAAACGAGGGAACGTTGGAATTTACGTTACACCTTGAATGCAGCCTGCAGCACAGCGCTGATCACAACAAACATGGCGGCGTGAAACTTCGTTAGAGTTTCAGAAGAAGATAGTTTGGTGGTTATTTGTGACGAATCCTCCGAGTGAATTCTACGAGGAGGGAAGCACAAGCTTTAATACGTAAAACCTGATCAGCCACCTACAACATAACAATCACTTCCATGGAGTTTTGAAATCACGCTAACGTGAGCTAACGGAAGCTAACGGAAGCTAATGCTAATGTTTGCAAGCTAGCAGCAGTCTCTCCTCTCCCTCATTCCTCTCATCTAAAGCTTCCATGAGATTAAAAAATAAAAAACAAAAACTACTGAACCTCATTTACTTTAATTAAAGGTATTAATTTAAATGGAACCACAAGCCAAAATCCTTTAAATGTTAATCTTTTTCAGTTTGTAATTTTGATGCATGTATTTCCTTTAGTTCAAGGAGCCTTTATTTTTTTATATCAGTCAGTAATGAACCTTATTTAAGTTAATGTGAGATATCAAATAGGTTTGTTTGATAGCTTTATGAAAATGTTTGAGAGGCTTGTCAATAGTTTTTTTTATTGTAAAAAATAAATATCTGTTCATTTAAAAAGTCAAAACTATTTTTGATTTTGTTCATAGTATTGATGTAATGATCTTAGGTATATGTGTGTGTTATCGGTATCGGCCCTAGTCTCAATTAACCTGATCAAAGTCGACAGAACGGATGAACAGTTTCACGTCCACAATGAAGCAGGCGAACTGAAAACCAACATGCTGTAGTTTTAACCGGGACTGAAGCGTCTCAGGAGAAGACATGTCTCCCATCCTGGACGGTTTAATGGAGTCCAGCTCAGCTCTGTAATACCAAGTAAACCAGCTCTGCTGCTACACCTGAAACAGCACTTCCTGTGAAAAGGTCACCTCTCAGCTTTGTGTTCCAGCGGCGATACGTCCAGAAGACCGAGGGGCCTTTCTGACAGCCGTAATGTGATCTGGGAGCAGGTAAAACTCACTTTATACCCGAAACAAAGAAACTTACCGACGCCAGCCTCTCTCTTTATGTTTTCTTTTCTTTTTTTTTTTTTTTTACAGCTTATTTTTCAGGGGGAGAGGCGACAGACTTTATACGCAGTAACTCACTTCGGCGTACAGTACAGTATGGATTGAAGAGAGGAAAATCAATAGAATATCATCGAGAAAGATAGTAATGGATTTCTAACTTAATGGGCTCACACGGGTCTATCGATTAACGGGATTAACATCTGCAATACCTCAACAATCTGATTTGCATTTAAATGAGTGTACGTTCCGCGCTGACACCAATATAACAAAACAGACAAATGTATAGCCGGCGCCGCGCCGCTCGATTGTGACTTTAATATAAATCTGTTTTTTTTCTGTTAAAACAAACAGAGACGTGGGCGAGGGGGGGGAAAGTTCTCGGTGCTGACGGCTCGAAAACTTTCAACAGTTGTGAATTTCGAAGCCCAGACAAGGACGAAAAAGAAAGAAGGGAACATAAACACTGACGGATTCGGGATGCAGCCGCCGCCCGTAAGACTGAAGCCGCCATAACTCTTCCTGGGGGGGTGGGGGGGGGGGGCTCCGCTGGTTAGATCCCGGCGAGGCGGGTGTTTGTGGAGACACAGTGTGAGTGTCTCTGTTTGTGTATATGTGGATGGGAGGAGGAGGAGATGGGGGGGGGGGGTTGATGGACTGCACTGTCACCTCCCGCCCAGCGATTTACAGCGGCGGGGCTGCTGACGAGCGCGGGGCCGTAAACAGGCCAGCCGGGGGCGTATTTCACAGAGAGCTGGCTTTTATGAAGAACACCGGGACGGCTCGGCCCACAGCTCCGCCTGGACCGCCGTGACGGATGGAGAAAGACGCATGACAAGCTTCATCATTGTTTGTAAATCTTAACTGTTCCCGCTCACTAACTCCAGAAGGCAATTTTGCGGAGACAGCGGGGCTGGCGGGGGGGGGGGGAGGGAGGGGGGGCGAAGAGCGGGGAGCGGGAGGAGGAGGAGGAGGAAGACGAGGAGGAGGAGGAGGAGAAAGGACAGCGTGGCACTCCTGAAGGTTATTTGGATCTCTGTATTTGGCCAAATGATTAGTCTTATCCTGGGAGGGAGATAAATCTGACATGGCTCTGCTGGCAGGGGGGGGGGGGGGGGGGGGGGGGGGGGGGGGGGGGGGGGGGGGGGGGGGGGGGGGGCTGAGAGCTCACAGTCTGATTCAGAGCCACAAGATCCAAACGCAACCATTAAGGACAACAAGATCCTGCACCTGAGCCAACCTGGAGGTTCACCTGTGAATTCATGACCATCAACATGACTGAACATTTAACCCTTACATTAAAAACATTAGGGATGCACGATAACTGTTCTTTAAAACCGATAACTTTCAGCTCCTAAAGGCCGATACTGATAACCGATAACACACACATATACCTAAGATCATTACATCAATACTATGAACAAAATCAAAAATAGTTTGGGCTCTTTAAATGAACAGATATTTATTTTTTTCCATTGAAAAACTATTGACAAACCTCTCAAACATTTTCTTAAATCTATCAAACAAACCTATTTGATATCTCACATTAACTTAAATAAGGTTCATTACTGACTGATATAAAAAATAAAGGCTCCTTGAACTGATGGAAATACATGCATCAGAATTACTAAACTGAAAAGGATTAACATTTAAAGCAGTGATTCCCAAAGTGTGGGCCGCGGCCCCCTGGTGGGCCGTCGTGGTACTGCAGGTGGGCCGTGAGAGGTCATTAAAAATAGACAAATATGTTTTAAATCCTCAATTTAAAAAAAAAAAAAAAGGTTTTAATTACTGTAAAATATTTATTAAGTGATTTAAAAAATATTTAGAAATAATAAAACAAACCAACTGAGTGTTATTCTACTGTCATCTTAATATGACACATGTCACCTTATGTGTTGACCCCTTCACATTATTATTGGAATGTAGCTTCTAGTCTTGTATGTTGATCACAGTGGTGATTAAAGGTTTGAGTGGGCGGCAGAGATTTTTCACATTTCAAATTAGGCCTTAATATTCTGAAGTTTGGGAATGGCTGATTTAAAGGATTTTGACTTGTGGTTCCATTGAAAATAATATCTTTAATTAAAGCAAAGGAGGTTCAGTGATTTTTTGTTTTTTTTTTTTATCTCATGGAAGCTTTAGATGAGAGAGATGATGGACAGGGAGGGGAGGAGGCTGCTGCTGGCTTGCACATGTTAGCATTAGCTTCCATTAGCTCACGTTAGCATGATTTCAAAACTCCATGGAAGTGATTGTTATGTTGTAGGTGGCTGATCAGGTTTTACGTATTAAAGCTTGTGCTTCCCTCCTCGTAGAATTCACTCGGAGGATTCGTCACAAATAACCACCAAACTATCTTCTTCTGAAACTTTAACGAAGTTCCACGCCGCCATGTTTGTTGTGATCAGCGCTGTGCTGCAGGCTGCATTCAAGGTGTAACGTAAATTCCCATGTCCCCTCGTTTGCTAGTCGTTCTTTCAGCCTTTTTTATTTTTTTATTTTTTATGTGTAACATGTGGGAAAATACTGCGAATATCAATTCAAGTCAGCAACTACTAAAATTATCACCGAGTTAACGAGTTGTTTTCTGGCATGAGGGGGTATTCTTGATTTTCCTGATTGAGAAATCGTTTTTCTGATTATGCCGACGTCACTTGAACATAACATTCACTGCCGGTCATTCAAGGCTCAGAGGGAGTGAGGCACTGCTGTGTTGACAGAAATATAAATGTTATCGGGGCTATTCGTCGTGATATCGGACTTATCGGAATGACGTCATAATTTCCTGTTATCGGCCCGATAGTTATCGTGCACCCCTAAAATTAATGGGCGGAGAATTCCTCAAGCTGTTAGATAATCACAGATGATTCTTCTGCCCCTCAGACATTAAAGTTAACGGGTCCAGCATCGTCCCCTGATGGACTGGCGACCGGTCCAGGGCGTCGCCGTGACCTCCATAAACGGATGTGTGTGATGGACGGACGGGTGGCTTCCTCTAAAACGTCTCCTGTGACTGCGACGTTAAAACTGAGTAAATGTTCATCCTCACATCCTAATTTACATCTTCACATCCAACAAAAACAAAGAATGAATCAGGAAAACAGTCAAAAGATGAGCCGACAGCGACTGAGAGGAAGGTGAACGAACACGGTTGCTGACGGCTTTTCTACAACGTACCGACTCTGATCTGAGCCGAGAAACGTCAGAAACACCACCTCCACCTGGACAGACACATGACGGCATCAAAAAATAAGAAAAAAAAAAAACAAAAACCAGCAGTAACCTGTGTTACAGCAAAAAAAAGGTGTTTGAACTTAAAGCTCTTTATTCTGAGAGCTGAGAAATCAACGTGAGGGCTCAGGACGTCGGTTTTCTCAGGTGCTTCTCAGGTGTTTCTCAGGTGGGGCCACAGCCAGCGTGGGGACCACCTGCTGAGAGGGCTGTTGTCTTGTAATGGAGCGTGGCCCCTTCACAGCGCTGGGGGCCGAGGCGGGACCCTCACAGCAGAGGAGCAGGTGAAAGTCATAAACAAACACCGGTACGAGGGAGATGCTGGTAGTGTTTTCAGTGGGACACTGATGTGCTGCTGATGCTCCTCCCCTACGGCCTTTTTAAAATGAGTAAACATTCAGCTTCTAATTCCTGAAACAGAAAATAAACTCTCTGTTTTTCCTGAATTCAGGTAGAGAAAGAGTTCAGCTGGCTGGGCTACATGTTAATACTGCCGTGCACATCCACCACATGAACTGAAATGTCTTATAATGTCCCTCTGTATTACGAAACCAGTAACAGAAAGTCTTCTGGGGGATGCCTTATGACGCCTTTGCACAGCTGCTTGGTGTTTCAAAGTTGTTTTTTTCAGGTGGGAATGGTCTTTCCAGGATTTCAGCTGAGCTCTTCTTGTCTGTTTGGTGTTCCACGTGTTCGCTGTACCATCGTGGGAGTGAATCAAAAAGTAGGGGTGCACGATAACTATCAGGCCGATAACAGGAAATTATGACGTCATCCCGATAACTCAGATATCACAACAAATAGCCCCGATAACATATATATTTTTGTCAACACGGCAGTGTCTCGCTCCCTCTGAGCCTTGAATAACCGGCAGTGAATGTTATGTTCAAGTAACGTCGGCATAATCAGAAAAACGATTTCTCAATCAGGAAAATCAAGAATACCCCCTCATGCCAGAAAACAACTCGTTAACTCGGTCATAATTTTGGTAGTTGCTGACTTGAATTGATATTCACAGTATTTCCTCTCATATTACACATTAAAAAAGACAAAAATAGAAAAGGCTGAAAGAACGACTAGCAAACGAGGGAACGAAGGAATTTATGTTACACCTTGAATGCAGCATTGCGGAAAAGTGCACTAATAAACAAGTTTTTTTTCAGTTTTGAAATCACGCTAATGTGAGCTAATGCTAACGTGCGCAAGCCAGCAGGAGTCTCTCCTCTCCCTCATTCCTCTCATCTAAAGCTTCCATGAGATTAAAAAACAAAAAAAATCACTGAACCTCATTTACTTCAATTAAAGGTATTAATTTAAATGGAACCACAAGCCAAAATCCTTTAAATGTTAATCTTTTTCATTTAGTAATTCTGATGCATGTATTTCCATCAGTTCAAGGAGCCTTTATTTTTTATATCAGTCAGTAATGAACCTTATTTAAGTTAATGTGAGATATCAAATAGGTTTGTTTGATAGCTTTACAAAGATGTTTGAGAGGCTTGACAATAGTTTTTCATTGGAAAAAAATAAATATCTGTTCATTTAAAGAGTCCAAACTGTTTTTGGATTTTGTTCATAGTATTGATGTAATGATCTTAGGTATATGTGTGTGTTATCGGTATCGGTCTTTAGGAGCTGAAAGTTATCGGTATCGGTGCATCCCTATCAAGAAAGGCTCGGATACCTGCCCCTGGTACCACGACTGCTGTTCAGGAAGAAGTTAACCTGCAGGGACTCGGACTCTAAGCGAATCAGCAGCGTGGAGGATTTAAAAAGTTAAGTCTCTTGGGGATTAGAGTACCCTCACATGCATGAAACAAAACCTCTCTTGACCGGCCGTGGAAGGATTTTTAAACAGGTAATTTTCCAACGTCGTCTCAGCCTGAGTTAATCCTTCATAAGACCACGTAAAAGTAAACTCAGTTGGGTTACTCACAGCTGGACTGTCATTGATGTAAAACGTCATAGACTGGCGTCGCACCAGACGCGACTGAGCACCACGTAACTTCACCTGCAGCTAAAAAAAAAGAATAAATAAAACAACCATCCTCCTTCGTCCTGACGCCTTCCACGCCCTCTTCAAACCTCCAAAAGCTTCTCCAGGGGTGATAGTAAAAAAAAATCCTGAGCCTGAGCTTTTTTTCCCTGGGAGGTAAGCGAGCCCCTAAGCCAAGATATATGCCCCGATTAACACAATTGTCATTTTTTGTCCACTTAAAGTGTAAGTCTGGTGTAAATTGACCCATGGTCCTGTTGTTCAAGCTCACCACATGCAGCCCATAGAAAACAGAATGAGACAATCGTACAACATAGGCCAAGGGTGTGATTCCCTGGGACAACATTTTGATAAAAAGTTCATTAAATTGAATATTCTGATGACTTTTGTAGATTTTCCCAGACATGAGATGAACAAACCCATACCAAGCCATATTACAGTAGCATCTTAATTGTGGAGAGCATCAGAGCTCTTGGGACCCTGGGCCTGGTAGGCCTGTTCAGTAATCCATCCCTGCTTTTAACTAGTCACTTACCTGCATGCATATTGCTTGTATAGCACACTGATACTACGGATACTACAGCCATACTAAAAAAGGTCAATGGGTGACAATTATAATACTCAAAAGTAAACTAGAAATTGAATGAATCAATGAATATTGGATTTGTTTACAGTATGGATTAGGAGCCAAACCATTGACAAAAGGGCATGAGCAAGGAGACATTCAATTTTCTGAAAAATATGCACCATTTATTCTAAATATTTTTTGAAACAGCTACAGTGCAACAAACAAGTGAAATTAAGAGAACAATAAGTCGCAAGCATTAAAGTGCTTCAAGACAATTTGATATTAAGAGAACTATAAGTAGCAATCATTTAAAGTGCTTCAAGGAAAAAAAAAAAAACAATGAGAAATAAATAAAATAAAATAAAAAATAAAAAATAAGCAAATACTGTTTACTACACAAAACCTTACACAACACTCAACATTTGTTCATTCAAAATAAGTTGCTATTAAACTGTAAGTTC
The DNA here is from genome assembly GCA_018398805.1 of Hirundichthys speculiger. Taxonomy (NCBI): domain Eukaryota; kingdom Metazoa; phylum Chordata; class Actinopteri; order Beloniformes; family Exocoetidae; genus Hirundichthys; species Hirundichthys speculiger. The sequence continues at coordinate 101,632 of JAGFBZ010000768.1, read as the reverse complement.
AGTATAAATTGACCCATAGCCCTGTTGTATAAGCTCACCACATGCAGCCCACACACAAAAAATAATGAGACAATTTGAGACAACATAGGCCAAGTTATGTACAGGCTGCTTAAAGCAGACCCATAACTTTGATTTTAGGGTTGGGCGGTATTACGGTATCAGTTTCAATACCGTCTTAAAATGCAATGAATGATTTCTGTGGTTTAAAGTTTTAGTTTCTCTCCTGTATCGCTGTGTGTACTGCGTGTTCTGCTTTATTTACCGTTTATTCATGTTCGCTTGCAGCTGATCTCGGTTTTGACTCGTCCTGTTAAGGTACTGACGATGAAAACAACACTTCCTGAGCTTGCTGCTTCAAAATAAAAGCTTGTAATTAAACTAATAATGTTGGACTTTTATGTTGAAGAATTTATAGGAAGTAAAACGTCCCGCATCAGACACTTTTACTGTAAAGCGTTTTTTCAGCGCTGCAGGAGACAGGCTGCAGGCAGCTGCAGCAGAGAAGGAACAGATAAAACTACAGTGAAAAGCAAGAAATACACAAATAAATAACAACTGTAGTTGAGCCAACTTTATACTGAAGCACTGAACTGCTGTTTCGAGGTAAACTCGCCTTTTTTTTCCGGCGTAAAGTCCCGCGGCGGCGCACATAATGGGGACGCCTGTTTTGACGGGCGGCGTCCGCCGGTGGTGTTTGTTCGCCTTAATAGTCGCGGGAAACGGTATACCCCGGTAAAATGTGAGGGACGTTTGACGGTATCAAAATTTGGATACCGCCCAAGCCTACCTGATTTTTTTTATTTTTTTCTCGCAAACACCTCGGTATGCCGGAAATCCGGCGTGACGCCGGAGCGCTATCACCCCTGCTTCTCGCTGAGCACGTTAAGCGATGCGCACAATCTGATTTGCCCACATTCATCGGTACCAAAGGGAGCGTAAAATCTAGGCGAGATCCAGCGGCTACGCTGCGCCGACAGCTTCATCAGATTTGTGGAGGAGAGAGCCGCGAGATCATCTACTTCATATTCTTTTTGGAGATGTGTTGCTTCAGAGCCGATATACTGTCATGTGAAACAAGTAAGTGAACCCTCTTTTAAGAGGCTGACGGTAAAGCGGGGACGGCCGCCTGAGACGTCGGCGCAGCAGCAGTTAAGACACGCCCACATTCAAAGCTCTGCATCCGCAGTAAAACAGCACAGTAAAAAAAAGTACAGTAAAAGTAAAAATGAAATTTTATGACACTCCTCTGACTCGAGTGCAAGCCTCCCTTCAGTGTCCCGTTGATAAAGTCTGGGTAAAACTTTATGGAGCCTGAGAAGAGCCTGGATATGTGCGTGTTCGTGCTTGTGTCACTCACGGGCCGCCGTGGCGTCGGAGCAGCCGCCGTTGTCGTCCAGGCCGAAGAACGGCGCCACGCAGCCGGCGGAGCCCAGGCCCTGGGTCAGGTAGGTGGCGCCGGGGTAGTAGGAGTGCATGCGGTACTGAGAGGACACGTTGTGGCTGGACAGGCGGCCGTCACCGTGCGGCATCTGCTTCAAGGAAAAAAGATTTAAAAAAAAAAAAAAAGGTTTAATAATGATGCAGAGCAAACATAACCAGCCTCCTGATGAAAATTCACTGCTTTTCTTTATAATCGTCTCTGCAGGCGTCAGCGTTTAACAAACGAAGGAGGAAGGATCCACATCAGGCATCAGCAACATTTTTCCACAGTCATTATCTATTTAACAAAAATGAAACAAAAAAAGAGAAAGAATACAATCATGTGGGCAACACTAGGTACCCCCACGACTCCACAGGATCTGGATCCATCAGCAGCAGTAGCTGAGTACCAGTTTCTAAACCTCAACGGTGTCTCTCGTGGTTCTGGAGGAGTTCTGGAAGAGTTCTGGTCCGTTCTCCTCCACAGCAAGGTTATTATCGTTAACGAAAACAAACGAAATAACGAAAACTAGAATTGAAAAAACATTTTTCCTTAACTGAAATAAAACAAAAACTAACTGAAACTGTATTATGTGTTTATAAAACGAACTAAAATTAACTATAATAATATCAAGAATAGGGGTGTGAAAAAAAAAAAAGATTTGGCGATATATCGCGATATTTGGCCGCCTGCTATAATATCAATTTTTCAGCTCCTAATATCGATTTTTTAGGAAAAATCATTTATTCACTTAAATGTGCAAAAACACCAATAATAAACAATAAATAGGTTGTTTTGAAGCAAATAGTTTTGACTCAATTTGTCCTCTGAATGATCAATATCATCTGATGAACATATACAGCAACTTGATTTTTCATCTCCACTTTTCATTTAGATATTAACTGGGTAGAATATCGCAATATATATCGTGATATCGTAATGCGAGGTCCTTGCCAATACTCCAGCTCCTGTTTTTACTTCTGCGTCAAGCTCAGCCTGGAGGACCAGGCTCCGCCCCGCGGCGACATCACAGAGGGTTTGTCCAGTTCTTCTTGTCCAGTTTATGTTCAAACTAAAGGAAAAATCCAAAAGTTAGTTGTTGTGGGAAACGAGGATGCAGAGGACAAGGTTAGATGGAGGCAGGTGATTGGACGAGGAGACCCCGATGGGAACAGCCGAGAGGAAGAGAAGATAGAGGTCTTCACGGGTCCACTTTCATGGACCCGAACCTGAATGGACCCGTGACAATTCGACCCGAAACCGACCCGACCAGAGCTATTATCATAAGTCCGGGAGTCCAAACCTGAATAGACCCGGAACCGACTTGACCCGATTCTTTAATTTCTGACCACGAACCGAACCGAGTTACCTGAATAGAACCGAGACTATCCAGCCCATAGTTGCTCATGTTAAAGTTGTCTAGCGTTAAATAAAAAAAATTTTAAACTTTTTTAAATAAAACTTGATTTTCTTACCTAAAGTTGTCTTCTTCTACCGGTTCAGTTGCTACATAGGCTACGTGATGTAAACAACAATAAATCCACGTCGTTATTTTCTTTGTGGATACAGATGCTATTGGTAGCAACTGCTAACGCTAATAGCCTACACCGGTCAGGACGTGTGGTAAATATGTTCTGTCATCCAGCGTTGTCATGTTGGCGATCCGTTGTGCTTTACAAAACTAATAACACGCTACGGCAACACGATTGTTTCATGACAACACGCCACGTTAATGAATAATTAATTAAACTGCCCCGAGTCCTGACATTAGCTGCCACCGCTAATATCTTTACCTCTCTGGAGTAAACGTGGACCCAGCCTGTCAGAGAGCACCGACCGGACCCGAGACTAACTGTACCGATTCAGACCCGAACCTGGAGTCACGTCTTTTGAATGAACCTGAGACCCGATTCGGGTCGGAACCTCGGGTTTTCGGGTTGCCAGGTTGTTCTGAAGACCTCTAGAGGAAGATCCATTAAATCAGGCCCTTGTCTTCAGTCCTGGATCAGATGGCTCTGCAGCAGAACCGGGTAGTTTTACTTCACTCTGAGCTAAAACATTACCAGCTGGAGAGATAATAAATAATAACTGATGAATGAAGCAAACTCTTCTGTTTCTGCCTGCGACGGCTGGATACGAACCTGCTGTCTGCTGGAAAACAAAACAGGAAAAACCCACATGCCCTTTGTGAGCAGATTCCAGTAATCCAGTGTGGTTTGGGCCTGTGTGAGTCCTGGGAGCCTCCAGTCCAATCTCTGTTGTATTTTTCACAGCCCAATACAGGAGCTGAGTGTAGCTTAAATAACAGTTTATAAAGCTGTCCCCGAGCTGATGGTGTGGACAATACAGGTGACATATTACAGGCTGACAGAAATCAAATTCCATAAAAATGAAATTGAAAACCCTCAGCGAGGCGGCTCTGCTGCTGAGTAGACAGCTTGTTTTAAAGTTTTCAGGGGGCCTGGAGGAGAGGCGGCCCCCCGCGTTGTTGCAGCTCGTCCCAAAAATCAAACACTGATAATTTCCCATCGGCGCGTCTTACCGGCGAGTTAACCCGCGACTATCCGACCACCGCCAGCTTTCAGGGGGTTTTTACGGCCGGGTCGTACCGGCGACACTGCCATTTTAGAAAATATTCGAGTGCGGATTCAGAAAGGAGAGAAACTCAACTATTTTATATTGTTATATTTCAAAACTATTGTTTTGAAATAGTTAGTTTTAGTTTAGTTTTTATTAGTTTCAGTGTTACTTTTAGTTTTATTTTGTAAATTAGGGTTGTAATTTTGGTTTGAGTGAAGCACTGAATTTTTTGAAGGCTATCGAATCACATAGTCGTGTTTACATTCTGGTCTCAATAAACATATTTATCAATGCATCTTCCCGCTTGTGGTGTTCCTGCATATTTACTGATCAGCAGCTATCTGGTCTCCATGGAAACAGTCCATTATAGTTGCTGTTTTCTCCCGTTCCTTCCCAACGCTGACTGGCCTGCAGCTGTAGCTTCTCTTTCCAGGGGGCTAGCTTAGGCTAGTTTATCCATGTAGTCTTGGTTAGCCTTCCTAGATAAGTTAGCTTAGGCTAGCTTATCCAGCTAGTCTTGGTTAGCCTTCTTTCCAGGGGGCTAGCTTAGACTAGCTTATCCAGCTAGTCTTGGTTAGCCTTCTTGTGTGAGCTTTTCAAATGGACTTTCAGATTCGTGGGTTTTTTTTTCTCCTTTAGAAGTATTCCACACATTGTATCACCTGCTTCTACAACAAGACACTTATTTTTATTGTTAACACAGTCATAGTCAAAGAAATCCCAAATAGGACTGAGACGCTTTCTCCCAACTTTTGCTGAAGCCATCACTGCTGATCACTTTTTATTTATTTATTTTTTTGCGGTTGTAGTTGTACGCGGAGCGAAGTTAATAGATTTCAAATGTTTATGAGGGCAAAAAAATAACAAACATGAAAACCAATGACGTTCTTGATTAGGGGTGAGTATTGGCAAGGACTTTGCAATATGATACGTATCATGATACTTGGGTCACGATACGATATTATAGCGATGCTGCGATATATTGGGATATCGCGATATACTGCGATATTCTACCCAGTTAATATCAAAATTAAAAGTAGAGATGATTCGGGCGGCCGAATATCGCGATATATCACCAAATCGATTTTTTTTTCACACCCCTAGTGGTCAGCAGAGGAACTGGATGTTGTGGGTCTGGCAGCTCGGATGAAGACCCTGAGTTTGTGAGGGGATTTAGATACTGGCGTCCATGGAGACGCATCAGATGAGACAGAGTCTTAACAGGAATCGGTTCACCTTCTACCTTTGTCTTCTACCTGTGACTGTTTTCTCTTTCCACGACCCCACTCGTTAGCAGGTAAAGCATATTTTCTTAACAATCTGGCACTTTTCAGCTGTCGGCAAAAACCATGAGGTCAACCGCAACCACGCAAACACCTCCACAAATCCACAGCAGCTCCAGTGAGCCTCTCCTGGAGGAAACCTCTTTACCGCCCTGAAAGGGCCCGTCGTCTTATCTGGCACCATCTCCTGTCTGGAAGCTCCACACCACCCTCATATTATCAGCATCCACCTGCATGGCAGCCAAGCACCACGGCAGAGAGGAGAGAACGAGGCAGATGGGACGGCGCTGATAACGACCGCATTGTTTCCTCCGGGAGGCTCCATGCTGTGAGGAAGATTAGCTCGAGCCCTCCAGATCACTAACAGCGGATTAACTTGGTGGTTTAGAGACTTTTTAACGGTGAAAAGTTGACGGGTGACACGGCTGTGGATAAATGTGTGCTTTAATTTCCTAACTGGGTCTCGACAGGCTGCGACGGACATCGAGGAGCGTCAGAAACCTGCAGGCGTCGTCTCACAGAGGCCCCGCCTCCACCATCCCTGCCAGCCAATAGGAACACACACGTGGAGTGACGAGAGCGTCGGCGCGTTCGCACAGGACAGCGGCGGCATCAGCACATGGACATGGACAACCTGAGACGGGCGCGATGACGTCTGCTTCTGTCGTAGCTGCGATTCGGCGTTGGTTCAGTCACACGGTCAGCGGTTGGGTGGTAACTGGTGAGGCGGTTCACGCTCCAGCCGGTCACCAGGATGTTCCACCCATCTGCCCAGTTTCAGACCAGCTGGGTTTCAACCACATCCTGGGCTTCAAACCCAGTCTTCAGAAACCTTCGGGGTGACGTCAGAGTGGTCCATCCCGTTCACGCGCATGTCTTTGACGCCCGTCTCTGCTTCTATCTCCGGATAAACTTCTTTCTTGGACAGTTTTGTTCCAAATCACTCGACACACATGGATGTTGAAGGGGACAGCTTCATTTGAGGTCCCGACATCCAGATAGCAGGGTTATAATAGTTTAGGATTTTCCATTAGTTTTAGTTTTTATTTAGTTTTTAGTTTAGTTTTTCCAAATTCAGTTAGTTTTAATTTGTTTTCAGAGCAGTTTTGCTAGTTTTTATTCGTTTTTGTTTCGAAATACTTAGTTTTAGTTTAGTTTTTATTAGTTTCAGTGTTGGTTTAAGTTTTACTTTGTAAATTAGGGTTGTAATTTTGGTTCGAGTGAAGCACCAAACTTTTTAAAGGCTACTGAAAACTGCGAGGAAACTTTATACTTTATAAAAAGAGTTTCAGAGTCCTGTGATGTCACACAGTTTTCTGTAAAGTGATTTAAAGCTAAACAAAGGCCGTAGGGTACCATGAAATGGTGCTTTTTTTAACCACTAGGTGGCAGTGACACTTTGCATTTGGGGATTTTTGCAAACGCGACCACTTCCATCTAATCTAAAGAAAGCAACAAGCTAAAACATGCAGATCATTCTGGAATAACTGGATGAAGACACCCGCCTGGAGAAGACTCCAAAGCCCCGGATGTTCCGGGTACTCGGGTCGCCTCCACCAGTGGTCTGGACTCCAGAGCAGGGTTATAATAGTTTTGGATTTTCCATTAGTTTTAGTTTTTATTTAGTTTTTAGTTTAGTTTTTCCAAATTCAGTTAGTTTTAATTTGTTTTTAGAGCAGTTTTGCTAGTTTTTATTCATTTTTGTTTTGAAATACTTAGTTTTAGTTTAGTTTTTATTAGTTTAAGTGTTAGTTTTATTTTGTAAATTAGGGTTGTAATTTTGGTTGGAGTGAAGCACTGAAATTTTTTAAGGCTATCGAATCACATAGTCGTGTTTATATTCTGGTCTCAATAAACATATTTATCAATGCGTCTTCCCGCTTGTGGTGTTCCTGCGTATTTACTGACCAGCAGCTATCTGGTCTCCATGGAAACAGTCCATTATAGTTGCTGTTTTCTCCCGTTCCTTCCCAACGCTGACTGGCCTGCAGCTGTAGCTTATTTTTCCAGGGGGCTAGCTTAGGCTAGCTTATCCAGCTAGTCTTGGTTAGCTTCTCTTTCCAGGGGGCTATCTTAGGCTAGCTTATCCAGCTAGTCTTGGTTAGCCTTCTTGTGTGAGCTTTTCAAATGGACTTTCAGATTCGTGGGTTTTTTTCTCCTTCAGAAGTATTCCACACATTGTATCACCTGCTTTTACAACAAGGCACTTATTTTTATCGTTAACACAGTCATAGTCAAAGAAATCCCAAATAGGACTGAGACGCTTTATGCCAACTTTTGCCGCAGCCATCACTGCTCATCACTTTTTTTTTTTTTTTTGCGGTTGTTGTTGTACGGCGGAGCGAAGTTAATCGATTTCAAACGTTTGAGGAAAAAAAAATACAAACACAAAAACAACATTATTATAGTTCTTTTTTTTTTTTAAACACATACAGTTTCAGTTAGTTATTGTTTTTTTAAAACTCGTTTTTATTTTATTTCAGTTAACGAAAAAGTTTTTTCAATTCTAGTTTTCGTTATTTCGTTCGTTTTCGTTAACGATAATAACCTTGCCACAGAGCAGATGCCATCACAGCCGGGGGAGAAACCCAGACGTACTGTCGGACCTGAAGCGCTCTTTGGCTGCGTTACGATAAGAGTCCAGTTTTCTAGCTTCTGTTTGTGGGGCTAAAACTTTACCCTCATGTGATCAGCTCTCAGCTGAGGAAAACAAAAGCAACAACGCCTCTTCCTGGCTGACAGCTTCACGCGGAAAATCATAAATCACAGAGGAAGATGGCTAAATTATGCTAAAGAGTGCTAACTGATTAGCATTAATGTGCTCACTTTCCGCCTCGGGCGCTGAGGCGTGGCCGTTTGTTCTTCCGTCGACAGACAATACCATTAACCTTTGCAATTCAGCCTCCGCCGCGCGCCTGCAAGATGGCGGAGGCAGTGACCCCAAAACTGGATGTTGCCACTGGGACGGGTGGGGGGGCTGAACGGAGGGGGCGGGGGTGGACAAATGTGGCCCATCAAAAACAAAGCACACCATCAGAGATCAGCGGAGAGTTATAGGTGCAATCTTCATCCTCTTTGATACACTGAGAGATACAGCGGAGCATCAATCAGGGCGGAGATACAGACGGACGGATGAAGAAGCGCCGCTGTGATGTCAGTCGCCCTCCCTCCAGTAACTCCGTCAGGCCCTAAGTGCTGCCATTTAAATAGACGCTCACGTATGGAACTAAAACAGATGTCCAACGTTGGGATGCGACCTGCAGCTGTGAAGCTCAAGTTCAAAACTCGTTCTCTCTTAGATTTCTAATTATACTCTCAGAAGCTTCTTCATCAGCTCCAAGAAAGGAGACTGAAGTGACTCTGAACGTGTCCTGGTTGTTGGTCTGAGTGGTTCAGGAGCTGCTGGTCTACTGGGATCTTCTCCACAACCATCTATAGGGTTTACTGACCATCTGCTGACCATCTCCATCCCTTCATGACCACAGTGGACCATCTACTGATGGATACTTCCAGCACCATGATCATCCTCTAACTGGTTTCTGCACCAGTGAGTCCACTGTCCTCCAGTGGCCTCCACAGTCTCCAGATCTCAGTCCAGTAGAGCAGCTTTGGGATGTGGAGGAACGGGAGGTTCTCATGATAAAGTCACGATGGACCAGAACCTCTGAGGAACATTTCCAACACCTGGTTGAGTCTATGACACCAAGAATTAAGAGTTCTGAAGGTAAAAAGAGGAATTTCTTTAACTATTACAACACTGCAGCGTTTTCTCTGTTGAAGGGTTAAACACAACGGCATTTCTGTGACATAATGAACAATAAGACAGAAATTATACTTTTAGGCAGCAACAGCTGGTCCTACCTGAGAGCAATATCAAATAAAAAGAAAGCAGAAGTCATTATTAGATGGTAACGACTGTAAAAACATCAGTCGTTACCATCTAATAATTAGGGATGCACGATAACCGATAACATTCAGCTCCTAAAAGGCCGATACCGATAACTGATAACACACACATATACCTAAGATCATTACATCAATACTATGAACAAAATCAAAAATAGTTTGGACTCTTTAAATAAACAGATATTTATTTTTTCCAATGAAAAACTATTGGCAAGCCTCTCAAACATTTTCATAAAGCTATCAAACAAACCTATTAAATATCTCACATTAATTTAAATAAGGTTCATTACTGACTGATATAAAAAATAAAGACTCCTTGAACTGATGGAAATACATGCATCAGAATTACTAACTGAAAAAGATTAACATTTAAAAGATTTTGGCTTGTGGTTCCATTTAAATTAATACCTTTAATTAAAGTAAATGAGGTTCAGTGATTTTTTTTTGTTTTTTAATCTCATGGAAGCTTAAGATGAGAGAGATGAGGGAGGGGAGAGACTGCTGCTGGCTTGCGCACGTTAGCATTAGCTTCCGTTAGCTCGCGTTAGCACGATTTCAAAACTCCATGGAAGTGATTGTTATGTTGTAGGTGGCTGATCAGGTTTTACGTATTAAAGCTTGTGCTTCCCTCCTCGTAGAATTCACTCGGAGGATTCGTCACAAATAACCACCAAACTATCTTCTTCTGAAACTTTAACGAAGTTCCACGCCGCCATGTTTGTTGTGATCAGCACTGTGCTGCAGGCTGCATTCAAGGTGTAACGTAAATTCCGATGCTCTCTCGTTTGCTAGTCGTTCTTTCAAGCCTTTTCAATTTTTTTCTATTTTTATGTGTAACATGAGGTGAAATACTGCAAATAAGATTCAAGTCAGCAACTACTAAAATTATGACTTATACTACTTAACGAGTTGTTTTTCTGGCTATGAGGGGGTATTCTTGATTTTCCTTATTGAGTAATCGTTTTTCTGATTATGCCGACGTTACTTGAACATAACATTCACTGCCGGTTATTCAAGGCTCAGAGGGAGCGAGGCACTGCTGTGTTGACAGAAATATAAATGTTATCGGGGCTAATCATCGTGATATCGGACTTGTCGGAATGACGTCATAATTTCCTGTTATCGTGCACCCCTACTAATAATAAACCTAAAGTGGAACTAAACACACAGCAGTTATCGTAGATAAGATAAAACTCCATCAGTCTCAGAGGAAAAAGTGGTTTCAAGCCCTGAAGAGTTACCAAACACTTCACGTTAGAGGAAGAAAAGCTAAACCGTTACGAGCTACGAGTCTTCGGCGCATCATCAGATCTGAGTCCAGTTAGACCCGTCCTGCTGCGTGGAGCACAGACGTCAGTGATGTTACGTCCCGCCAGCCCCTCCGACCAGCTGGCTGCAGGTTACCTGGTACTGCTGGTAGTTGTACAGGTTTCCGTAGTAGGCGGAGTAGCGTGACGGCTGGTAGAAGTTGTAGTAGGAGGTTTCCAGCAGCAGGTCCGACGGCCCGTCAGCGTGAGTCCTGCTGGCAGCTGAAGGGCTGGAGGACGATGCCGAGCGGCTCCCTGCGGTAAAGACACGGAGTCGAGTGTTGAGGCTGGCGGCTGCTCATCAGGAGTCATCAGGACTGTTTAACGCTGCTTATTGATGGGACTTGGGTCAATAAATCAAGCTGCGGATGTTAGGGGTGTAACGGTACATGTATTTGTATTGAACCGTTCGGTATGACGTGGTCGGTTCGGGACGGAGGCGTACCGAACGAGTTTCCACACGGACATATTAAGTAGAGGACCGCATGGAGCACAACAAACAGCAGTTGTAGCGGACGTCGTGGCTAATGCTAATGCCGCTAGCATTGGCAATAAGCCTCCCGCGACATAGTGTTAAATGTGGTGGGAAGCTGTGTTTGTACTCGGTCGTCTTTCTCTTTTTGTAGCGATGTTCACGCTGGGGTGGTGCCGTTTCAAATGAGTTAACAGGTTAGGCGTGTTGTCAGAAACATACCCGATCTCGGATGAACAATGTCGGCAAACCACTTTGGTTTTATCAACTTCTCTTTGTCCCTGTTTATATTTCACCGGGGAGCTGAAGTGTGTTTTATAGCTGCAGATTTAAGACCCTAATCACCCTAAACGCTGGCTTCAAACACATGATAAAAGTAATTGAGCCCCGATATCAATTACCTTCTCGTCCACATTTTAGCCAGAAAATCATACCGGGACTTTATGAAAAAATAAAATGATTTGTTTTTAAAGAAACAGTCTGAGCCTTATTCATGTTATTTAATCTGAGCAACAACTTGAAACTGTTCAGTGTTGCAACTGTTCAATTTTGCACATCAGATGGATATTTTCTTTAAGAAAAAGTCTGAGCCAATATTATTTTTATTTTGTTTTTCAAAATATCTACATTTCAGAATATTGTATTTATGTTTTTGAGCAAAATTCTAGCTTTGTATAGGCTAATGTTCTTATTGTTTTAAAAGCACAAAAGTGTGTAATAAACAACTAGCACATTGTATATTTTGCATTTTGTTTTCTTACTGTACCGAAAATGAACCGAACCGTGACCTCAAAACCGAGGTACATACCGAACTGAGAGTTTTGTGTACCGTTACACCCCTAGCGGATGTGTGAGTTTTTAAATTCACGCGTCCAGCAGACCGCTCATTTACTCAGCTGGGTCTCCAAGTTTCACTTCACCAGTCGTTTGGTTGGAGGACAGAAGTCAACTAATTAGAAATGTGGCGCTCTGCTCCCCCGGCACCAATCAAACTGCTGCCAACGGCGCCATCTGCAGGCGGCAGCCTCGCCGGGAGCCGACAGACGCAGAAAAACCCTGTCACAGCTTAAAAATGTGGATTGTTCTGTCGGGACGAACATGATCACCGGATCATAATTACTCGCTATCTGCCTGTACTCTTCTTATCAGCAAGGCCACATTCTTCTCAGGCAGACCCTGATCTTTCACGCTAGCACAATGAAGACACTGTGCACCCCTGCAGCCAGAGATAATGGCATTTGTTGCCCCTGTTCGGCGGCGAGCCCTGTCATCAGCGTATCAACGAGTGCTGAACTCCTCTTTTTCCACCTCAGCATCCCTCTCTCTCTCTCTCTCTCTCACAGACAGGAGCCGGGCCGCCGGCGGCCTTGACTTTTGTCATACGCCAACTTCTAAAACGAGCTATCGAAGCCGGGAGGGAACGCCGTATCTCCGCCTGCCTCCGCAGCACCATCAAGGACAAATTCAAGGATATTCTTTCGTTTGGCTGCCATCAAATCATCCTCACCCGCATTAATTTCCACGTATAACTGATGCATGTGGCCCTTGTGGCATTATTCAGCTCGGCGGCAGACGTGAGCAGCAGACGGCTGGATTCAGTCTCCCAACAACCCCCGTCAGCGCAGAAACGTCCTGAACCGTCCAGAAACGTCCTTAGCCATCCTGTGTTACATTACTGTCAAGAACAAAAGCTCGTCACCTGGAACGAGCATCTGCTTCTTCAACAGATGTCTATTCTGCTCTGATACACCACAAAATAATCAATATTTATCTATAATTGCTGCTTAACCTTTTATTAATAAGACTTTTTTTATTCTCAAAAATTACACAGCTAATTTAAAACGAGTACGTCTCAAAAACACGTCCAAAATAAAAAATAGTAACAATAAGTGAATAAATAAAGAGTTATGTCCTGGCATGGCTGTGGGCGTCTGCACCAGGTTGTATCTCAGGAACGGCTCGATCGATTTAGGTGATTGACACCTCTGTGGGATCTTCTCAGCCAGCAGAATCGATGGGACGTTCACAAGTTTGTGCCAGTTCAGACGTTCATCAGAGATAACTAACAGAAGAGCCCAAGAGTAAAAAAAAAAAAAAAAAAAAAAAAAAAGAGGATTTTTATTTGTTACAGAGGTAGGGATGGAACAGTTATCGGTATTACGGTAAAGCGCGATAAAATTTTATGCGATAACGATTATCGTTTATGTTTGACTTCATCTGATTATCGGGGTCGATTAGCGGGATGTGTAATATCAGCCTCATTCAAGTCTGCGAGCGACTCGCCAATGTGTCTCACGTGAATATGTAGCTTGTAACATCGGCATCATAACGTTAGCATGGCGGAAAGTGGTGATAGCACGCAGGACATTTACCAACCCACTAAAAGGACGAAATCCGAGGTCTGGGCATATATATATATATATATATATATATATATATATATATATATATATATATATATATATATATATATATATATATATATATATATATTTATTTTTTTTTTTTTTTTTTTAAGAATGGAGAGGGACAACTGGTGGAGGACAGTTATCCTGTCTGCAGAGCACTTGTTTACATTTTATTGTGATTTGTAGAAGCAACTTCAAGGAGCTAAGGCTAACGCTTCAAGCTACTGAGATGTTTGACCAAGAGTAACCTGGTCGACGCGCTTTGCTAACTCACATTTCGTAAACGGTTACCGTTGCATGTTGATCGAAAAAGGACAGGAACGATGTTCTTCTGATGCAGTTAAAATATTAATTTATTCCATTAACTGATCCGACAACCATAACGCCGGCAGTTAGCGCCACAGCGGTCAAAAACATTTTGCCCTCTGGGTCCAACACCTAACCAATAACAGGCAGCTACCTTTATACCTGACCCTCAGGTAACAACACAGCGACACCCACAGACACACAGAGTGAACTACAATTCAGAACAACATATTTGGCTCCTAAACAACTGTTTATTTATTTGCACATTTATACGTATTTAAGGTTCAGCTTAAAGTCCAAAGTTTATTTCATTTGAACTTCACTATAATTTTTGTCCCTGATAATTGTTTGCATATTTTGACCTACTATGGTTGTTAAAGTGTTTATTTAAATTTGCACCAGACAAATAAGCTTTGTTCCTGTTATTTATTTTGTTCATTTAAAAAAAACCTCTTTCTGTGCCAGTTGTTTGCCCTTTTAATGTGAAAGTTTCATTTTGATAAAATTTTGGCTTCTGATGTTTTACAATGACAAGAAAATCACAAGATTTTGTGAAATTATTTAAATGTATGTGTTTTTTTGGACATTTGTACAGCAATGAAGAATGCCGCGATAATATCGTAAACCGTGATAATTTGGTCACTATAATCGAGATTTCAAATTTTCCATATCGTTTCATCCCTATACGTTTTTCCACTGGAACATGATTCTTGACAGTCAGCGTTGAAGGCTGCGGTCAGATAAACTGCCCATATCGCTGGTTTGTTCCTCTAAAACGTTACAGATTAAAGTCTAAATACACAACAGGATCTCTGAAGATCACTACACCTCCAAACATCTCAACTATTTTTCCGTTTTGTGAAATTTGTGATTTTTACGACTAAATGCAGTGATTACAGGACATGCAGTTGTCATCGTAAGAAATGTATAATTCTGTGACATAATTACGTAACTTTGTTAAAAAGACAAAACTTTGATATTTGAGATTTTATGACAGAAATTTGAAACGTTTTACAGCAAAAATCCCAACTGTATGTAATTAACAAGTTTATGATATGAAGTCGAAATTTTATGCGAAAAAATAACATTTTTGCAAAGGACGATATTTTACCGCAAAACTGCATGACGTTCCGTTAAAAATCTGCGATTTTGAGAAAACTGATTTTATGGAGAAATGCTGAAATTTTTTACAAAAACAGCTTTGGTTTTACAATAAAAACCAAATTTACAATTTTTTACAAGAAAATGTTGCATTTTTAGGGCCAAAAGTGTCCTGATTGTTGTTTTTAATCTGATGAGAATATCTGTGGTTACAGAAATAAATGACTGTCATTAATACAAGCAGCAGTGTAGATTTATTATATTACTTTTAGGGCTGGGCAACGATTAAAATTTTTAATCGTGATTAATCGCATTATTTCCCTGATTATTCACGATTAAAAATTTTTATCGTGATTAATCACATTATTTCCCTGATTGATCATGATTAATCGCATTGTATACGAAAAATCAAATAATAAACATATAAAAGTAGTGTAAAATGCACTTTTATTTAAATGTTCTGCTGCCATATGGAACAAAAGTGCCATAACATTTGTTGTTCAAACACTTTTAACATCAGCACTTGTCAGTAACACATATTTAGTGTAAATTTCATCTTAAAAAATGTCAAATAAAATAAAGCTTATTGCCACTGATCATTATTGCCATTAATGTCATCCTGTTTTTATGAAAAAAAAAAAAAAGTCTACAAACAAAATCCAACAAAATGATTGTGTCTCAGCACAATCAGAACATTAAAACAGGTAATTTCTGAGGTAACAGCAGAAACTTTTAACGGGGAGTTCAACTTGTCAGTTGTTACAAATAACCTTGTTTCTGTTGAATCCTCCGTCGTGGAGAACTTTAAAATAAAAATGTCCATTTTAAAGTTCAGTAACTTTACCAATCCGTGTATCAATCATTTTTTCCATTTTCAATTGTCAATCAAAAAAATAAAATTAAATAAAATGACATTTTATTAAGTTTTTTGTTTTTAAATCTGACACAAAAAAATGAAAAAAAATATGCCTTTTTTTTTTTATATATTTCAATTTTAGACTTGGATCAAAAGTACAACAATAAAAAAGGGGCCACAGAACTGAATTTGTTTTATAATGGAGGACTGGACTTTCTGTTGTCATTACACATCTGAGCCACTAGATGGAGCCGCACTGCAGTAACCAGCTAGAGAACAGCAGGACAGTGAACACATGGAGCAGATCTGATGGAACATGGAGGAATGACCACAAAGTTTTGTTGCAGTCAAGAATTTTTGTTTTCAAACAGAATTGTTAATATTGCTACCTGAGTTGCTACCCGAACTGTAAAGTTCACAGATTTTTACCTGTTCTCCATGTCTGTTTTAGCTTTTCTGCATTATTTTCCACCAATTCCCTTCCGGTTCCGCAGCAGCCAGTAACAGACTTTTCAAAACAAAAGCATGTGAGCAACATGCATTAATGCGGGATTTTAAAAAAATGTCGGTGTTAATAAATTAAAGCGTTAACGCTATAATAACGTGTTAACTTGCCCCGCCCTAATTAAATTAGAAACAAGTGTAATTTAACCACCTCTCAGCTCAACTCAACAAACCCACGTGGGGCCCACGTCTCAACGCTGGTGTGTGAAACCTAGAAGGTGGGGGGGGGGGGGGGGGGGGGGGGGGCTATCAGAAGGACACCATGTGGACGGGAGGGCGTTACCTGCAACGGCGAGAGAGGACGCGGTGATGCCGGTGGGCGTGTTGGGCCGTCCCTCCACGGAGAAGAGGCAGTCAGCTCCGGCTTCGTTCTTCACCAGCACCTCGGGCCCCGTCAGGGTCACGGGACTGCAGATCCCAAGCTCCTCCTCCTGGGCCTGCTGCCTCCTCAGGGCGACCTGGAAGGGAGGAGACGCTCGGTAGGACAAGCAGACACGCGAGCGTTGTGTAATGAGTTTCAATAATCTGATGGGAAAACCAAAACTTCCCTCCCCAGACCTGACCAGCTCCATCTCTTCGTCTTGCAGGCGACCTAAATGTCTATCTAATCTAATTCAAACATTCTAGATGCATCCACATCTGGCTCCAGATGCTGCTGATCATTTCTACTCATGTCTATAACGACTCTCGAGGACTTTAGAGAGTAATGCTGGTGGTCTTTAAAGCTTTTGTTCACGTCTTGTTGCATTTTTGTGATCACTTCACAAGTGCTCTCAGCTGCTGGCCGTCTGGGCTGAGAGCACTCTTGAGAAAGAGATTTTAAATCTCCCGGTTATTTAAAGGTTAATAAATCAGCTAAATAAATCCTAAAGTGACTGTGTGGGTTTAAAACAGAGAAAGGATGACAGAGCTGAACCAGCAGCAACTAACAGATGGATAAACCTGAACAAATACACATTTAAAACCCTTCTGGACTTATTTTATCACACAAACTTAGGCTGTAAAAGATAATCTATTAAGTATAGCTTCATTAACTGATCACTCACTGATCTGCTCCTCTATAATAGTTCAGATCATTGTCCTAAACACATAAAACAAACCCTGGAGAGATCAATCAAACATTCATTGCACCTACAGACATTTAAAATATACTGATAAAATCTTGGAACATTTTCCTCTAAAAACCATCAAAAAGATCTTTCTGAGGACTTATTATAATCTGTTTATAGTTCATACGGAAACAACATAACTTCCCCTCCCTCATGAAGGTTAATCATTTAGTAGTTTCTAACTATATATTGTTGCTACGCCGTCACTAGTTTTTATTCTTATACAATAATACAGATAGAAGTACTTTTATTGGTTATAAGTAAATCAGTAACCTTTAACGTGACTTTGTCTTTTAACTGTTGGCAAAAATAGACTTTAAATCTCAGGCGTTTTTCTACCCGCTTGAATAAAGGTTAATAAATTCACAAAAACATTAAATAAACTTTAATATAACGTCACTGTAAGATGAAAAACTGACTTAATTTCAGTAGTTTTATCTTTAGCAGCAGGTTAACGGTGGACACGTACATGTACACATACACAGCTCCGGAAATAAAATTAAGAGGAGACCTGAAAAATAATCAGTTAATCTGATAAAAATATTTGGACGTTTGTATGTGTTTGAGTAAAATTAAGTATTATGTTCTTGTCTACAAACTACTGACTATATTTAATCTAAATGCCAAATAAAGATATTGTCACTTAAAGCATTTATTTACAGAACATGACAAATGGTCAAAATAACAAAAAAAGCAGCGTTTTCAGACCTGAAATGATTAAATATTCATTAATAAAAAAATACTAAATATTTATTCAGTTTCTTCTACAGCAAGCTTTTTTTCCCTCCCCCGTTAGTTAAAGGTTAATAAATCAACTAAATAAATCCTAAAGTGACTGTGAGGGTTTAAAACAGAGAAATGATGACTGAGCTGAACCAGCAGCTGCTAACAGACGGATAAACCGGAACAAAACAAACAAATTACACACAAATTTAGGCTGTAACAAGTCTTCTATTATACATAATCATGCCATTGTTCATTATTTCAATTATTTGAATAGTGTAAAATAGTAAATGAATGAACACACAAAACCTAAATTACATACTTCTGTTAATTATGAGGAAATTAGAAATTATTTTGAAACACTTTAGCTGGCAGCTGTTGTTAAATATCAGTAGTTTTTCTCCCTGGGTGAATAAAGGTCAATAAATATTAAACAAATCAAATAATATGGCTCTAATATTATTCATCTGTGGGTTTAAATTGTACAGAAAACGACTAAACTGAAATTTGTGACTCCTCAGATTTTTCTGTTCAAATGTTATTTTAAGATACAAATGACAGAGCTGCTATATTTTAATTTACAAATTTCAAACACATGTGTTATATTTGCTGCAACTCACTGTTAGCTGTTAGGAGAAGCATTTGTTGTTAGTTTAAGTAGCTAGTTTATTAGTAAAAGCTTTTAGTTAGTTTGTAAAAGCTTTTACTTTGTTAGCAAAACCTTTTAGTTTGTTCGTAAAAGCTTTTACTTTGTTAGCAAAACCTTTTAGTTTGTTCGTAATAGCTTTTACTTTGTTAGCAAAAGCTTTTACTTTGTTAGCAAAAGCTTTTATTTTAATCGCAAAAGCATCACCTCCGTTAGCTGAACATTCAAACTCCGGCTAACAGTTAGCTGCCTCGAAGCTCAACAGACTCGCATTTAAACATTTACTCCGTGAGAAGAACTAAATCTGCTTTTAATGCCTCCTCGTTGAACAATGTCGGCTGTTTTTGACTCTAAAAGCGAGTTTCGCGGGCCGGCGGCCGGACGCGGGAAGGATTCGCGGGCCGGATTCGCGGGCAGCAGCTGTAACAGTTACCTGGGCCGCCATGACGCGCTGCCTCTCAGCTATCAGCTTACACTTGGGACACTGGCAGTCCCGCCAGTTGCAGAAGCGCTTGTGGCCCTTCAGGGGCGACACATAGCCGTGGTTCCTGCACCGGGAGCACTTGGGCATCCTGGGGGACTTGTGGCCCTTGGGGGGAGACGACGGCGACCCGGGGCAGTCCGGCAGGTGCTTGCTCTGCTTGTCCTTGCTCATGGCTGGAGGTACTGGACTGGACTGGCCGGCTCGGGAGAGCTCTCTGCGGGAGTACCAGCCGGGTGCCAGGCTGCTTCTGCGTCCGCGGGGGCGGTGGAGGAGGAGGGGGGGAGGAGGCGGCCCCCAGTGGGAGGAAACGAGCTGGAAGCGGGGGAGAGCTGGCGGGAGACTGGCATCCCACACTGGGATCATCACTGACGTCTGCTCGCTCCCATATCTGCTCCACCATGAGAGAAAAATATTTAACTATTAACTTCACAGGACGCTCATAATTACAGGATTATCTGCTGTCCGACATTAGTCATGGGGGTACATTCTGGTGTCTTCTGGGTTCTTTAAGTATGGAGCCCCGTTTGGGTCATTATTCCAATGAATAAATGAGTTCTATTATTATTAAATACAGGCGTTTCTTATCGTGCAATACGTATCTATTATTATGAAATGGTTCCCATTATTATGAAATACATGTCTATTATTATGAAATGTTTCCCATTATTATGAAATATATGTTTTTTATTATGAAATGTTTCCCATTATTATGAAATATATGTCTATTATTATGAAATGTTTCCCATTATTATGAAATACATGTCTATTATTATGAAATGTTTCCCATTATTGTGAAATATATGTCTATTATTATGAAATGTTTCCCATTATTATGAAATATATGTTTTTATTATGAAATGTTTCCCATTATTATGAAATACATGTCTATTATTATGAAATGTTTCCTAATATTATGAAATATATGTTATTTTATGAAATATTTCCCATTATTATGAAATACATGTCTATTATTATGAAATATTTCCCATTATTATGAAATACATGTCTATTAATATGAAATGTTTCCCATTATTATGAAATACATGTCTATTATTATGAAATGTTTCCTAATATTATGAAATACATGTCTATTATTAGGACATATTTCCCATTATTATGAAATACATGTCTATTATTATGAAATGTTTCCCATTATTATGAAATATGTTTTTTTATTATTAAATATTTTCCATTATTATGAAATACACCTTTATTATTATGAAATATTTCCCATTTTTATGAAAAAATGTAATTATTATTAAATATATTTTATTATTATTTAATCTTTAAATGATTTAGCAGCAAGGAGGGTGATGAGTTCTCTGTTAGCATTATCTCTGGTCCATAGGTCTGTCCCACACCAGAGCTATGTTACCATCAGACAGTCATTGCATTTATATAATTTATATTTTATATATATATATATATATATATATATATATATATATATATATATATATAATCCTGTGTGAATTTATGTATTTATATAATTAATAAAGTGACGTTAACATCACTAGCCTCACATTATACCTAACAAAATAAATATCCAGGGCCATATATATTTGTAGACAACGAGGCAGTCTTATAGGTATCTAGCGAGTTAGCCAGAATGCAAAAGGAGACATGTTTTCACTCATCACCCTTCTTGCCGTTAAATCATATTACTTTTACTAAACGGTGGTTAAATCAATCATCTAATAAACAAAGTAAACTTACCTTGGAGTAAATGTTGGCGTGTTTTGTAACTTGTGATTTAAATATTTTCTGAGGCTGAATGAGCATGATGGCGCTGTTTTCATCAGGGCTGTTTTTGGCTCCATGAACCTGGTCTGCTCCCAGTTGGGGGTCAACACAGCAGAGTGGTCCACACGACTGGTCTGGCACAAGTTTGACGCTGGGCGTCTCTTCCTGGCGCCAGGAACACCAGGAACACCAGGGACACCCGGCACGACCACGGAGCCACCATAAACTCTGAAAGTCCTGTGGAAAAAAGCAGGAATTCTGCCTTTATAGGTTAGCAATTTTGAAATAAAAGGGGAAAAAAATCCTACTCCATGAACTTGCATAATTTTTTTTGAGAAATTGTGACCTCATACGCTTGTAAATTTGTGTGGACAGATGGTGCATATGTGTGGCGTAGTTTAACTTCAGGTACAGTGACGTTCTTAAATATGCTCGTTGTAAATATTGTTGTACAGCTAAACCGTGACGTCACCTGTAGGTGTGAAGCCATAGACATTTATAGAGATAGACGCCGCATTTGGCTGTTTGGAACGAGAAATGCGGCCGCCATCTTGGACCGGTCATTCTCTGGGATTATAACCATAGACAGAACATGCCTGAACATTGTGTGGGATATTCCTGCTCCAATCGGCGGACCATCAGAAGCTGGGCTCAGGGGATTACTTTTCACAAGTAAGATGTAACATATTTTTCTGTCTAAAAGACGTCTAATAAATGTCTAATAAACGTCTAACGGTCCCTAGACGTCTGGGCTAAAATCGGTCTACCACTGGTCTAAATGAAAGTTTTAGACTAGCCGTTTCTAAATCTAAACTACATTGTACATTGATCAATGACTGTTAAAAATGTTTTAATCCAGCATTTGGCCACCATTTATACAATTTACTATTGTTTTATTTTGTATTTAATTATTAATGGATTAAATTGTACCGTATAGATTTGCGTTAATATAGACCGATTATAGACGGGCGAATTTCGTGTGTGAACTTAAACGAGACGTCTATTGCTCAGTAGGTTACTATAATATTGGTTGTATTTTGTTCATTGAATATTACCAGAGTTGAGAAGGAGCAAAGATCCTTTGTTACCGTAACGTTAATGAAACGACGCTAAGCTAATGGCAGTTAACAATGCTACAGTATGTTTATTGTTTACCCGGCTATGAACTGAGACTTGATAAGTCATATTCCATAACACTGACTTAGATTACAACTGACACAAGAATTGCTATTGAAAAAAATTATATTGCTATATGCTATTGCTATGTTTTTCAATGTCACTCTGTAGCCTATAGTGCATTATATTGTCTGATTAATCTTAATATTGTCATGATCTGAGGGGTTTTGTGTCCTTGGTTTTTGGTTTTGTAGTCTTCCTTCGTTCAGTTTTTAAAAAATCTTTAAAAACCTTTAAAAAATCGATAAAAAAATCTTAAACAAGGTGTACCATGTCTCCACAAAACAGATTATTGAATTTTATGAGTGTGTTCATCTGGCCAATTAGGCTGTCTCCTCTCATAAACCTATGAGATAAATAACACTGAGCGGAGCGGGTGACCGGTCTAAGATGGCGGCCCCAAATCTCGTCAGCGCCAGTAGGGAGTAGCGTTCGATGCGGCGTCTATCTATATATGTCTATGTGTGAAGCTTCCAGACCACTGCCAGTGTGTTAGCACAATTAGCACAACCACAACTAAAACACAATCTATTAAAAATATGACGATGCTCTTTCAGGTTTTTATTCAGTTTAGAGGTCAATATGTACCAGGCTGTAAATGTATTTATTTCTGCTGTAAAGCTTGCCATTTTAACGCTGGAATTGATGGGAATTTGCTGTGTTTTGGAGCCAGCACCTAGTGGTCAGTGGAGGAATTACAACAACAAGATCCAGTTGAACCAGATGTGGGGAGGTTACAGCTCGGTGGCTGCAAAAGAAGACAGGTCATTTTAACACTCAAGAAGTCCTGTAAACTGTGGTTAACCTTGTCCCTTGGGGGCCCCCTGCTGGCTAGGAGGGCCGCAGGCATCTGGGTGCTCTGCAGAGAGCAGTTGTATTATAACATCTGAGTAGCGTTTTACTAAATTGCATTTACTGCAGCATTTATATTCCTCTTTGATTTGCCACATGGTTATTTTATAAATGTATTTCTCTTTTTAATTTGCTATGCTTGGTTGAGCTAAAAGTGAATTAACCTCCACAGTGGTGGGTCAGCCAGTCCAGCGGGTTTATTAGACAGGGAGGGAGTCAAGTGAAGTGCAGTTAAAATCTCTGCAGCCAAATGGAGGGCGGATGAGAAAAAAGTTATTAAAAAAGCAGCAGCTCTGAATCATTCAGTCAGTTTAAATAGCTGCTACAGTTTTGTTGGCTCACGTTCTGGCGCTCCAAGGTAGCCTCGATCACAGGTGGAACGGTGAGTTTAACTGTGCAATGATAGATGATAATACAGTAATAAAGTGTCATTTAAAGCACGCATTTAAGGAAGGTTTAGTCTGTAAAGTTCTATCAAACAGTAGATGCTGCAGGGCCCACAGAGACCAGTGGATGAGTGTCTTCTGACTGACGTCACACCTGAAAGGTACCAGTGACAGCTGAGCATTATGAATCCACATAAATAAATGTCTAAGCAAACATTTCTTTTTCATTCTGGTCATTTTTCCACCCGTGGTCAAGTGTAATTTAGTTTTTCTCCAGTTCATTTTGTGCCCTCAGTCTAGACATAATAAGAATCAATTATTCAAATATTATAATTTAATGATAATAATAATAATAATCTGTGAATAAAAGTGGGAATAACTATATAAATTAATTTTAGAATAATTTATTCTGTAGAACATTGTATAAAAGTGATTATTCTGTAGAATATTATTCACATAATGATTATTTTTATATGATCTCCTCTATAGTGTAACAGCAGGCGAATAAAAGGACCTACACATTTTTGTATATAGACGGCTTTCTAGGTTGTTTTTTGTTGTTGTTTTGTTTTGTTTGTTTGTTTTGTGTGTTTTTGGTCTCTTATTGCTTTTTTCTATTTTAGGATAATTGCATAAATAATGTGTTTACTTAACAAGGCTTCTGCGCTCGTTATTATAGAACCGAAAACTGATGCTAATTATGACGCATTCTGGATATCGGAATTTGCGAGATCATATCAACACACCAATCAAAACCACAACCAAACTTTACAAAAATAAAAACAAAAATAAAACTAAAATAAATATCGAATCCCCGTATGGTATAGGTGCGTGATTTAAATCTAATCCGCCTCTTTCACTTTTTAAAATCTCGTATTCTCTGTTTTTTTTAGTAAGAGAAACCTGACGTTTCCAACGGGTCCCTGAAGGCAGCGTTGCTAAGCGACGGTCCAGTTTAACGTCCTCGCCCGTAGCTCGAAGTTCAGCTAGTTTTTTTCTCTGGAACAATGGACAAGAAGAAGGACAAGAAAAGAAACGACAAAACGGACGAAAAGAAGAAAACGACGAAGAAAGAGAGCCCCGCAACTCCGGAAAATAAAAGCGGCTTTGACGACAGAGAGAGGGATTTGTACCGGAGTCAGATGGGACACGTGACCGAGGAGCTGGAGAGGTGAGGCGGTTAGACGCGATAAATCTGCTCTTTTAATCTTTTTTATAGCTCATGTCATTAGCCCTTTTATACATAATTGATGCCGATTATTAACCACGAGACCACTTTGAAAATACCTTAAAAAAGTTTCACCAGTTATTAAGCTACAGTGACGAAAACCCGTAGTTCCGGTAAAACGTGATTCTTATTATTCATAATTATTCATTAAGGTAAAAGAAATGGGTCATTTCTTCTGAATACATATTTTATACAATATTCTAAAACAAATAGTTCTATAAAATAGTTTTTAAATTAATCTACATACACTCTTTGTGTATGTGGATTGGTATTATTTAGTTATTCACATAATAACAACAATAAAAATAATTTTTCACACATTCTCTGATCATTATTTTATTTTATTTTTAAACCAAGTATGATATCGCTTCACATTAGAATTTTTTAAATTTAGCGATTTGGTTGAAATAAATATATAACATTATTTGAGGTCTAAATGAACAGTTTTGTTTTAGAAATAATGGAGATCAGAGATGGTAAGTTTTAGAAAAAAGTGCATTTTGGCCTGAAAAATCAGAAAAACAATCAGATATCACTTAGCAGACATCTTAAGCAAAACTAAAAGGATAAATATTGATTTTAAATCACTTATCAATTTTAAAAATGTATCTCTTGTCTAGGGTACATGATTATTTGGAGAAAAACAACATTGCACATGTCTGTGGGTAGAAAATTACATATTCAATTTTGAAGTTATTTTTGAATATTAATCATCTCATTAATCACTTCTGAACCAAAACTGTTTGTGACGACTGTGATCTCCATCGTTACATCGATTTAACGACTAACAATCTAATAGTATTGGTAGAAAAGGAATGCATCAATCAGACATCAATACATGTGATCAAGCAGCCTTTTGTAGTCTATTTTTCCATTTAACTGTCTCACTGAACGATAAAATAAAAACTTGAAGGTATTTTCATATTGATCGTTAGCTCCCAGCGGTCGTCAGGGACACTCGTCCAGTCAGAGGACAAAGGGACAGCAGCTGGAGCACCAGTGTGGACGTGTCTGGTCTCACCAGAGCCTCTTCTCTTCCAGATGTCAGTCCAGATGTGATGAACTAGAGAGGCAGAACAGAGAGCTGATCTCTCAGAGCAGCTCGCTGGAGAAGGACCACAAGGACGTGGTGGAGTATCTGAAACGCTGCCTGTCGGAGAAGGACGTGGAGGTGGAGGAGCTGTCGGAGCGTCTGGAGGACCAGAAGAAGACTGCCGAGGAGGACAGAGACGTCCTGCAGCTGCAGCAGGTCCAGATGAGACAGCAGCTGCAGGACCGCATCCATGAACTGGCTGAGACAAACACAACTCTGGGTGAGACTTTATTTCACTTCCTGCAAGTCTGAGTTTCATTCTTAACGTGGCTCACTGGCCACGGTTACATGTTTTTTAATTCGGAATTAATTATTCCGAATTAAATAATTCAGAATTAAACTATTTTCCTTCGAGTTTACATGGAAATAGTAATTCTGAATTTAGGTTTACATGGAAAACACGTTTGATCGGCTTTATCCAATTCCACTTTAGGTCCGGGGGTTGGGAAGGGTTCTGATTGGACGTCTTTACATATTTACATCTACTGGAAGAAAACAAACTTACTCGATTAGCAACAACATGGAGGACTACATTATTAGCATCCTTTTTGGATTTGTTTTGATTTTATTTTTAAAGCAGCAGCACGACAACATCATGTCGATGATTTTCTTTAAAAAACAAGCCCAGTGTGGAATATAAGCGTCATCGCGACAGACGGGCAAGAGAACTAGCATGCGCAGAAAGACCAGACGGAATTAATTTAAAGTGAAATGAGTGTATACATGACCGCGGAATTATTCTATTCAGATTTAAAATCAGAATAAACCAGCCACTTACTTCGGAATTAAGTTTAATTCAGAATGGATATTTTCATTCGGAATTACGTGTTTACATGGTAATTTTTAATCATTTTGAATCGGATTTAATTTTAATTCTGAATTAAAGAGGAATTAAATTTCCCATGTAAACGCCTCTAGTGGGTCAAAGTGGTATTACAGGAGGTGCTGGACCATCCTCACTCAATTAGTGCGTTTACATGGGAAGTTTAATTCCTCTTTAATTCAGAATTAAAATTAAATCACATTTAAAATGATTAAAAATTACCATGTAAACACCTAATTCCGAATGAAAATGTCCATTCCAAATTAAACTTAGTTCCGAAGTAAGTGGCTTGTTTATTCTGATTTCAAATCTGAATAGAATAATTCCGCTTTAAATTAATTCCGATCTTTCTGTGCATGCTAGTTCTCTTGCCCGTCTGTCGCAATGATGCTAATATTCTGCGCTGGGCTTGTTTTTGAAAGAAAATCATAGACATGATGTTGTCGTGCTGCTGCTTCAAAAATAAAATCAAAACAAATCCAAAAAGGATGCTTATAATGTAGTCCTCCATGTTGTAGCTAATCGAGTAAGTTTGTTTTCTTCCGGTAGACGTAAATACGTAAAGACGTCCGCCCCCCCATCCAATCAGAACCCTTCCCAACCCCCAGACCTTAAGCGGAATTGGATAAATCCGAACAAACGTGTTTTCCATGTAAACCTCAATTCAGAATTACTATTTCCATGTAAACTCGAAGGAAAATAGTTTAATTCTGAATTTTTTAATTCGGAATAAAAAAAAAACATCATGTGACCGTGGCCATTAGCGCAGCATTAAGTGTGTGTTCAGTCATCAGAGCAGACCTGCAGCCCCCCAGGTGGCTCTAAACCGTCCTCTTTCTCCAGCGGGGAGGCTGGCTGGTCTGGAGGAGTTTCAGGAGCAGAGGGAGGAGCTGCTGTCCACCGTGGAGACTCTGGAGAAACAGCTGGCTGCTCTGACGGAGGAGCACAGAGACGACGTCCACCGGCTGGAGATGAAAGCTCTGCTGGAGAGGAACAGGTCCACAAATACTCACTGCTGCTACTACCAGCAGCTCTTTAGAAAAGGGTTTCATTTCATGTTTCTGGGGCAGGAGAAAAGCCTGCACTCACTTAAATTACACTTATGATATAATATAATTAGGGCTGGGCAAGTTAACTCGTGTTATTATCGCCGTTAACTCAATTTATTAACGCCGACATTTATTTTATCGCGCGTTAACGCATGTTGCTCACGTGTTTTTGTTTTGAAAAGTCTGTTACTGGCTGCTGCGGAACCGGAAGATAATTGGCAGGTAAACAAGCTAAAGCAGACATGGAGAACGGTAAAAATCTGTGAACTTTACAGTTCAGGTAGCAACTCAGGTAGAAATATTAACAATTCAGTCTAAAAATAAATTCTGGACTGGAACAAAACTTTGTTGTCATTCCTCCATGTTCCATCAGATCTGCTCCATGTGTTCACTGTCCTGCTGTTCTCTAGCTGGTTACTGCAGTGCAGCTCCATCTAGTGGCACAGATGTGTAACGACAACAGAAAGTCCAGTCCTCCATTATAAAACGACCCCCATTTTTGAGAATATAAGATAAGATATTCCTTTATTTGTCCCACAATGGGGAAATTTACAATGTTACAGCAGCAGTGAGAATAGCAATAAGAGGAGAAAAGGACAACAATAAAATAGGATAAAACAATAATAAAAACAAACAATAACTACAATAGAGAATATATAATAAATAATAAATAATAACTCTGACTTTATTTACAAGGATATGTTGGTAGTGATTACTACACCTGAGAAGTTATTGCACGTCAGTGAGTATGTATATTGCACATGTCAATGAATATGTATGTATATGACTTCTAGATTAAAATATCGTCTTATATTTGGGCCAATACGGTAGTTTGATCAATGACTTATTCAACAGCAGATGGGTGTCAGAAGTTTCTGTGCTCGTCATAATCTGAGGGGAAAAAGACTGATGTCAGACGCAGAGCTGGAGAGGCTTTGGTTCATCTATATATGAGCTGAGTTTACGTTCAGATTTTCACTGTATTGTTAATATTATAGTATGTGATTCCAGCGCCGCCATGTTACCTGAACTGAACAAAGACATTTCAGCGTCACGTAAACCGGACAATTAAATATTAAAATAAAATTCAGTCCCGTGGCCTGTTTTTTCATTGTGTATTTTTGATCCAAGTCTAAAATTCAAATATATATTGAAAAAAAACTTTTTTTTTGGTGCTTTTTTTTTCTTGTTTTTTTTATTGTTAGATTAAAAAATGAAAAACAAAAGTAAAATGTCACTTTTTAATTTTTTAAATTTTTGATTGACAATTGAAAATGTAAAGAACGAATGATACACAGATTGGTAAAGATACTGAACTTTAACATGGACATTTTCATTTTAAAGTTCTCCCAGACGGAGGATTCAACAGAAACAAGGTTATTTGTAACAACTGACAAGTTAAACTCCCCGTTAAAAGTTTCTGCTGTTACCTCAGAAATTACCTGTTTTAATGTTCTGATTGTGGCTCAGGATTTTGTTGGTAGACTTTTTTTATTTTTCAAAAAAAATAAAAACAGGATGACATTAATGCCCTGGCAGTGGCAATAAGCTTTATTATATTTGATATTTTTTAAGGTGAGATTTTTACTAAATATGTTACTGACAAGTGCTGATGTTAAAAGTGTTTGAACAACAAATGTTATGACACTTTAGTTCATATGGCAGCAGAACATTTAAATAAAAGGGCATTTTACAATGTGATTAATCGTGATTAAAAATTTTAATTGTTGCCCAGCCCTAAATATAATATAATATAATAAAATGTAATATAATATGACACGGTACTACTTAATTACACAGGAATTTAGTTTTACAATTAAAGATTTTTTGTAAAAAAAAGCAACATTTTTCTGTAAAACTGGGACATTTACAGGATTATAAAGTTGTTTTGTAAAACAGCCTGTTGTGAAATTTGTATAATTGCAACTTTCAAAACATCGTAACGTTTTGTAGAAAAAAAAGCAAAATTTTTGTCATAAAATCTCAAATTTTGGAAAACTGTCAAGTCAGAAGGGAAAGGGGGAGGAGCTTGAGCAGCACCTGGAGTGTACCTGTGCAGGTGTCTGGTCACAGGTGAATGTCAGGACCAGTTATCTCCCATCATGCACCAGTCCTCAGTGGAGTTAATAACAAGATGGCTCCTGTTTTCTGAGGGAAGGCTGGAGAAGGAGATGGAGAAGCACGTGGCGGCCATGGCAGCAGAGGTGCAGCAGCTGGTGCAGCAGAAGCTTCCGGAGACCACCAGGCTGGCGCTGCAGGACATCGTGGAGCTGAAGGCTCGCTACAAACAGCTGTCAGAGCGAGCGCAGCTGCTGACGGAGGAGAACTCGGCCCTGAAGGAGCGCAGGAGTCAGCTGATCATCGACGTGGACGTCCTGGAGAAGACGCTGCAGGAGACGTCACGCCTGAGCTGCTTCCATAAGAAGGTAGATGATGACTGGATGATACCTGCTTAGATGTTCAACACTGATGTGTTTATCTCCATCAGACGGTGGACGAGCTGACAGAGACGTGTCGGCAGCTGCAGGAGGAGCAGAAGGTCCATCAGGAGCAACTGAAGAGGCTTCAGACTGAACACACAGCAGTTCTGGCTGAGATGGAGGACCTCAGGTAAAAGTTCTGCTCCCTGAAGCACCTCTACCTTATTAGACTTTACACTGATTTCATTTTGAAGCGTAAAACATTCATTTAGAGATAAAAGAAGCTTTTCATGGTTTTAGCAGAAAGGTTCAGATTGTTAGAGGTGCACAGCTGCAGACCAGCGTGGTGACGTTCAGGACTGTCTGGTCTCCATCTAGTCCACAGCTTTCTGGGGTGTCACTCAGTTTATCCCACAATGCATCATGAAAGTAGGGGTTCACAAACCACCTGATCTGACGGTGACTCAGTCACCCAGCTGGTCTCCAAACTCCCGTTTTACCTACAAAACACCCGCAGGTGTGTGATCTCAGCCAGCCTAACTTCTTCTTCTGCCTGTGAATGAAGGTAGATCAAAGCTCCTCTGGTGGGATCAGATAGTCCTCCCAGACTGATGTCAACGCTGTGTTTTCAGGCGGGACCGGACCTCTCTGACTGAGCAGTGCAGCAACAACAGAACTGAGATGAATCAGCTGGAGGTGGAGCTACAGGAGGAGACGAGGAGGAGGAGAAGGATGAAGAAGATCACGCAGGAAGCAGCTGAGACGCTGAGACGAGCTTTGATGGTGAAACTGATGCAGAGGAGCATCTTCATAGTGATCATCTAAATGCAATGATTTTATTAGCTAATGACCAGATTCAGCACTAATTAAAATAAACTACCAGCATGCCCTGTCCTGCTGGTAGAGACATTTAAAGAGTTTTACAAACATACTGACCAGAACAGGTGATGTGACACACTGCCATGAAAAAGTTACTATACCATCTTTAAATCTTATGTTCTGGGGTTTTTGTGTGTAAAAACATAATAAAGTCCTCTGATTGTAGGGGATCTTAGTATCGGGCAAACCTCAGATGAAGAGCTGCAGGTAACAAGAAGTCCCAGTTCAGCCTGTAGGTCCACCTCCAACAGCAGGAGCTGGAACCAGTGGTTTCCAGTCTCACGTGGTTGTGGAGGAACTGGCCTGGTCATCTTTACCGTGCTGCTTCAGTTCAGGGTTCACTCAGTGACCTCATGGTGTCCAACACACCTTGAGGTCTCATCTGTCCAGAGAACGTTGTTCCAGATGTCTGCTGGTCTGTTCAGATGCAGATTTGTGAACCTCAGTTCTTTTTAGACAGAGGAGTTTTTCTCCTGGAAATTCCTCTAAACAAACTGGACTGGTTCAGTCTTCTAACGGTGTCGTCGTGGACTATAACGTTTGACCAGCTCAGTGAGGCCCGGAGGCTCTGGGACGGAGCTCTGGGGTGTTTGTACAGGGATCACTTACCAATTCATGCTTTAAGTTACGCAGTTTTAGTTATTCGTGGATTTTTCAGAAATATATAATTAAAGATCGAGAAAAAATCGTGGAAATTCCATGTAAATCCAGCCCACAGTTGCCACCGAAACGTCCAACGATGACTCACAGCCTCCTGTTAGCAACAGAGAAACGCAGACGGACCAGAACCCTAGAATCTGAGCTCTGATTGGCCGAGACGCATCACAGGATGTTGTGCGTGTTCTCTCACAGCGAAGAAATGTTGTGAGCCAGCCTGGCCCCTTTAAGAAGGTGGCCTTATGGGTAATGTAGTGTGTGTGTCGTGGGACGGCAGAATGACAACGGGGTTAGATGAAAAGTGTAGTGAGCATCAACAGCAGCCCAGCGTGTCTAGATTTACATTCTCTGTTAACCGACAGGAGCCCAACAATACAACCTGTGTGATGTCACAAGTTCCTGCAGAGAAAACCGGACTTTTTCTTTTTTTGCTGTTAGCGTGTTAGCCGCTAATTACGAGCCAAAAATAGCACAATACCAGCAGTTTGTTTACTACGGTTCAGAGACCAGAGGCTCTGAAGGAAACAGAAAGACCACAGTTGAGCCTTTGTCTTGTTTCGCTGCAGTGACTCGCTACTTTTTTTGCACATTTTAAACACATTATTTAGGCTCAGGGGGCTCCAATTAGCAGATTTTTGATTTTCTTGGGGGGGTGCCGGTCCCCATTAACCATGAAAACATTCCTTTGAGCATTGCACAGTTTAACCTTGGTGTAAATCTGCTGGGTCGTCCCCTCCGGGGAAGACAGAGAGAATGTCTTTCAGTTGTGAATATTCTTTTTGTTAAATATTAAACTTCACATTGTTTGGATTTTTTTTTTTTTTTTTTTAAATCAGACTTTCCAGATAGATGTGCAGCAACAGTTGCTTCTCTTAGACCATTGCTGATGTCTTTCCCCCTTGGCTTTGTGGTAACAGATGCCTGAATGCTCCAGAGCAGCAGACTGATTCATGACAGTTTGGTGATGAGCAGCTAGCAGCAGCTAGCAGCAGCTAGCAGCAGCTTTACTGACGGCTTCTTACTGTTGTCCACATTAGTTTGGCCTCTTTCAGCTTCATTATTACTAAATTAAACATAGCAAGGTGAACAAAAGTGATACGTTGTTGTTTATTTGAGGTTGTATGCACCCAATACCAACACCCACTACAGTCAGGTGATCATTTTTAATCGCTTTTACACAAAAACAGGATTTAAACAGGAGGAACCCCTGGTCCATTCACTAATGATGGTTCTGATCCACGCAGGAGGCTCCCACTGGGGACGGGGACTCGGGGGTCCAATGGAAACAGCTGATGCAGGATCTGCTGGAGGTCCTGAGCAGATGTGCAGCCGCCACTTCCTGTCCAGAGAACAACAGACGGAGCGACGTGCAGACGGCTGCAGCAGCACGGTAACAGGATCAGTCAAACCTTTAGCTTCACGAGCTTTCGCTCCGACGCCGTTACTTTGGTGTTTTAATGACTCGTTCATACTTAAAACATTAAAGTTTGAAGATTAAAAAGTAGGGGTGCACAATAACTATCGGGCCGATAACAGGAAATTATGACATCATCCCGATAAGTCCGATATCACAACAAATAGCCCCGATAACATATATATTTCTGTCAACACAGCAGTGTCTCGCTCCCTCTGAGTCTTGAATGACCAGCAGTGAATGTTATGTTCAAGTGACGTCGGCATAATCAGAAAAACGATTACTCAATCAGGAAAATCAAGAATACCCCCTCATGCCAGAAAACAACTCGTTAACTCGGTCATAATTTTGGTAGTTGCTGACTTGAATTGATATTCGCAGTATTTCCCCTCATGTTACACATAAAAATAGAAAAAAATAGAAAAGGCTGAAAGAACGACTAGCAAACGAGGGAACGTGAGGAATTTACGTTACACCTTGAATGCAGCCTGCAGCACAGCGCTGATCACAACAAACATGGCGGCGTGGAACTTCGTTAAAGTTTCAGAAGAAGATAGTTTGGTGGTTATTTGTGACGAATCCTCCGAGTGAATTCTACGAGGAGGGAAGCACAAGCTTTAATACGTAAAACCTGATCAGCCACCTACAACATAACAATCACTTCCATGGAGTTTTGAAATCACGCTAACACGAGCTAACGGAAGCTAATGCTAACGTGCGCCAAACCAGCAGCAGTCTCTCCTCTCCCTCATTCCTCTCATCTAAAGCTTCCATGAGATAAAAAAATTAAAAACAAAAACTACTGAACCTTATTTACTTTAATTAAAGGTATTAATTTAAACGGAACCACAAGCCAAAATCCTTTAAATGTTAATCTTTTTCAGTTAGTAATTCTGATGCATGTATTTCCATCAGTTCAAGGAGCCTTTATTTTTTATATCCGTCAGTAATTAACCTTATTTAAGTTGATGTGAGATATCAAATAGGTTTGTTTGATAGCTTATGAAAATGTTTGAGAGTCTTGCCAATAGTTTTTTCATTGGAAAAAATAAATATCTGTTCATTTAAAGAGTCCAAACTATTTTTTATTTTGTTCATAGTATTGATGTAATGATCTTAGGTATATGTGTGTGTGTTATTTGGTATCGGCCTTTAGGAGCTGAAAGTTATCAGTTATTGTGCATCCCTATTAAAAAGTCTCCAGATAGTTTTGTGAATGGTTTAAAAACCATTTCCAGATTAATGTGCAGAAACATTTGCTTCTCTAATGTCCTTCTTTATGATGTTAACACACCTGATGCTCCAGATGTCTGATTTTATGGAAGTTAGCTCACCTGCTGGCTGCAGCGTAGCCTCTTAAATCCTGCCGAGGCAGTGAGGGGGTACTTAGGTTTGCCCGCACTGTTGATTTAATCAATCTGGTTAAATAATGACCTGGTGAATAAACATATAAGACTGTATTTGCCTTAAACTATGACTCACTACAATCAGGTGATCCTTGCTGTCAGAGTAAGTTAACAACTAAATCTTTATCTTTTCTGTGTTTTTACAGAGAAGGAAACCTGGACGGTCCAGAACCAAGCTCCCAGATCCAGGCGGCTCGCTGCAGGACCGGCAACATCAGCCTCGCGGCCCGAATCTCACAGAAGCCCAGAAACCCAGTGATCAGGACCGGAGGCGGGTCCAGCAGCACCACCGTACCTCTGCTCAGGTCTGATGGAGCTCTCAGAGGAAATCCCTGCGTGTCGTAGCCCAACAGCGTTATGTGTTGAGCAGAAATTCATTGAAACATCAGTGAGTAGATGGACGTCACGTAGAGAAAATAGAAGAAAAGAAAATCCAAAAAGACGAGTCGCCATGTCAACAGGAAACGTCGTTGCAGATGGTGAATTATTTCGGTGTAAAACCAACATCGATAACACGTTTGTCGTATTTTGTTGGTTTTCACTCAGGAAACCGGTCAGTCTGAAGACCTCCAGCTCTGGGAACCAGACTCACTCAGCCGTGGGACGTCTGACCTCCAAACACAACAAACTCCAGTGATCCGGAAGCTTCCATGAAACATCAGAGACTGTTGGAGGAGAGAAACTTCTGCATCTGGAACAGCTGGATCACTGCAGACAGCATGGAGACGAGAGTCAAGTACAGTGATCCCTCGCCAATTCACGCTTTAAGACCCGCCGTTTTAGTTATTTCGCCGATTTTTTAGAAATATATAATAGTAAAAAAAAAAAAAAAAAAAAATCAAGAAAAAATCTCGGAAACATCACAGGATGTTGTGCGCGTTCTCTCACAGCGAAGAAATGTTGTGAGCCAGCCTGGCCCCTTTAAGAAAAGTGGCCTTATGGGTAATGTAGTGTGTGTGTCGTGGGACGGCAGAATGAAAACGGGGTTAGATGAAAAGTGTAGTGAGCATCAACAGCAGCCCAGCGTGTATAGATTTACATTCTCTGTTAACCGACAGGAGCCCAACAATACAACCTGTGTGATGTTACAAGTTCCTGCAGAGAAAACCGGACTTTTTCTCTAGTTGTTGTTAGCGTGTTAGCCGCTAATTACGAGCCAAAAATAGCACAATACCAGCGGTTTGTTTACTACGGTTCAGAGAGCAGAGGCTGTGAAGGTAACAGAAAGACCACAGTTGAGCCTTTGTCTTGTTTCGCTACTTTTTTGCGGTTTTTAAACATATTTTAAACACTATTTAGGCTCGGGGGGCTCTGGCTCTAACCGCGAAAAATAAGGGATCGCTGTAGTGACAGACGTCAACCAGAGTCTCCAGAACTGGCTTCTTCTGAACTCGATGTTTGATGAAGACCGTTGAGGACTCTTCATCACGGTGTCCCTTCAGGTCCTCGTCCATGAAGACGTCACTGGTCTCACGGCTGCAGATCAAACCCAGGCTGAAGTTCTGAAGTCTCTCCTTTGGTCATGGACGCTGCTCCACCCAGACAGTCTCTGCATGGTGGTGGCAGCATCATGGTGTGGAGCTGTTTGGGTGCTGGAGGTCATGAGGAAAAACAGGATGATGTTGGTGTTCTGAAGAGTCTAGCTCGGTGACCACGACCCAAACCACCAGAATCAAGGACCTGGAGGGGCCCAGGTGTCTCCTCAGAAACCAGCTAGAACCATCCTCCATGGATCCACCAGGAGACCAGACTGCTGTCAGCTGGAGGTCTGAAACATCAGAACATCTTCACTGAGGCAGACTCAGGTTCATCTTTGTTCCTTTAACTGAATAAACTATAAAACCTTCTGGTTACGGTCTCCTCCGTGGATTCATTTATCATCTAATCCTTTAACTGTATTATGACTCGTTTTTACTTTAGCTTTAAACATTTTCAGGATCCTGAAGCCACATCAACCAGCTTCACAACCTGAACGTTTGTCTCACGTCTGCTTTGATCCATTTATCCCTTTAGCAACTCGTGCTAATCTTTTACATTTTTAAGAGTTCACAACGGATCAAAGGGAAGAAGCAGAAATGGAGAGAAAGAGGGGAAACTAAACTGTTCTTTCTCCTCTCAGGACGTGAACCCGTTGCCGTTGACTGGAAACGTGAAGTCAGAGCGCCGTCGCCGCCTGGACGTCGACCGAACCGCCACGACAACACAGACGACACGGGCAGATTTAGGCTTTAATCGATGCTCATTGTTACAAGGCAAAGTTTCAGGCACTTCAATTCTCATGTGAAGATGAAAGTCAGCACCTTGACGAACGCTAAGAGGACAGACGGCTTTATATTACAGGAGACAGACGGAGAGACACTGAGAAGGTCAGTAACTGGACTAACGGCCACCGTATATACAATGAAATACATTCCTGCTTTCAAAAACTATAACTCTGATAAATATATAACTTCATGGATTGTTGAGGATTAATAGTCAAAATACTGTGATTCTTTTTAAATAGATAGAAAGGATTCGTATAAAACGCACATGTTTAGGTCACATCTGTTCACTGTGGGGGGGGGGGGGGGGGTGATTGATGAATACTGAAGCTTAAAAACAGGATTGGTCAGAAGTCTGGTGATTATCAGAAACATTTCAGCCAGAAACGATGGGACTTCAGGCACCTGCTGGCTACATTCATGTTCAAAGGACACTTTGGGCTCAACATGGAGGCAAGTCTGCACATAAATACAAAAAAAAAAGAAAATAATCCAGAAATCTCATTGGTTGTTTGGGAGCAGGTCCCTCATCCAGCTGTGGAGGGAGGGGCTGGCTTCGTTCAGCGAGGACCAATAGCAGCGCAGCGTTTTTGGGCTGAAGGGGGGGGGGGGGCGTCTAGTCAAACACGCTCCTCCGGGTGGGACTTGGTGACGTCTTTCTGCCGAGTCGAGGCGTTCCCTGGAAGACACGAAGACGTGACGGGTTACAGCCAGAAACAAACCAACGAGAACACCCACCCCCCGTTCAGTGACACTTCCACCAGTACAGGATGTACTGGTGGAGACTTCCACCAGTACATCCTGTACTGGACCAGTGGTGAACCAGGCTCAGAGACCACAGATATCAAACACGATGGTAACTGGTGGCAGCTGTCAACCGGGACAAATGCACGTAAACTAACTAGGGCTGGGCAAGTTAACGCGTTAATATCGTGTTAATGCATTAACGCATTAATTTATTGATGCCCACATTTATTTTATCGCGCGTTAACGCATGTTGCTCACATGCTTTTGTTTTGAAAAGTCTGTGACTGGCTGCTGCGGAACCGGAAAACAATTGGCAGGTAAACATGAAAAGCTAAAACAGACATGGAGAACGGTAAAAATCTGTAAACTTTACAGTTCAGGTATCAACTCAGGTAGCAATATTAACAATTCTGTCTGAAAAAAAAAATTCTGGACTGCAACAAAACGTTTGTGGTCATTCCTCCATGTTCCATCAGATCTGCTCCATGTGTTCACTGTCCTGCTGTTCTCTAGCTGGTTACTGCAGTGCGGCTCCATCTAGTGGCACAGATGTGTAATGACAACAGAAAGTCCAGTCCTCAATTATAAAACTAATTCGTATTTTTGATCCAAGTCTAAAATTGAAATAAAAAAAAAAAAAAAAACAGGCATTTTTTTTTCGTTTTTTTTTTTGTGTTAGATTAAAAAACTAAAAAACTTCATAAAATATCACTTAAAATATCACTAATTTTTTTTAATTTTTGATTGACAATTGAAAATGGAAAGAATGAATGATACATGAATTGATAAAGTTACAGAACTTTAACATGGACATTTTTATTTTAAAGTTCTCCCAGATGGAGGATTCAACAGAAACAAGGTTATTTGTTAACTGACAAGTTTAACTCCCCGTTAAAAGTTTCTGCTGTTACCTCAGAAATTACCTGTTTTAATGTTCTGATTGTGCTGAGACACAATCATTTTGTTGGATTTTGTTTATATACTTTTTAATTTTTTCTTTTATAAAAACAGGATGACATTAATGCCCTGGCAGTGGCAATAAGCTTTATTTTATTTGACATTTTTTAAGATGAGATTTAAACTAAATATGTGTTTCTGACAAGTGCTGATGTTAAGTGTTTTGAACAACAAATGTTATGACACTTTAGTTCATATGGCAGCAGAACATTTAAATAAAAGTGACCTTTACTCTACTTTTGAATTTATTATTTGATTTTGTGTATACAATGCAATTAATTGTGATTAATCAGGGAAATAATGCGATTAATCGCGACTAAAATTTTTAATCGTTGCCCAGCCCTAAAAGTTAACATCTAAGGGAACATTTTTCTTTAATAGTGATCCAGAGGAACTGGACTAATCCCCTTATGAACGGGGAACAGAATCAGGAAGGCTGGCTAGTCTGAGACTGACGGAGGAAACCACATTTTCACATGTTTGGATGGTAAAACCGTCCTGACTCTTACCGGAGACTGGGCTTTGGAGAAGTTGACGTGTGCGTAGAGCAACACCGCGATGTCCTTGTGTCCAGCTTCCAGAGCGATGGACAGAGCGTTGCTTTCATCCTGAACAAAGAGAAGAGATGAACACCAGACAACAAGTCATTTTCAACCAACTACTGTTTAGTTTTTTGAGTTTAGTACGTATGGAGATTTCCCGTCTGGTTTTAATTCTTAAACCGCTGATTTTCCTTCATCCTGTCTTGATCGATGCTTGGACATTCAGGCTTCTGGTTGGTTCAAGTCATTTTTGACTGAGTAGTTCTTCTGTATTGGGTCTTCTTCCTCCTCTGGGGCTCCACTTCTCACTTGTGGAGCACCCCAGG
Organism: Hirundichthys speculiger; assembly: GCA_018398805.1. Lineage (NCBI taxonomy): Eukaryota > Metazoa > Chordata > Actinopteri > Beloniformes > Exocoetidae > Hirundichthys > Hirundichthys speculiger. The sequence goes on along the minus strand of JAGFBZ010000768.1, from coordinate 62,568 downwards.
GGTCCATTCTGGGCCCCTAATTGTTTTTCTATCTATTATCATTGAAAAGAGACAATTCTGTTCAAACTGAACCTGGGCCTAGTCAAAGAACCTTCAACCCTAGAAAACACAGGTCCCACAGTGAAGCACGGTGGTGGGAGTTTGGTGGTGTGGGATCTTTTTTTTTTTTTTTTTTTTTGCCTTTTCAACTTTTTGAAGGACACCAAAGTCAAGGAGCAGGAGTGGTCCTCTCAGAGACCAGATCTCAGTCCTGTTGAGAGTCTGTGAAGCTCCAGGGTGATGTCCACGCTCAGAGACTGCAGAGTCCAGATGATCTGGATCAATATGGGTCGAGATCTTCTGGTAGTCAGGAACTACCAGGAGAGACTGTTGTCACCTGTAAGAGGCTACATCAGTGATGGGTCATAATTCCAGGACAGTGCTGGTGTAGACCCAGTCATCCAGTCACGGTGGAACCAGTCATCCAGTCACGATGGACCCAGTCATCCAGTCACGGTGGACTTCTTCTCTGGGTTCATGACCAAGTTTCAGCCTCCATCCAGAAGTTTCCTTAATTCAGTCTGACAGTGTGAAAGGTTCAGTCCAGTGTCTGACATCAGTGGCTGACTCATGAACTTTCCTGTGATGTGCTGCCCCCATGTGGTCAAGAAGTGGTGTTGCTGCCTGGAGGGTTTGTAATGGTTTGATTTTATCAAGGAGGTTAAATAGTTTAGACATTAACTGTGAGCCTTTTTGTATCAAAACAAACCCGAACCCTGACGTTTCCACAGAGACTGTGGACAGAAATGCTTCTGATGTAAATGCTGTCAGAAGACTCATTTATGGAGTCTGCTCAGACCTCACGTCCCGTCGCGGTGAAGAAGGTGGAGGATCATGGGAACTAGGGGTGCATGATAACTATCAGGCTGATAACAGGAAATTGTGACGTCATTCCGATAAGTCCGATATCACGATGAATAGCCCCGATAACATACAGTTATGGAAAAAATTATTAGACCACCATTTTTTTCTTCAGTTTCTTGTTCATTTTAATACCTGGTACCACTAAACGTCATCATGTGACTAAAACAGACAGAAAAGAAAACACTGAATGCATAAAAGCAGTGTTTTTGGCAGAACAACGCCATAGCTATTGATGTAAAAACTTAAGTGATTTAGGTTATAATCAAGAAAACCATGGAAAATGGTAAGATATCAGCTCTTAAATAAACTCTTATGAGCAATCTTTGTGGTTATCGTTATGTTTGTCCAAACAAATGTACCTTTAGTGGTACCAGGCATTAAAATGAACAAGAAACTGAAGAAATCAAGGGTGGTCTAATCATTTTTTCCATGACTGTATATATTTTTGTCAACACGGCAGTGTCTCGCTCCCTCTGAAAAAATAAATATCTGTTCATTTAAAGAGTCCAAACTGTTTTTTGTTTTGTTCATAGTATTGATGTAATGATCTTAGGTATATGTGTGTGTTATCGGTTATCGGTATCGGCCTTTAGGAGCTGAAAGATATCGGTTATCAGTATCGGCCTTTAGGAGCTGAAAGTTATCGGTTATCGTATCGGCCTTTAGGAGCTGAAAGTTATCGGTTATCGTATCGGTTATGGTGCGTCCCTGACGCTAACGTAACCGTGCAGAACAGAGGAGGAGACTCAGGCTGTCGCTCAGCGGTTATCGGTAGCGGTTATTGTGCGTCCCTAATGCTAACGTAACCGTGCAGAACAGAGGAGGAGACTCACGCTGTCGCTCAGCGTGGCGTCGCAGCCCGGTTGGCCCAGCAGCAGCTTGACGATCTCCACGTGGCCGTGTTCGCTGGCACACATCAGCGCCGTGGAGCCCTCGTCGTCCTGGACGTTGACGTCGGCGCCGTGAGCCAGCAAGGCCCGAACCATGTCCATCCTGCCGTGGCTGACCGCCAGCATCAGCCCCGTCTGACCGGCCTGGAGGAAGAAGAGCAGCGTGAGGAACCGGGTTTTACCGTCCTACCTGCTGAACGCAGCAGCCGACAGGCCCAGATGATGGTGGAGTAGATTTAAACAGGTAGCTGGAAACCTCCCAATAACACTGATCAGAACTGAGTTCTCTAGATTCAGCGTCAGATACAAGTTCATCTTCTCCGTCTTCATGTCAGTAGATTTTATCTAAACGAACATCAACCAGATCTACAGAAACGATTCAGAACAATCAGACATGCAATTAAGTATGAACGCAATAAAAAAGAGGATTTAAGCACATTCTTGGACTAATGTAAGTATGTTCTAGTTAGTATATGTGTGCAAGTAGATTCTTATATCAAAGGTTTATTATGTGTTTCAAATGTAATGAACCGTTTTGGCTCTAAACACCTGCAGATTGATCCTGTTACAACAGAAGAAAGTTAAAAGCAGGAATCTGAGATCCAACAGTTTCATCTCATTATAACAGGAAACAGCTCCTAGGAGACATGAAGACGTGACGGAGATGTGACGGAGACGTGATGGAGACACTGAGAAGTGATGAAATAGTGACAGACATGACGGAGACGTGAAGATGTGACAGAGATGTGACAAAGATGTGAAGGAGACACGGAGACATGATGAAATAGACGTGACGAAGACGTGACGACTACGTGAAGACATGACAGTGATATGAAGTTGTGACAAATTTGTGACAGAGACGTGACGAGGTAGTGACAGAGACGTGACGAGGTAGTGACAGAGACGTGATGAGGTAGTGACAGAGACGTGAAGACGTGACAAATATGTGACGGAGACACAGAGACATGATGAAATAGTGACGAAGACGTGACGAATACGTGAAGACGTGAAGTTGTGACAAATATGTGAACGGAGACGTAATGAAGTAGTGACGGAGACGTGATGAAGTAGTGACGGAGACGTGATGAAGTAGTGACGGAGACGTAATGAAGTAGTGATGGAGACGTAATGAAGTAGTGACGGAAACGTGATGAAGTAGTGACGGAGACGTGATGAAGTAGTGACGGAGACGTGATGAAGTAGTGACGGAGACGTAATGAAGTAGTGACGGAAACGTGATGAAGTAGTGACGGAGACGTGATGAAGTAGTGACGGAGACGTAATGAAGTAGTGACGGAGACGTGATGAAGTAGTGACGGAGACGTGATGAAGTAGTGACGGAGACGTGATGAAGTAGTGACGGAGACGTAATGAAGTAGTGATGGAGACGTAATGAAGTAGTGACGGAGACGTGATGAAGTAGTGACGGAGACGTAATGAAGTAGTAACGGAGACGTGATGAAGCAGTGACGGAGACGTAATGAAGTAGTAACGGAGACATGACGAAGACGTGAAGACAAACGTCTCTACCTTGATTAATGACTCTGTTTTTCCTCAGTTGTGAATCTCAGACGATGGAAAACAAATCTGACAAACATTTTCACCTTAAAATTTATAGTTTCAAACTCTCTGATGTGTTCTGTTCTACTGAAACTCGTGTTGCTTCGGACCTCCAGAACTACACGACCCCCCTGAGATGTAAATACTGAATGTCCCTGTTCTTTGTTCACCACTAGGTGTCAGTAAACGTCCTCTAAAGTAAATCGGTCTGGAGCGTTCTAACGCTGGTTCGTCCCTCAACGGTAGTTTAGTGCCTGGAAGCCGTCAGCTGCTGTCACCTGTCATCAGTCAGCTGTCATGGCGTCCTGACGCCCTCTGACCCCCAGTGACCCACCTGGCTGGCCCGGGCGTTCACGTCCCCTTTGCTGAAGAGCTCCTCCACAATGCTCATGTCCTTGGGCGTCTCCACGGCTGCCAGGGCGGCGAGCATGATGGGCGTGTAGCCCGCCTTGTTCTGCTGGTTCACGTTGCACACATCTGGAAGACAAAAACACGCCGTTCAGAGGACATGGAGGACACCGCTGCGTCCCCACTGCTCCTGCTGTGGATTAAACCATCGCTGCCTGTCAGTCAACAGCAGCGTCAGATCATCAGATCTGTGAAGCTGCTGTCAATCAGTTCCTGGTTGGTTGGAGACCAGAGACCTAAAGGGGAGGGGTTCAAGGAAGACAGGACCTAAAGGATCTGGGGTCGCTGGAGGACAAAGACTACAAAGGAGACGGGGGGGTGGGGTGGGGGGCAGCCAGAGGCCGAGGACACAAAAGGCTTTTATAGCAGCAAGTGGCCGAGACCTCATCACAGTCCATCAGAGAGTTCAGAGCTTTTGTCCAGATAAAACCAGCTGAAGAACATTTAGACGAGTCCACCCTCGTTCTGCAGCTCCCACAACAGTTTGGACCGACTCCTTTAATCCTGGATTTGTCCGTTTGTGTCCATCTGAGTGAAAACGGAAAATACAAGCTTCTAGCAGCACCGAGGTCTCTGACCCTCTGACTGCTCCTACAGCCTGGAGAGGATCGGATCAGATGATCGGGTCTCCACTAGAACAGTTCTGGCTCAGTCTGCTCATCTGGAGCACTCAGGTGTGTGTTAACACAATGCAAATAGGGAAAGACATCAGCAATAGTCTAAGAGCAACAAGTGTTAAAGTTGATGACAGCGCAGCTAGAAGACAACAGTCTTTTGCGAATTAAAGTCACAATTATGAGAAAAACTGGAGATTCTTTGTGTTAAAGTCTAAATATTTTTTTTTTTTTTTAGAAAAATTCAGCAGATGAATTTAGAATGAATTTAGAAGCACATTTTATAGAAAAAAAAAAAAGATTTTTCACAAGAAAATAATTCTTAAAATAAAAACCCCAACAGCTCCATCTCAGAGCCTCCAGGCCTGGAGGTTTTTACACCACCATATTTATTTAATTAAATATGAACGTTAGAAGACTGAACCAGTACGGCTGGTCCGGAAGAGTTTCCAGGAGAAAACCTCTTCTGACTAAAAAGAACTGAAGTTCACTAAACTGGATCTGAACAGACCAGCGGACTCCTGGAACCATGAGACCAGAGACCACGTCTGGAGGAAACACCTCAGACCCACTGAAGCACGACGGTGGAGGGGTGATGATCTGGGACCTGGACATGTTGGAGGTTGACCCGGTCACATGACGGTCATGTGACAGGACAGCGATCCAAACGCAGCAGCAGATCTACACCAGGATGGACTCAAGGTTCTAGAAGGTTCTAGTCAAAGTCCAGACCTCAACCTGGCTGAGATGCTGTGACGGGACCTTCAGAGAGCTGTGGAGAAATGACTGTCCAAAAACAGGATTAAGAGAAACGTTTAGGGGTGCACGATAACTATCGGGCCGATAACAGGAAATTATGACATCATCCCGATAAGTTCGATATCACGAAGAACAGCCCCGCTAACATATATATTATATAACATTTATCCCAGCCTGCTGTTGAGACGCTCACCTGCATCCAGCAGCTTCTTCACCACCTGGAAGTTGGAGTGCGACACGCTGTAGTGCAGCGCCGTGTTGCCGTTGCCGTCGGCCATGTTGACGATGTGGCGCAGCACGTCTGCAGAGATGGCTTCAAAGGCCAGCAGGTAGTCCTCCACCATCGCCGCCAGCGCCGCCTTCTGGCTGGACACCCGGAACCACTCGTGCTGCACCGTGTTGAGGCAGGATCTCTGAGGAGGCGACGCGTGATCGACACGGTCAGAGACACGTGAACACACACACAAAATCTGATATCTCGATTATAGTGACCAAATTATCACGGTTTACAATATTATCGCGATATTCTTCGTTGCTGTACAAATGTCTAAAAAACACATACATTTAAATAATTTCACAAAATCTTGTGATTTTCTTGTCACTAAAACATCAGAAGCCAAAATCTTCATCAAAATGAAACTTCCACATTAAAAGAAACAACTGGCACAGAAAGAGGTTTTATTTTAAATGAACAAAATAAATAACAGGTGATTTGTCTGGTGAAAATTTAAATAAACACTTTAACAACCATAGTAGGTTAAAATATGCAAACAATTATCAGGAACAAAAATTATAGCGAAGTTCAAATGAAACAAACTTTCAAGATTCAAGTCTCTTTATTGTCATTATGCAGGCATAACGAAACTTTGGATACTTTTTTAAGCTAAACCTTAAAAAAGTATAAATGTTCAAATAAAGAAACAGTTGTTTAGGAGCCAAATATGTTGTTCTGAATTGTAGTTCACTCTGTGTGTCTGTGGGTGTCGCTGTGTTGTTACCTGAGGTTCAGGTATAAAGGTTGCTGCCTGTTATTCGTTAGCTGTTGGACCCAGAAGGGTAAAAGGTGTTTGACCGCTGTGGCGCTAACTGCCGGCGTTATGGTTGTCGGATCAGTTAATGGAATAAATTAATATTTTAACTGCATCAGAAGAACATCGTTCCGGTCCTTTTTAGATCAACACGCAACGGTAACATTTACGAAATGCGAGTTAGCGAAGCGCGTCGACCAGGTTACTCTTGGTCAAACATCTCAGTAGCTTGAAGCATTAGCCTTAGCTCCTTCAAGTTGCCTCTACAAATTACAATAAAATGTAAACAAGTGCTCTGCAGACAGGATAACTGTCCTCCACCAGTTGTTCCTCTGTATTCTTAAAAAATATGAAAATATGCGCACAGACCTTGGATTGCGTCATTTTAGTGGGTTGGTAAATGTCCGTTCTGCCATGCTAACGTTACGATGTCGCTGTTACAAGCTACAAATTCACGTGAGACACAGTCACGAGTCGCTCGCAGACTTGAATGAGGCTGATATTACATATCCCGCTAATCGACTGCGATAATGAGATGAAGTCAAACATAAACGGTAATCGTTATCGCGTAAAATTTTACCGCGCTTTACCGTAATACCGGTAACTGTTCCATCCCTAACACACACACACTCAATGAAAAAAACCTGAACTACACCAAGAATGATCTAGTTTTCACTTTCTATTTATTTAAACAAGCATCAAGAAAAACAAAGAGGTGTGACCGATGTGAAATTATTTTAGAGGAGCAGCAGATATGAGCCGGTCGTTTTAACGTGATGGCGTTATCACGAGGCTCAACGCGTCGCCACGTGAACAACGCTTAGACTCAGAGCTGTAGTCGTCAGTAAAGGAGGACAGACAGGAAGTAGCTTCTCACCAGGTCTTTGCTGCTCACGGCCTTCGAGTCACTGAGGTGACTCCTGAGAACGTTGCAGGAAGACGACATCTTCTCGCTCAGCTCGTACCTTTAGATTAAACCCAAACACAAAGACTTGTTATTATTAAAGTTACTGAACGTTGCTCCTGTTTGGATAAATGATGACGTCACGTAAAAATCCATCCAGAAACAAAGAAACCCAACAGAAGAAGTTAGAAGTTAGAGGATAAACATGAGATAGTTGACGCATCATGTTTGTTTGAACCCACCTCTCTCTCTTCTCCTTCTCTGAACTCTCTTCATCCTTCTTATCCACCTCCTCTGCTCCCTCCGTCTGTAGCTCCTCCACGCTGCCGTCTCCTCTCACCTCCTCCTCCTCCTCCTCCTCCTCCTCCGACCCAGAGGAGCTGCTGTCCTCTGAGCTGGACTCATCACTTGACGTAGTTTCATATCTGAGCCACAGGGAGGCGACAAACACGTGAACCTGAAAACCTGCAGCTCCGGTTTCATGACGTTTGCATCAAAACGACTGAACATCAACAGATCAGCTGAGAGACATAAACAGAGCTTCTTTCTTTCTTTTTAATCTTTACTGGGACATAAAAAGATGATAAAACCAGCATCTAAAGCATCGTCTCACCCTCCGTTCACGCCCACGAACTGCAGGTTCTTCTTGGTGCCGTTGGAGTCGGGTCGGCCGTCTTTCTTCTTCATGATGGACTTCAGGGTGTTGGGACCACACGGCTGTCCTGCAGAGACAAACAAAGGTCTTTAGACGAGAACGTCACGTTTCCCTGGACTTATTCTCAAACGTTCTCCACAGAGTGACAATCCTACAACGTGGTTGGACCTGGCTCGGTTCAATGTGGACACGTGGTTCCGACTCCACAACCATCAGCTGTTCGTCTGACGTGTGCCTGCCACTGCGTCCAGATGTTTCCAGATGTGTTGAAGTTTGGAATCATCAGAAAAATGGACTGACATGGATGCTTCTCGCTGCTGCTCCGGGACTTGTCTCTGCGACGCTGGACGCTGGACGCTCCAGTTTGTCCCCGGTTTGTGGTGATCTGCGGTCGGATGTCTACATACTGTCTGCAGGGGGCGGACTGGTCCTCTTGCGGCTGGTGGAGACCTGCCGCCGCGGACATGGACGGTGTCGCTGGACGCCGGTTCGGGAAAGCTAAGCTAAGTAGCCCTGAACTGCTACCCACGGCAACCACCGCCACTGGATCCGGGCTGCAGCGTCACTGAGCCGGGACGGGAGCCACCGACGTAGCGGCGGTGGCGGCATGCTGCCCCCGTCCAGCTGTCTACACGCCGGATGGGTCAGCTGACCTGGCAGGGGCCGTCTGGTAACCTGGTGGGGCCCAGCACCGCCGGGGGAGACGACAACGGCCTGGTCCGGTCCGCATGATGAACCGGGCTCTGGGACGGTCGACTCCGTCGCTCGCCGGACTGAAGGAGTTCGGTCTTCCCAGAGGAGACGGTCTGGTTCATCGGTGTTTCCTCCTCTGACCTGGAGATATCTCACTGGTCATCATCGAGGAGATATACTGGTTCTAACGGCTGTTAACGGTTTTAACGGCTGTTAACTGTTTTAACGGATGTTAACTGTTTTAACGGCTGTTAACTGTTTTAATAGATGTTAACTGTTTTAACGGCTGTTAACTGTTTTAACGGATGTTAACTGTTTTAACGGATGTTAACTGTTTTAACGGCTGTTAACTGTTTTAACGGCTGTTAACTGTTTTAACGGATGTTAACTGTTTTAACGGCTGTTAACTGTTTTAACGGATGTTAACTGTTTTAACAGCTGTTAACGGCTGTTAACTGTTTTAACGGTTGTTAACTGTTTTAACAGCTGTTAACTGTTTTAACGGATGCTAACTGCTGTTATCTGGAGTTAGCACTCGGACCACGGGACCTGGCATGAAAAGGAGCGCTGGACACTAGCAGCTCCTCTAGTACACCAGATTTTTCCTGGTGTACTGAAACTTGAATTTCCCCCTTGGAGGATTAATAAAGTAATTTTGAATTTGAATTTGAAAAAACCCTCCTTTAACCTGCTCTACGAGTCTCAGGTGTGTTTTTACTGGAGGCCTCTGGGTGATAAAGCTGCTGCAGCATCATCAGTCTTCATTCCACAAACACAAGCGTCAGCGACATCTGTGGGAACGCCTTGTGGAGTTACAGTTTCTCTGGAAACAGCTGCAGCTCCAGATGAAGTTTCAGAGCATTTCTCCAGAGATTCAGCTAAAACTTTTAAACATTTATCAAGAGACGGAGGACGGGCGGTTGCAGCTACGCCTCAGATTCCCTGGAAATTGCTCAGACTGTCCACAGCTGTCCTCGTGAGACATCCTCTGACATGATCCAGATCCAGATCCTGATCCAGATCCTCGACGGAGAGGAACGCCGCCAGCGAACATCCCTCCATCTGTCAGGGAGGTTCTGTCAGAGAGGTTCTGGGAGTCGACCCAAACCCTGAAGCATCTCAGTCATTTTAAGTGCAGGTCTGAAAACCACCAGAACCAGCAGAGCGAAGCAGTCGGCACATCTGCCCGGACACGCTGCCGATGGAGGGGCCTCCTCCACGCCGCGGGGGCGCCGCGCACGAACGCCGAGGGTGTGCGTTCGAGTACGGACATGCACGCAGCTGCACGTGTGTGCGCACGGTGGTTGAGCAGCTCAGGACGGATCCGGCTGATGACGTGAATGTGTGGCTGTTTGTACGGAGCCAGCTGGCTACAAGGACCTCAGCACCAGGACCCAGCAGAACCCTGTTGGACCCTACTGGACCCTGTTGGACCCTGTTGGACCCTACTGGACCCTGTTGGACCCTGTTGGACCCTGCTGGACCCTGTTGGACCCTGTTGGACCCTGTTGGACCCTGTTGGACCCCGCTGGACCCTGTTGGACCCCGCTGGACCCTGTTGGACCCTGTTGGACCCTGTTGGACCCCGCTGGACCCTGTTGGACCCTGCTGGACCCTGTTGGACCCCGCTGGACCCTGTTGGACCCTGTTGGACCCTGTTGGACCCTGCTGGACCCTGTTGGACCCCGCTGGACCCTGTTGGACCCTACTGGACCGTGTTGGACCCTGCTGGACCCTGTTGGACCCTACTGGACCCTGTTGGACCCTGCTGGACCCTGTTGGACCCCGCTGGACCCTGTTGGACCCTACTGGACCCTACTGGACCCTGTTGGACCCTGCTGGACCCTGTTGGACCCCGCTGGACCCTGTTGGACCCTGTTGGACCCTGCTGGACCCCGCTGGACCCCGCTGGACCCCGTTGGACCCTACTGGACCCTGTTGGACCCTGTTGGACCCTGTTGGACCCTGTTGGACCCTGCTGGACCCTGTTGGACCCCGCTGGACCCTGTTGGACCCTACTGGACCCTGTTGGACCCCTGGACCCTGTTGGACCCTGGACCCTGGACCCTGCTGGACCCTGTTGGACCCCGCTGGACCCTGTTGGACCCTACTGGACCCTACTGGACCCTGTTGGACCCTGCTGGACCCTGTTGGACCCTGTTGGACCCTGCTGGACCCTGTTGGACCCCGCTGGACCCTGTTGGACCCCGCTGGACCCTGCTGGACCCCGCTGGACCCCGCTGGACCCTGTTGGACCCTGTTGGACCCTGTTGGACCCTACTGGACCCTGTTGGACCCTGTTGGACCCTACTGGACCCTGTTGGACCCTGTTGGACCCCGCTGGACCCTGTTGGACCCTGTTGGACCCTACTGGACCCTGTTGGACCCTGTTGGACCCCGCTGGACCCTGTTGGACCCCGCTGGACCCTGTTGGACCCCGTTGGACCCTGTTGGACCCCGCTGGACCCTGTTGGACCCCGTTGGACCCTGTTGGACCCCGTTGGACCCTACTGGACCCCGCTGGACCGCTGCAGATGACACATTTACCCCACATGTGGGTTTTTAGCTCCATCACCTGGTTGCATTTCAAATATGAAAACTGAAGCTCAGACCTTAAAGAAAAGAAAAACAACAGTCCAACGGTTCCTGATGATCTGAGTGGGTCCATCAGCAGAGGACGGGTCCCTGGTGGTCAGTGGAGGAACTGCAGCTTCTGCTCGCTGGTCTCTAAATTAGCTTCATGGAGCTAAAACAACAACTGAACAAGACTTTCGTCACCTCGTTGTCTTAAAGCTGAATCACGAAGCCACGAATGACCCATGAATAACGTCGCAGCACTTTGACAGATGCTTTCGTAAAGTTTATCTTCCCATAAATACCCTGCAGACGGTTGATATCTGAGCTGTGGTCTCAGACGAGAGGACAGGCGTCCAGCAGGGACAGAAACTCAAACTAAGACCTGAATGTGGATCAGCGGTATTATTAGATTCTGGACTCCTGAACTACCGTGAAGAGCTGTGGACATCTGCAGGTCCATGCGGCTCTTCTGCTCCGCCGGGCTGATCTGCTGCTGCGCAGGTGTGTTAGCACGTCCGTCCGCCGCCGTCAGGCCCGGTGACGTCCTCTCCGTCTGAGGCTGCTCCGTCCGGACGCTCAGCAGCTGCAGCTGCAGGGAGTTCTCTACAAGACAAAGATTTAAGAGAAGACATAAGTCAGAGCTCAAAGAGTATTTGTTTCTTTCACTACAGCTAAACACAGTTACGCTGCTAAACCCAAGATCAATCTGAACCAGAATTAAAACAGTCTGATAACAGCTGAAGGTCTGGGTTAAACCATCAATTATTAGGGATGCAGGATAATTATTTACCCGATAACTAATTGGGCCGATAACAGGAAATGATGACATCATCCCGATAACTCCGAATAGCCCCGATAACATTTATATTTCTGTCAACACAGCAGTGTCTCGCTCCCTCTGAGTCTTGAATGACCAGCAGTGAATGTTATGTTCAAGTGACGTCGGCATAATCAGAAAAACGATAACTCAATCAGGAAAATCAAGAATACCCCCTCATGCCAGAAAACAACTCGTTAACTCGGTCATAATTTTAGTGATTGCTGACTTGAATTGATATTCGCAGTATTTTCCCTCATGTTACGCATAAAAAAATAGAAAAAATAGATAGACGAGCAAACGAGGGAACGTGGGATTTTTTAAAACCGATACCGATAACCAATAACACACACATATACCTAAGATCATTACATCAATACTATGAACAAAATAAAAAAATAGTTTTGACTCTTTTAATAAACAGATATTTATTTTTTCCAATGAAAAACTATTGACAAACTTTTTTCTCAAACATTTTCATAAAGCTATCAAACAAACCTATTTGATATCTCACATCAACTTAAATAAGGTTCATTACTGACTGATATAAAAAATAAAGGCTCCTTGAAGTGATGGAAATACATGCATCAGAATTACAAACTGAAAAAGATTAACATTTAAAGGATTTTGGCTTGTGGTTCCATTTAAATTAATACCTTTAATTAAAGTAAATTAGGTTGAATAGTTTTTTGTTTTTTTTATCTCATGGAAGCTTTAGATGAGAGAGATGAGGGAGAGGAGAGACTGCTGCTGGCTTGCGCACATTAGCATTAGCTTCCATTAGCTCACGTTAGCGTGATTTCAAAACTCCATGGAAGTGATTGTTATGTTGTAGGTGGCTGATCAGGTTTTACGTATTAAAGCTTCGTCACAAATAACCACCAAACTATCTTCTTCTGAAACTTTAACGTAGTTCCATGCCGCCATGTTTGTTGTGATCAGCACAATGCAGGCTGCATTCAAGGTGTAACGTAAATTCAAACGTTCCCTCGTTCTTTCAGCCTTTTTTTTGAAATTTTTTTTCTTATTTTATGTGTAACATGAGGGAAAATGCTACGAATATCAATTCAAGTCAGCAACTATCAAAATTATGACCGAGTTAACGAGTTGTTTTCTGGCATGAGGGGGTATTCTTGATTTTCCTGATTGAGTTATCGTTTTTCTGATTATGCCGACGTCACTTGAACATAACATTCACTGCCGGTTATTCAAGGCTTAGAGGGAGCGAGACACTGCTGTGTTGATAAAAATATAAATGTTATCGAGGCTGTTCGTCGTGATATCGGAGTTATCGGGATGATGTCATAATTTCCTGTTATCGGCCCGATAGGAGAGATGTTTCCTGGTTGGCCTCAGAACACCTTTATGTCCTCCTGGAGGAGGTTTCTGGGCAGAGGGAGGTCTGGACTTCTCTGCTCCAGCTGTTGGATGGATGGATGGATGGATGGATGGATGGATGGATGAATGGATGGATGGACAGTGGAATGACGTTTCTGAGTCTCATCAGAGGTTTAAACAGCACTAAGGGTCTCAGACTTTGGTCAGAATAAGTCACTAAGATTAACTGACAGTTTTCTGGAAGCAGGTTCTGTTTGTCTCCATCTAATAATGGACCTGGGCTTTATTTAACTCCAGAGTGATGCAGAAATCCAGATGTGTCATCATCCAGCTGTTCATGGACAGCAGGACGGTGAAGTTTAGTCTGGTTGGTGGTCGTTCAACTCCCACTAAAACCTGAGCAGAAACGAGCTCCCCGCCTGCATTCATCTGCAGGCCGCCATGAATGCCTGTTATGTAAGTCACACGGAGCCATGAATCAGCAGGGACGGGGAGGTGTCGGCGACGCCCACAAAAACAACAAGCCGCCCTATTGGCTGCCGGCAGAGATGAGCTCATCGTTGGTCCACGTCCAAAGCCCCCGCTGCATTTTCAGGGTCAGAGATAACTTTAGCCTGTCTGATCCCATCAGGATCCTCTTTAGCCCCCCCTGCACCCCCCCCTGCACCCCCCTGCACCCCCCCATCACAACCCTGCAGACCAGCAGGAGCAGCCGCTGAGACCACGTCTTTACTTCAGCTGTGAGCTCTGAACCAGGAGGAGCTGAGACTAGATGTTTCTCTACAGCTACAAAACAAAATAACAACTAAACCAACCGTTTTAGTGTCGACGCTGAGACGTCCCAGCAGATACCGATATTTCTGTTAAACTTCATAGACATCAGAGCCTGGAACAAGTTCAGGATCACCTCCATCTGGTCACATGACCGTTTCCAAAAATGCTCCAACTTCATTCTGACCAACGTTAAAAGTAACATTTCCTGATTTTCCAGCACTTTATAATAAAATATTTAAATTATTGTTCATAGTTGGACTAAACGGGACGATTTGAAGAATTCGTACACGTCTGAATTAACATGCTGATGAAGATCTGTAGATTTCAAATGTTCTACGTAGAGCTGAAGCGATACACTAATCTTGCGATACGATACACGATATTCGGCTCATGATACGATATATATATATATATCGATATTCATCTTAAGATGCATTTACATCATTTTCTGAAAGATTTTAAAGGGACAAAGTGATTTTGGTGACATCTTGTGAGTGTTCCAATAACTTTGTTTGAATTAATTGAACTGAAAGCATCAATTACACATTATATGTATATGGAAATTACTTGTGGAGTACCACAGGGGTCGGTACTGGGTCCAAAATTGTTTATATTATACATCAACAACATATGCAGAGTATCAAAATTACTGAAATTTGTTTTGTTTGCAGACGATACAAATATTTTTTGTTCTGGGGAGAGTCTGCAAGCAGATTTTGAACATGATTACAACAGAAACTAAAACTATGGTTTGATAGAAACAAACTATCACTAAATCTGAGCAAAACTAAGATTATGTTGTTTAGAAGACATAAAACAGAATCTTATGTAGATCTAATAATAGATAATAGCAGACGTCATAGTTGTTGTTTATTGTTTGAAATAAATTCGAAAAAAAAAAAATGTCTGACAGGCAGCTTGCTAATGCTGGACAAAATGAATAAAAGATGCGTTGCGAAAAATAGTTTCATTTATTTAAACAGTGCAAATTGTTGCTTGCAGGCTTTTAAAGGTGGGACACGGGGTTTTGGAAGAAGCTTAGAATATCGATACCCGCAGCTGAAAAATCGATTGTCTGGGGAAATAAAATATCGATATATATCACAGAATTGATAAAATCGCTCAGCTCTAGTTCTACGGTAACGAGAGAGAAAATAGTTTAATCTGGTGAATATCAAACCAAGAAAGAGAAATATATCTTTGGTTATGAGGCCTCTGAAAAAGATGTGACTCAGCAACTCCAGGTGTTTAAATAAAGCTGGTATGAACATGTAAGTATAAAGTTAAATAGAGATATTATACATTAATCAAGATGCAACAGCAGAAATGTGACACATTCAGACGTCGTATCTGGAAAGCTAAAGACTGATTTTCCTGTTTTTATCTTGTTTTCTGTTCTGGGTTTGTTTGTACCGGTCGACTCCACGTGGAACGATCGCTGAGCTGTGCACTGTTTCAGGTCATATCTCAGGAATGGCCTGATGGATTTAGGTGATCGACGCCTCTGTGGAATCTTCAACAGTCAAGATTCATGTGATGTCACAGCTGTGATCCAATCAGAGCGAAGCAGAGATTGGACTTCTGCTCAGGATTTTCTCTAGTTTGGTTTCTGTTCGTCTCTACTGAAACAATCCAGGAGATCAAAAGTGATTTTGATCTTCACCAGAGACCTGGAGCTGGATGATACCAGTTGTTCACTGGAAACTGATTTATGAAGAATCAAAGGTTCTTTTTTGTTTTTCTAGCTGAGTAAGTTTTTCATGTTTACACCAGTAAAATCTGGGGAACCGCTGGAAGGATGGAGTCTAACAGGCTGTTGAACGCAGCAGCTGCTCGCTACAACTGGTTTCTGTAGCTTCACACATTCTTGTCTTCATGTGGAAACACATTTAACTCCTTACCGCTACTGTAAAATTCTCCTAAAACGTTTATCCAAGGCAAACCCAAAGTAAAATGAAAGCTGTTCTTGAACTGTTTGTAGCACATGGATGGTTTTGGTCTCTTTTGAAAGGTAACACTCTGAAGTTTTTAGAATCACTGTTAGTGCTACTAGCATTGAGTAATCTAAGTTTGAACACACTAATTTAGAAGTTTTTTATTTTTTTGTAAACAGATGAGTGCAGCTGTGACTTATTAGCTGGAAAACACAATGGGACCACAGCATGAAGCCTTACCTAGCGCAAGTTTAAATTTGATAACAATATCACTAAAAATGAGTATTTTACACGTTTTTGGAAGAGTATGTCTAGGCGTTTCCAAAAATGTCCATTTGGAGACTCCAAAAGGACACCTGGATAACCATGGACACATACCGAGGATAAAAGTCATAACTGCCTTTTACAACACAGCAAACATAGCAAACTATTCACATATTTACACACATTTACAATGATAACCAATTACAGGTTATTTGTAGGATTCTTTATATAAACATAATTTCATAAATGATGCATTGACGCTCGTTTTGACTGGGCTGGGTACGCAGGTACTTCCTGGTTGTGACTTTGTCTCCGCCCCCTGAAGCGACACGTCACTGTGTTCAGAATTTCTCTGGCTATACAATGCTCCAGTCATCAGCACAACTGGTTCTAACTGGCTCAGTTTTTACACGACACAATGGGGGCGTGGTCTTCCTTTCAACACTGGCCCTCATTGGCTGTTGTAGGCTGTGGGCGGGACAGGACAGGGAAGCTGCTATATGGCCGTATGAGGTGTCAATCTAAAGGTCAGCTGACCGCCTCCATTTAAAAACCAAAGGATTGATTATGAAACACGCAAACGGTGAGTAAAAAGCGAACAATAACCCGGAAGTTCGACCGCCAACCGGCAAATATTTGAATGATGCAGCGGCTATTTTTGGATATTTACTAGTATAATAATGAATTTTGGACTAAATACTTTACTGGATTGGATCGAATGGACCTTTGTGAATGTAAGCAGACCATTTTTGTGGGAATATTTTTGATCGGACGAGTTTTTTAAGGCTTATAAGGTGAGTTGCGTCGATTTTGTAACTGTTTGTTTGTTAGTCTTGTGACACAGGCGTTGATTGTACCTGCTGTTATGATTTTACCCTGAAATGGTTTGCATCGATTGAATCCAAAAAAATCCTAGCTAACTGATGGAAATACATGCATCAAAATTACAAACTGAAAAAGATTTACATTTAAAGGAGTTTGACATGTGGTTCCATTTAAATTAATACCTTTAATTAAAGTAAATTTTTTTTTGTTTTTTAATCTCATGGAAGCTTTAGATGAGAGAGATGAGGGGAGGAGAGACTGCTGCTGGCTTGCGCACGTTAGCATTAGCTCGCGTTAGCGCGATTTCAAAACTCCATGGAAGCGATTGTTATGTTGTAGGTGGCTGATCAGGTTTTACGTATTAAAGCTTGTGCTTCCCTCCTCGTAGAATTCACTCGGAGGATTCGTCACAAATAACCACCAAACTATCTTCTTCTGAAACTTTAACGAAGTTCCACGCCGCCATGTCTGTTGTGATCAGCGCTGTGCTGCATGCTGCATTCAAGGTGTAACGTAAATTCCTACGTCCCCTCGTTTTCTAGTCGTTCTTTCAGCCTTTTCTATTTTTTCTTTTTTTATGTGTAACATGTGGGGAAACACTGTGAATATCAATTCAAGTCAGCAACTACTAAAATTATGACCGAGTTAACGAGTTGTTTTCTGGCATGAGGGGGTATTCTTGATTTTCCTTATTGAGAATTCGTTTTTCTGATTATGCCGACGTCACTTGAACATAACATTCACTGCCGGTCATTCAAGGCTCAGAGGGAGCGAGACACTGCTGTGTTGACAAAAATATATATGTTATATAAATATATATGTTATCAGGGCTATTCGTCGTGATATCAGACTTGTCGGAATTACGTCATAATTTCCTGTTATCGGCCCGATAATTATCGTGGACCCCTAGAAGGCCGTCGGAGTGATAACGGGTTAAACTGCTCTTCTCCTGTCTGAGCTGTATGTATGTGTTGCATCAGGCTTTATGTGATTAGAAACAGCTTCATTGATCCGTCATCTGCCCTCAAACTGGGACCAGCCTAAATACCAGCATCTCTGCCTGGCGTTGATGATTTAAGGAAGCTCTGATGTTACTGGAACGACTGGGTTACACCTGAAGAACAGAGCACGTGTGTCATCCTCACCTCTGCCGGGGTCAGAGGTCAGCTTCAGGATGTCCTCCACGCTGCCGTACTTCATGACGGAGTTGATGGAGGAGAGCGTGCTGACCAGCTGGCTGTTGATGGAGCCGAACTGGGACTGGGGCTGGCCGAACGCCTCCGCCAGCTCGCTGTAGTTCTCCGCCAGCAGCATCTGCTGCTCCTGCAGCAGCTTCTGCACCCTCTCGATGTAATGGTCCAACCCGGCGCCGCCCTGCAGCGGAGCAGGCTCCGCCTTCACCTCCACCACCTCCGGACCGCCGGTCACGGGCTCCGCCTCCGCCGGTCTGGGAGGGGCCGCACGCTATGTTCCTGGTTTTTAATCCGATCAGGAAGTTGTCGTGGACGCTGACGGGCCCCACCCCACAGTCTTTGGTTTTAGTCGAGTTCGGCGCCGCCGCGTCCGTGACGGTTCCCACGGCGACCGAGCGCACCTTCGCCGTCGTGAGAACGTCTTTAACGAGGCCCTCCCCGGCGGCGACCGTCCTCGTTTCGGTCGGCGGCGTGTTGGTGTGTTTGTCGCAGGTGACCAGCTCCGCGTCGGTGGACGAGTCGGTCACGTCCACAGAGTCCGTGTTCGTCCACTTGCTCGCCAGTTCTGTCTCGGTGTTCGTCTGCTGAGTCAGTGAATCAGGAGCAGCCATGACGGCAGAGTCCGCCTTGTCAACGGCGTCCGTCTCCGTCCCCCGGGACACCAACGTCTTGACGGGACAAACGATCACGTCCACCGAACAATCCCCGCAGCCGACCGACCGCGACTCTTTGGTGACCTCAGCCCTGCGGAGCGCCATGCCGTCCACGGACTCCTCCGTGTTCACTCCCGCCTCACAGACGCTCACCTCAACGCCAACCTGCCGGTGGCACGTCTCCGCCCGCCTCCCCACGCACCGGTCGCTAACCTCCACACGCTTACGCACCACCCACTGGTCCATCGGGGTGTCTGGTCCCGAGGCGACGGTCTGGACGCTGGGCACGCAGGACGACTCCAGGTCGTCTCCCGCCCCCTGGCTGCGGGTCTGGACTCGGGCCTCCACGCCGGCGTGGTACATCTCCGGCCGGACCATCAGACCTTTGTCCGCTCTCTTCCTGTTGGAGCCGCCGGCCGCCTGGAGCTCCAGCTTCAGCTTCCCCATCTCCATCTGGTGGGTGGTCTCTTTGAGCTGCACCTCCAGGCGGTAGATCTTCTCCTTCAAGGCTTCGATGGTCTGCTGCTGGAGCTCGATCTCCTTGTCGGCTTCGCTGGTCACGCCCAGCATGGCCTCGGTCACCACCGTCGCGGCGCTCCGCACTTCCAGCCGATCCGTCGACACTCCCGCTTCCCGGGAGCAACGTTCCCTCCGAGCGACCGCCAGGCCGGCGTCTCCATCGGTGACCACGCCCACCGACCTCTGAGGCCTGGTCTCGGTTAGACTAGCGTCCCCGGCCGTCTTCTCCAGGGCTTGGACCTCAGCAGCCAGACGCCTGAACTCCTCCAGCCGCTGACCGCTCTGCTCCTGGGCCTCTGGCTCCATGATGTGCAGCTCCGGTTCCTTCTGGGCGCTCCCCGCGTTCTCCATTTGGTTGGCGCTGCCCACGCTGTAGGAGCGCTTGCGGAAGCCGGCGGGGCCTTGGCTCTTGGACTGAGCGGCCAGCTGGCGTTTCTCCTCCTGCAGGACGGCGATCTTCACCTGCAGGATGGGGATGGTCTTCACCTGCCCCTCCAGCTCCTTCAGCCTCTTCAGCGCCACCACCATCTGCTCCCGGATCTGCTGCAGGTGCAGCGGGCTGACGTTGGTGACCGGGGTGGCCACGCCGGAGCTCAGGGGGCTGTGGCGGATGGAGCTGCCCACCGACGGGGGGTAGAAGGCGCCGAACTCCCCGTTGGACAGGTGACCGTTGAGGGGGAGGGGCTGGAGGGCGCTGGGGGAGATCTGGCTCGGCCCGACGGAGCCCGAGTAAGAACGACAGCGAGCTGCTGGACCCCATGCCGCCGAAGCTGGCGAGGCGCCGACGGGGCACCGGGGGCTCGCCGAGAGGCTGCATGAGCAGCCGCTCCTGCTCCAGCCGAAGACGCGTCTCCATCAGGGTCTTCTCCACCAGGGGGTTGTGGCGGGGGGCGAACCTGGGCGAGGGGGGCGGGAGGAGCTGCTTTGGCGGGGCGGGTTCACAGGCGGCCCTGGAGAGGGTCGGGGTCAGCGGTGCGGCGTCCTGGGACCTGGACGTGAAGAAGACCGGGGACTGCTTGCCGTCGCTGTTGGAGGAGGACAGCGAGTCCGTGGAGGTCCATTCAGCCTGGGCGCCCCCCCGTGGCGCCGCCGACGGTCTGGCTGCTTTGGGCTTCCTCTGGATGCTCAGCTTCTTAATGGTGTTGCCCCTCTCAATGTCGTCCACATATTTGAGGAAGTCCAGGTCCAGCTGGTAGCCGTAAGGAGTCTCAACGTAGTAGGGGTCCTTCTCGTCTCCTGCGCTGGGACATCTCTGGTCCCGGTCTGGAAGACACAACGAAGACATATTAAAGAACATTTCTAACAACTGTGAGATTCCTGCTCTAATTAAAACGAGTCTCTCAGCCACAACGAGGCCCATCTGATTAAATCTGGCACCAGAGTCAAGTCCATAAATCAGGAGATTGATTACAGCACGAGCGTAAATCTAAGTAAACACATTACCACGACAGAGTACGTGAAGATAGAAAACAGCAGAAATATGAGAAAATCTTTCACTTTTATTGGTCTCTTGTTTGTATGAGGCCTCATCTCAGGAATGACTTAATGGGTCTGAATTAGAGGTCTTTGGAACAACCCGAGGTTCCGACCCGATCCGAGTCCATTCAAAAGACGTGACTCCAGGTTCGGGTCTGAATCGGTACAGTTAGTCTCGGGTCCGGTCGGTGCTCTCTGACAGGCTGGGTCCACGTTTACTAGAGAGTAGGAATGCACATTTTGGATTTTTTTAATGACCGTTAACCGACGTCCTTTAACGATTAATAACCGTTAACCGATAAGTCCGGGAGGGTTGGCTGCCGCGATGTTGCGCGTGTTGTCGTAGACGCATGCGGACACTTCCCCGTGTTTACTCTCGCGGCAATGTGTCGCCGTCAGCTTGTAGCAGAGACGCTGCCGTCACTTTTGATTTATACTAGCGCGGTCTCCGCTACGTTATTCCACGCCACAACGCAAGAGTGACAATCACGAACTAGCTAAACTTACTAAACGTATCTCTTACGTTTTTCCACTTCCTCACCGTCTCGGCTGTATCCAGACCCACATTCATCGCTATCTCCCTCCATGAATTACTAGAATATGTGCTGTCTTTGTAGTGTGGAGAACCAGAATCGTACAGATGTGGGTACTTCCTCATTTTTTCGATGAAGTGCTCTTTTCTACGCGGATGTAGAATTGACCAATCAGAGGGTTGTTGCACCTGTCGACACGCCCCCATGAGTTGATTGAATTACGTAGCTTAAAAACAAAATTGACCGTTAGTATTAATCGGTTAGAGTTACCGTTATCGGTTAACAGGTTAAACGGTTTACCATGTGCATCTCTACTAGAGAGAGTTAAAGATATTGGCGGTGGCAGCTAATGTCAGGACTCGGGGCAGTTTAATTAATTATTCATTAACATGGCGTGTTTGTCATGAAACAATCATGTGTTGCCGTAGCGTGTTATTAGCGGTATAGGCTATTAGCGTTACCAGTTGCTAGCAATAGCATCTGTATCCACAAAGAAAATAACGACGTGGATTTATTGTTGTTTCCATCACGTAGCCTATGTAGCAACTGAACCGTAGTAGAAGAAGACAACTTTAGGTAAGAAAATCAAGTTTTATTCAACGCTAGACAACTTTAACATGAGCAGCTATGGGCTGGATTGTCTCGGTTCTATTCGGGTAACTCGGTCCGGTTCGTGGTCAGACACTAAAGACTCGGGTTGGGTCGGTTCCGGGTCGAATTTTCACGGGTCCATTCGGGTTTGGGCCCATGAAAGTGGACCCTGTGAAGACCTCTAGTCTGAATGATTGACAGGATCAATGAGGACGTCACAAACCCAGTCAGAGGTGACTAAAACCAGGATGGCTACTCAGTTTTCTGTTTGTCATTCAGCAGCTCGGAGCTGAATTTGTGTTTTTGTTTTGGTGGAAACCGTCTTCATCGACTCAGAGCTGCACGACTACTCTGTCATGACTCGTATGATTTAAGAGAGCTCCATCATCTGCTCCAGGTACGCTGCCCCCGGAGGCTAAAGGACATGTTTTAGTTAAAATACCTCAGAGGTAAAGTACAGCAGCTGGATTCAGGGGGCGGAGTCAAACCCTAACCACATTCTTCTGTGAGGTGTGCACCTGTAAAAAGGTGTTTCAGCGTTCTGCTACACATCCAGGTGCAGTAAATTAACCATATCGATCACTTGGGAGTAGTGCTGGGCAATATGACGATACATATTGTGGGGACGATATAAAAGTGTATATCGTGCCATTTCTCTTCTATCGTTTCTATCGTTTCTAACCTAATTTTATCAATTATTACAGCAAATATGTAATTAAATAACCTGCAACGATAAATTTGATAGAATCATATCTACTTCTACAAAGTAGCCTTTTATGTTTGCACTTTTATTCATGGTTAATGCCTTAAACAGAGTTCTCTTCAACCCTGATGTTTCACTTTAGACACTTTATATTGGTTTGCAAACTTTGCACTACAAGGTTACAGATTTCAGAAAGTTGAAAAATAATTTGTGTTTATTTTTTATAGCTGAACTTCAGTGCAAAAATGTGTTTTTCCTCTCAGAAACTGTTGTGCACTTAAAAAAAAATGTGAAAGCTACTGTACCTCTGTACCTACCTGTTTTTGCTGCACTAAAATGTATGTCTGTGACAGTTCAGCTAAATGTCCTTTCAAAATAAAGTTGAAAAGTAAGCAATGAAATTTTTGTCAAACTTTTCAGAGAATAACTGAAAACATACTTTATTATGGTATATCATGATATATATCGTTATCGTGATATAAAATAGTCCATATCGTGATATATGATTTTTTCCATATCGCCCAGCACTACTTGGGAGGACATTGATAAATTAGTTAAATTCAGTTAAAAACAGCTCTTCAGTGCCTGAAGGGAAGTTAGTTGATCTGGATCTGTGATGTCACAGTTCGCTAAAACCTGGACGCCTCACTGAACTAGAAGGCTTCCAGGCCAAACGGACTTAAAGGGAAAAGATTTCTGACTTGGCAGTCGCTTAAAACAGCCATTGAAGCTCAGGAAAAAAAAAAAAAAGAAAGATTCCTTTCCTCCATAACAGATTAGGAACTGATGAGTGAGCTGTGAAGAGGCAGAAACAGCTCCAGGTCTCGTTCGTACGACCGCTAACGATCGTCAGAGTTTAACGGCCAGTTCAGACACGCTGATCAGCTCCAACTGCGAGTTAGCCGTCACATGTTAGCACAGACGGATCCTGGACTTCAGACTGTCAAACAACCACCAGGACACACGCTGGCGTTCAGACCCGCTGGAACCAAAGTCCAAACTCCCCCGCCGGCTCAAACGGCCTCCATCAGCTTTCTGAGGCCATCTGGAGCTAAATACAGCGTCTTATTCCTGGTATGCCTGGAACTCTGACCGACTAAAGCAAACACAGGCTGGAAATAAACAGCTCTTCCTTCCCTCTGAGCTCCAGAAACTTCTCCCCACTCAGGAACAGCAGAGACTACAGGCTCTGATCTGAGAGCTGCCGGTTAGATTCCACTCACCTCTGAGCAACAACACTCGTCAGTCGTCCTGTCGGCTGCTTCACCTCTCACTCTGCCTCTGATCACTCTGTTCACTCTCTGGATCCGCCGGAGGAGAAAAACACGTTCCACTACCGCGGTGGAGTCACAGTCTATTGGACAGCTGCTTCCTCCAATCCCATCAGCCCCTGAGCCGGCGCTTCCCTTCCCAAATAAGAGTCCAGTTATTCCCTGAGAGGGAGGAGGACCCAACAATGGAGGACTGTTCCTGAGAACTAAAGCTGCTGCTGCTGCTGGACGTAAACTTTATACCCGGTTCACACGTACGCTCACAACCACGGAGGAGGCGGGGCCTCAGCACCTCTGATGACACGTTTATGTGGAAATGTTTATGTCTGAGGGCGTCCGCCGAAAAACCGACATTTAAGAGTTTACTTCCATTTCACCTGTTTATTTAAAAAAAACTAAAGAAGTTTAGCTTTTCACCATCAACATCTGGATGGAAGTTAATGCAGTTATGAGAAAAGCTGCGCTCCTCCACCGACCGCTAGAGGCTGCGGTTCCTCCACCGACCGCTAGAGGCTGCGGTTCCTCCTCCGACCGCTAGAGGCTGCGGTTCCTCCTCCGACCGCTAGAGGCTGCGGCTCCTCCTCCAACCGCTAGAGGCTGCGGCTCCTCCACCGACCGCTAGAGGCTGCGGTTCCTCCTCCGACCGCTAGAGGCTGCGGCTCCTCCTCCAACCGCTAGAGGCTGCGGCTCCTCCACCGACCGCTAGAGGCTGCGGTTCCTCTACCGACCGCTAGAGGCTGCGGCTCCTCCACCGACCGCTAGAGGCTGCGGTTCCTCTACCGACCGCTAGAGGCTGCAGTTCTTCCACCGACCACTAGAGGCTGCAGTTCTTCCACCAACCACTAGAGGCTGCGGTTCCTCTACCGACCACTAGAGGCTGCAGTTCCTCCACCGACCACTAGAGGCTGCGGTTCCTCTACCGACCACTAGAGGCTGCGGTTCCTCTACGACCACTAGAGGCTGCAGTTCCTCCACCGACCACTAAGGCTGCGGTTCCTCTAACGACCACTAGAGGCTGCGTTCCTCCACCGACCCTAAGACCTAGGCTGCGTTCCTCTACCGACCACTAGAGGCTGCGGTTCCTCTACCGACCACTAGAGGCTGCGGTTCCTCTACCGACCACTAGAGGCTGCGGTTCTCCACCGACCACTAGAGGCTGCGGTTTCCCTACCGAACTGCAGTTCCTCCACCGACCACTAGAGGCTGCGGTTCCTCTACCGACCACTAGAGGCTGCAGTTCCTCTACCGAGAGGCTGCGGTTCCTCTACCGACCACTAGAGGCTGCGGTTTCCTCTACCGACCACTAGAGGCTGCAGTTCCCACCACCGACCACTAAGGCTGCGGTTCTCTACCGACCACTAGAGGCTGCGGTTCCTCTACCGACCACTAGAGACTGCGGTTCCTCTACCGACCACTAGAGGCTGCAGTTCTTCCACCGACCACTAGAGGCTGCGGTTCCTCTACCGACCACTAGAGGCTGCAGTTCCTCTACCGACCACTAGAGGCTGCAGTTCCTCCACCGACCACTAAAGGCTGCGGTTCCTCCACCGACCACTAGAGGCTGCGGTTCCTCTACAGACCGCTAGAGGCTGCGGTTCCTCTACAGACCACTAGAGGCTGCGGTTCCTCTACAGACCACTAGAGGCTGCGGTTCCTCTACAGACCACTAGAGGCTGCGGTTCCTCTACCGACCACTAAGGCTGCGGTTCCTCCACCGACCACTAGAGGCTGCGGTTCCTCTACCGACCACTAGAGGCTGCAGTTCCTCTACCGACCACTAGAGACTGCGGTTCCTCTACCGACCACTAGAGGCTGCAGTTCCTCTACTGACCACTAGAGACTGCAGTTCCTCTATAGACCACTAGAGGCTGCAGTTCCTCTACCGACCACTAGAGACTGCGGTTCCTCTACCGACCACTAGAGGCTGCAGTTCCTCTATAGACCACTAGAGGCTGCAGTTCCTCTACCGACCACTAGAGACTGCGGTTCCTCTACCGACCACTAGAGACTGCAGTTCCTCTATAGACCACTAGAGGCTGCAGTTCCTCTACCGACCACTAGAGACTGCGGTTCCTCTACCGACCACTAGAGGCTGCAGTTCCTCTATAGACCACTAGAGGCTGCGGTTCCTCTACCGACCACTAGAGGCTGCAGTTCCTCTACAGACCACTAGAGGCTGCAGTTCCTCTACTGACCACTAGAGGCTGCAGTTCCTCTCTCGACCACTAGAGGCTGCAGTTCCTCTCCCGACCACTAGAGGCTGCAGTTCCTCAACTGACCACTAGGGTCTGGCTCCATTCAGCTACATGTTAAAACGTCCAGCTTTACAGCAGAAATAAACATTTACAGCCTGGAACAAAGACAGTTTTGGTCTCCATAGATGGACTTCACCTCCCTGACAGCTGTATGGGGGGAACTGTTTTGTATTTAATCAGGTAAAATTGTATAAAGCAGCACATTTAATTAGGGACATGGTCTTTTGATTGACAGCAGGCATAGCCAATGGCTATCTTTCATAATTTTAGTTCAACAGAATTAAAAATGTTGATAAAGCTCATCTGTGAAAAGCTTGTGATGCTACAAAGTCGTATCTTCTGTATCTGATGGATCCCAGAACCTCTTCTATTAAATTAGTTCATTTCTGTTTCTGTTGAAGTTTCTTCTAGAAAAAGACGTAGAGGAATTTCTGGGACGTCATCGTCTACGACTCCTCAGATGAGTTATAGAGTTAGCTGAGGCGGTAACTCGTCTCGTTGCAGCACCGTCACCAAAGCAGACTCCTCCTGTTGGGTCATGTGACCAGATGTGTAAAAAAGCTGTTTCCAGTTTTGTGAAATGTTCCTTTTTCAAATCACCCCACATGAGCATAAAGATATTTTTATAATTTAAGTGGGATTTTCTGCGTGTTAATGAGGAAAGACTGACCCAGATAACGACTTCTGGAAATGTTTCTGGATTTATTCATTTTAAGATCATTTTAACGACCAGATGATACATCCAACCTTAGAAATGGACTTTTTCATGACCAGATGGTTCCTCCAGAGATTTTTAAATGATTGATCAGACTGACCTATTTTATTGAGTAATAGCCATTTAAAATCAAAAATGTTACCACATATCCACCCCTGAAATCAGACCTTTAACTGTTTATTCGTTTCCTTCAGTTTCAGAACGTCGTGATGCGTTTTTAAATGATACAAAGACGAGTTGTTCGCGCTGAAAGGATCCCCCTTGTCTGTCCTGGTGTCATCCGTCCCGGGGAGGACCCTGGGACGGCCGTCTGAGGACTCTCCTGGCACGAGCGCCCACGGGGGGGGGGGATCCTCAACAGCTGAGCGATGACCTCATCAACACGGGACAACTGAAGGGGTCAGGCTGCAGTGACTGACGAGGGTCCGCCGCCAACAGCTGTTACATCATCAGTTTGACAGGATAACGCGACGGTTACGAGGCAGCGGTTGGTTCCTTCTGAAACAGCTGCTCCGTTAACAATCGTTAAACCCACGAGCTTCAAAATATGAGCTCATTAAACCAGGAAACACCAGAAAATTAAGTCATTCATCCCTGAAACCCAACTCTGAGATGATGCTCTTCAGCCGTCTCCATGTCCTCTTTGAGTGGAAGTCATGTCTGAGTGTTCTTCACCACCATTTCAGGACATAAAAACAAAAAGGGTTGTAGCGTTAAGCTAGCCCAGTCAGTGGATCCTAGCGGCTCCGTCACAGTAAATGGAGACGCGGCGGCTGACGGGACTGAAGACGTTGGTTCTGTCACGGGTCCAACCTCAGGTTTCAACCCGGACCGCCACTAACAGAAACACAGCTAACGTGACCAGAACTACGGATTACGAGTGTAACGGTACAATGTGTTCGTACTGAACCGTACCGAACAGACCTTCGGTACGGTTCAGTGCTGTACCAAACAAATACAGTTTATATGTGTTTTTATATGCTGCCATCACAGACCTAGAAGACTAGACTCGCAACTAGAGGTCTTCAGAACAACCCGAAAACCAGAGGTTCTGACTCGACCTCAAATCGGGTCTTGGGTCCATTCAAAAGACGTGACTCCAGGTTCTGGTCTGAATCGGTACAGTTAGTCTCAGGTCCGGTCGGTGCTTATTTTCAAATCCAAAACTTGACAGGTATTTTCCCGCTACCTCGGTCCCTAGTGAGCGTTTGTATATTAAAAATGTTTTGACTAAATAAACAACACACTGTTGAAGAAAATGGTTTTGCATTTTGTTCCCATACTGTACCAAAAATGTACCGAACCGTGATTTTAGCATACCGTTACACCCCTACGACGGAGCGATTATAGATTTAGCAGAACAGTTGCCGTCGGTGATCAGATAGTTGAGCTCGTCACAGTTATTGAACATGTCATGTTTTCTTTTGTCAGCTGATCTTCAGTCACCAGACGGTCTGGTGATCTGGAGGGTAATCAATAACATTCTCAATCTGATCTCTTTACTTCTCTGAAGGGCTCAAATACGAGCTGGGGTTTAATTCAATAACAGAATTAACAAACCACGCAAATCAAACCAGTTTTGGCTGAAAACTGAATGTGCGTTTGCAGCAAAATGTCATTAATGTTTGAACTTTTCCATCAGAATAGAGGTTTATTTTAAGACTAACGAGATTCACGTGTGTTTGGGTTCCTGCAGAGAAACAAACCATTTTAACTTTAACTGAAACGACATTTTTGAGTCTTGTCAGAGGATTTAAATAGTCATTTACTCTGTCTGCTGGATTAACATTAATTGTCATTCTGTTCCAAACACATTTTCCATCCCACCGTAAAACGAAAGCTTCCAGTCCTTATGATCTAATAATAGAGCGAGGCTCCGGAAACTTCCTCTAGATTACACTGGGAGCCTGGCGCTCCCAGCCCTGATCCACTTTAAACCG
The DNA here is from genome assembly GCA_018398805.1 of Hirundichthys speculiger. Classification (NCBI taxonomy): domain Eukaryota; kingdom Metazoa; phylum Chordata; class Actinopteri; order Beloniformes; family Exocoetidae; genus Hirundichthys; species Hirundichthys speculiger. The sequence goes on along the minus strand of JAGFBZ010000768.1, from coordinate 33,776 downwards.
TTTCTGCAGTTATCCGACATCGGCGGTCCGTTCCCTCCAACAGGAAACATGTGCTGCACATGACAAACCCGTAAAAACATCTAAGAAACACTTCTTTAAAGCCGCACCTTGATGTTGAGGAGCAGACGAGCAGAACTCTGCTGGTTCTGCAGCGCCGGTGTTGGAGTCTACGTTCAGAGCCGACAGAAGCCTTTTAACGACCACGGAGGCCTCGGGTGGAACGGATCCGGCTACGGGTCTGGTTTTATGAACCACGCTGCAGTGATCCAGTTCATCAACGTCTCCAGACTGGAGACGCTCTGAGGACATCGGACCAGCAGCTACTCAGAAATCCTGTTCATCTGGACCAGCTGGGAAAGAGCTGCCATCACGTGCAAACGTCCGTACTTCCTTTAGATTGGTGGGTAGTGCTGGGCAGTATGACCAAAAATTTATATCACGGTATTTTTCAAAATTATATCGGTTTCACGGTATATCACTGTATTTATTTTAAGGCACAACTGACTGTTAACCACATTTTCTAATCATTTAGAGGAATTGCTGCAGTAAATTGTCTTAGAATGACCTATTTTACTGTCAGGAGGAGTGAATATTGTAGAAAAACATTCATATCTACACTAGTATTAATCCAGGTTTGCATGGCCTCACAAAATGATACTATTTACAAAGACGTGGCACTCGTGATTCTAATTAAGTGAAGGAATCAGAATGATGGTAGTTGCAGTTAAAATACAGAACCCTTTTATTTTTCAAATTTTGCAAACAACTTGAAAAAACATTTGTAAAAAAATTAACATTAACTACACAATGTAAACAACGTTCTAAAGTTGTAGCCGCGGGAGGCAACACCAGGCTGTTGCTGCCTGAGAGGAGGGTGGAGGTTGAGGTTGAGGGAGGAGGGTGGAGGTTGAGGTTGAGGGAGGAGGGTGGAGGAGGTGGAGGTTGAGGGAGGAGGGTGGAGGAAGGTGGAGGTTGAGGTTGAGAGGAGGGTGGAGGAAGGTGGAGGTTGAGGTTGAGAGGAGGGTGGAGGAAGGTGGAGTTGAGGTTGAGAGAGGAGGGTGGAGGAAGGTGGAGTTGAGGTTGAGAGAGGAGGGTGGAAGTTGAGGTTGAGAGAGGAGGGAGGAGGTTGAGAGAGGAGGGTGGAGGAAGGTGGAGGTTGAGGTTTAGAGAGGAGGGTGGAGGTTGAGAGAGGAGGGGGGGGGTTGAGGTTGAGAGAGGAGGGGTGGAGGAAGGTGGAGGTTGAGGTTGAGAGAGGAGGGTGGAGGTTGAGAGAGGAGGGTGGAGGGGGGAGGTTGAGAGAGGAGGGAGGAGGTTGAGAGAGGAGGGAGGAGGTTGAGGTTGAGAAAGGAGGGTGGAGGTTGAGGTTGAGGGAGGAGGGTGGAGGTTGAGGTTGAGGGAGGAGGTTGGAGGTTGAGGGAGGAGGGTGGAGGTTGAGAGAGGAGGGTGGAGGAAGGTGGAGGTTGAGGTTGAGAGAGAGGAGGGTGGAGGTTGAGGTTGAGGGAGGAGGTTGAGGTTGAGAGAGGAGGGTGGAGGGAGGAGCCTCTAGCTTCATGTCATCACCCGTCTGGGGTTTATTTCCTGGTTGATTCCAGCTCTGATAAAATGTTCAGTTTAAGGCTTTTCCTCAGGAGGAACTGGGTTTCGTCTCCAGGCAGCGACGGAGCTCCACATTCCTCTGTCACCCAGCCAGCCTGGTATTTCCTGGACCCGCCTGGGACCAGAACCACTGAAGGAAAGCAGAACCGCCGTCTGACCAACCGCTGACTGCTGAGACACATCCGTCTCCGATCCACCCGGAAACTGAGCAGAACCTGGACTGGACGCTCTTCCCGTAGAAACCTGCAGGGCCCCGAGGGGCCAAGCCAGGAACCGACCCAGGGGCAGAGCCCAGGGGCCCAGCCTGGGACTGAGCCAGGAACCGACCCAGTGGCAGAGCCCGGGGGCCCAGCCCGGCCCACCAGCCTGATGCCGGACCTGCTGGTCCAGGCTGGAGGCAGAACGTTCTGGAAAACTGAACCCTTCTCCGTGTTTTCTCATACATGGTCAAGACAAACAGATGTGAGCGAACAGCTGCTGCTGCCAGCAGGTCACAAACATCAGAACTGTTTTAAACTCTTTATGTTTTTAATGACGTTTAAATTGAAGAAAAGAAGAAATAACAACAAGGGAAATCCTCATTTCCCCTTAAACTGCTTCAACAGGATTTAAGGGGGTTAGTTTCAGAGAGCGATCACAGATGTTCTGGCTGTCCGCTGGTCTGGATCATGGTGTCGTCTCTGAACACAACGCCAAGAGGGAAAGACATCAGCAATGTTCCTGGTGAAGCGTTTAAAACCAAATAAACTGTCCTCTAATCGTGTCTTCATGGAGACGGAGCTCTTCTCTGATTATTGGATTACTACTAGAGGTCTTCGGAACAACCCGACAACCAGAGGTCCCGACCCGAATCGGGTCTCGGGTCCATTCTAAAGACGTGACTCCAGGTTCGGGTCGGAATCGGTACAGTTAGTCTCGGGTCCGGTCGGTGCTCTCTGACAGGCTGGGTCCACGTTTACTCCAGAGAGGTAAAGATATTGGCGGTGGCAGCTAATGTCAGGACTCGGGGCAGTTTAATTAATTATTCATTAACGTGGCGTATTTGTCATGAAACAATCGTGTTGCTGTAGCGTGTTATTAGCGTGTTATTAGCGTGTTATTAGCGGTTTGACCGGCAGCTGTAAAGCACAACGGATCACCAACATGACAACGCTGGATGAGAGAACATATTTACGACACGTCCTGACCGGTGTAGGCTATTAGCGTTAGCAGTAGCTACCAACAGCATCTGTATCCACAGAGAAAATAACGACGTGGATTTATTGTTGTTTACATCACGTAGCCTATGTAGCAACTGAACCGGTAGAAGAAGACAACTTTAGGTAAGAAAATCAAGTTTTATTAGACGCTAGACAACTTTAACATGAGCAACTATGGGCTGGATTGTCTCGGTTCTATTCGGGTAACTCCATTCGGGTCGGTTCTGAGTCCAAATATTGCGGGTCCGTCAGACTCCCAGACTTATGATAATAGTTCAGGACGGGTCGGTTTCTGAATTTTCACAGGTCCATTCGGGTTCGGGTCCATGAAAGTGGACCTGTGAAGACCTTTACCGTCTACCCTACCAGGGGCCGCCACCACCTGACAACATGGCCCGTTAATAACAGTTAACCGATAAGTCCGGGAGGGTTAGCTGCCGCGATGTTGCGCGCGTTGTCGCGGACGCATGCGGACACTTCCCCGTGTATACTCTCACGGCAATGTGTCGCTGTCAGCTTGTTGCAGAGATGCCGCCGTCACTTTTGATTTATACTAGCGCGGTCTCCGCTATGTTATTCCACGCCACAACGCGCTCTTTTCTACGCGGATGTAGAATTGACCAATCAGAGGCCTGTTGCACCTGTCGACACGCCCCCATGAGTTGGTTGAATTACGTAGCTTAAAAACAAAATTGACCGTTAGTATTAATCAGTTAGAGTTACTGTTATCGGTTAATGGTTAAACGGTTAACCATGTGCGTTCCTAGTGGTGATTCAACTGCAGAACGCCAAACTTAAAGTTAGTAAAAGCTTCCTAACCGTCTCCAGATGGAAGAACAGCAACTGTTGCTTTTCTAATGCCACTGCTTATGTCTTTCCCTCTTAGCATTGAGTTAACATACAAAGGCAAACTGCCAAAAACATCTGCTTTTATACACATCTGTGCTGCTCCTACTGTGATCAAATGATCTGACACAAAAAAGGGTTTTTAGCTAAATAAATACTGAGCGGGTACGAGCTCGTCTTCGCTACTGAATCGCTCCAGTGTCCCGTCGAGCTCCAGGAGCTCATTCCAGCCGACGACAATGAGGCGATTAACGTTCTCCAAGACACAGTCACACTCAGATTCATCAGCGCTGCTGGATAAAGACACTGAGGCTCCAGAGCTGTCAGGACCAGTAAATAAAACAATTATCCTGCTTCATTTAAACACACAGCGCCCCCCCCCCCCCCACATCATTGTAACCACTGGGAACGGGGCTGAATGGTGCCGGGGGGGCGGGTCAGGTGCCATCTGGGGACATTACTGCGGAAACAAAACTGCTTCAGCGGGTTTAAATGAACTGCAGGAGGTCGACAAACAGCGGCCCTCCAGGTTCCTGGGCCAACTGAGGGTTCTGGTCCGAGCCGGACCCATCAGGGTCACCAGGATGATCCATCAACGAGTCCTTCACGTTCTGAGGACGACACCAGGAGAAGTTTCACAACCGCAGCTGAAGGAGGAAAATACTTCAGCTGCACTGAAACCTGCAGAGTTTTTTTTTCCGTTTGAAGAATGTGCTTCACGCTGCGTCGCTCAACGCGCTGAAGCGTCAAACATTTGGCAGCAGTTTTCTCTGAGAAGCTTCGCTGCACAGACTTGATCCGGTTCAGAGAAGGTGACGTTCAGAGGGTCAAACTAGCATCAGAGAAGATGACAGGAATATTAGAGGAGCGCTGATCTCAGGGGCAAGGTTATTATCGTTAATGAAGACGAACGAAATAACGAAAATTAGAATTGAAAAAACATTTTCGTTAACTGAAATAAAATAAAAACGAGAGTTTTTTAAAAAAACGATAACTAACTGAAACTGTATTATACGTTTATAAAACGGACTAAAATTAACTATAATAATGTCAAGAATGTCCTTCAGTTTCGTGTTTGTAATTTTTTTACCTCATAAATATTTGAAATCTATTAACTTCGCTCCGCCGTACAACAACAACCTCAAAAACTAAAGTGATCATCAGTGATGCTGCGGCTAAAGTTGGGAGAAAGCGTCTCAGTCCTATTTGGGATTTCTTTGACTATGACTGTGTTAACGATAAAAATAAGTGTCTTGTTGTAGAAGCAGGTGATACAATGTGTGGAATACTTCTGAAGGAGAAAAAAACCCACGAATATGAAAGTCCATTTGAAAAGCTCACACAAGAATGCTAACCAAGACTAGCTGGATAAGCTAGCCTAAGCTAGCCCCCTGTAAAGAAGGCTAACCAAGACTAGCTGGATAAGATAGCCTAAGCTAGCCCCCTGGAAAGAAGGCTAACCAAGACTAGCTGGATAAGCTAGCCTAAGCTAGCCCCCTGGAAAGAAGGTTAACCAAGACTAGCTGGAATAGCTAGCCTAAGCTAGCCCCCTGGAAAGAAGGCTAACCAAGACTAGCTGGATAAGCTAGCCCCCTGGAAAGAAGGCTAACCAAGACTACCTGGATAAGCTAGCCTAAGCTAGCCCCCTAGAAAGAGAAGCTACAGCTGCAGGCCAGTCAGCGTTGGGAAGGAACGGGAGAAAACAGCAACTATAATGGACTGTTTCCATGGAGACCAGATAGCTGCTGTAGCTGTCAGTAAATACGCAAGAACACCACTACTACACGTCCCATCATGCACTTCCAGTTTGCACCACAGACTTCCTGGTTCAACCCTGACCCCAACTGGGAGTCCAGTCTGAGGTCATCAGTATCTTAAAAGTGGGTCAAAGAAGTTATTTAACCTCATCATCGGCTGCCAACGCTGCAGATGGACGGCTGTTACTGTTTGGAGGAAAGTAGAAACAGACAATGAAAATCTGGAAACGGCCTGATGAGGTCCAGGAGCTCAGAGGTTTGATCTTCTGAGGAGACACATCTGGGCTCCACATTCCTGTCAGGCCTCGCAGGAACGTGAACCGCCTGCAGCTGCCACTTCTCAGACCGACGGCATTCAGTTCACACCGACGAGGAGAATCCTGGACACGGGAGGAACCAGAGAGCGTCAGGACCAAGGGACAAGGAACCGGTACTCCACGTTCCAGAACCAGCTTCTAGAACCACAGGAGATGAAGTCATCTTCTGCTGCATCATCCTGACCCACAGATGGAGGAACGAGTCCACAGCTGGAGGAACCGGTCCACAGACGACGGAGGAACGAGTCCACAGATGGAGGAACGAGTCCACAGATGGAGGAACGAGTCCATAGACGGAGGAACGAGTCCACAGATGGAGGAACGAGTCCACAGATGAAGGAACGAGTCCACAGATGACAGAGGAACGAGTCCACAGATGGAGGAACGAGTCCACAGATGAAGGAACGAGTCCACAGATGACAGAGGAACGAGTCCACAGGTGGAGGAACGAGTCCACAGATGGAGGAACGAGTCCATAGACGGAGGAACGAGTCCACAGATGAAGGAACGAGTCCACAGATGACAGAGGAGGAACGAGTCCACAGATGGAGGAACGAGTCCACAGATACAGAGAGGAACGAGTCCACAGATGGAGGAACGAACGAGTCCACAGATGAAGGAACGAGTCCACAGAGACAGAGGAACGAGTCCACAGGTGGAGGAACGAGTCCACAGATGGAGGAACGAGTCCACAGAAGGAGGAGGACAGGAACGAGTCCACAGAGGGGAACGAGTCCACAGATGGAGGAACGAGTCCATAGACGGAGGAACGAGTCCACAGAGGAGGAACGAGTCCACAGATGGAGGAACGAGTCCACAGATGAGGACGAGAGATGAGGAACGAGTCCACAGATGGAGGAACGGTCCACAGACGGAGAACGAGTCCACAGATGGAGGAACGAGTCCACAGATGACAGATGGAGGAACGAGTCCACAGAGAGGAACGAGTCCACAGATGGAGGAAACGAGTCCACAGACGGAGGAACGAAGTCCACAGATGGAGAGGAGGAACGAGTCCACAGACGACTGAGGAACGAGTCCACAGGTGGAGGAAAGGAACGAGTCCACAGATGGAGGAACGAGTCCACAGTGACAGGAAGGAGGAGGAGGAACGAGTCCAGATGGAGGAACGAGTCCACAGATGGAGGAACGAGTCACAGAGACGATGAGGAACGAGTCCAACAGGATGGAGGAACGAGTCCACAGATGAAGGAGGAACGAGTCCACAGACGAAGGAGGAGGAAGGAGGAACTGGAGGAACGAGTCCACAGATGGAGGAACGAGTCCACAGAGGAGGAGGAACGAGTCCACAGATGGAGGAACGAGTCCATAGACGGAGGAACGAGTCCACAGATGGAGGAACGAGTCCACAGATGGAGGAACGAGTCCACAGATGGAGGAACGAGTCCACAGACGACTGAGGAACGAGTCCACAGGTGGAGGAACGAGTCCACAGATGAAGGAACGAGTCCACAGACGATGGAGGAACGAGTCCACAGACGATGGAGGAACGAGTCCACAGATGAAGGAACGAGTCCACAGACGACGGAGGAACGAGTCCACAGACGGCTGAGGAACGAGTCCACAGCTGGAGGAACGAGTCCACAGCTGGAGGAACGAGTCCACAGATGGAGGAACGAGTCCACAGAGGGAGGAACGAGTCCACAGATGGAGGAACGAGTCCACAGATGGAGGAACGAGTCCACAGATGGAGGAACGAGTCCACAGATGAAGGAACGAGTCCACAGATGGAGGAACGAGACCACAGACGACAGAGGAACGAGTCCACAGCTGAAGGAGCGAGTCCACAGACGACGGAGGAACGAGTCCACAGCTGGAGGAACGAGTCCACAGCTGGAGGAGCGAGTCCACAGACGACGGAGGAACGAGTCCACAGACGGCTGAGGAACGAGTCCACAGCTGGAGGAGCGAGTCCACAGACGGCTGAGGAACGAGTCCACAGACGGCTGAGGAACGAGTCCACAGCTGGAGGAGCGAGTCCACAGACGACGGAGGAACGAGTCCACAGCTGGAGGAACGAGTCCACAGCTGGAGGAGCGAGTCCACAGACGACGGAGGAACGAGTCCACAGCTGGAGGAACGAGTCCACAGCTGGAGGAACGAGTCCGCAGACGGAGGAACGAGTCCACAGACGGAGGAACGAATCCACAGATGGAGGAACGAGTCCACAGACGGAGGAACGAATCCACAGATGGAGGAACGAGTCCACAGACGACTGAGGAACGAGTCCACAGGTGGAGGAACGAGTCCACAGATGAAGGAACGAGTCCACAGACGACGGAGGAACGAGTCCACTGATGGAGGAACGAGTCCACAGACGACTGAGGAACGAGTCCACAGGTGGAGGAACGAGTCCACAGATGAAGGAACGAGTCCCGAAGACGGAAGAGGAAGGAGGAACGAGTCCACACGACGGAGGAACGAGTCCACAGATGGAGGAACGAGTCCACAGATGGAGGAACGAGTCCACAGATGGAGGAACGAGTCCACAGATGGAGGAACGAGTCCACAGATGGAGGAACGAGTCCACAGATGGAGGAACGAGTCCAATAGACGGAGGAACGAGTCCACAGATGGAGGAACGAGTCCACAGATGGAGGAACGAGTCACAGATGGAGGAACGAGTCCACGAGACGAGGAACGAGTCCATGGAGGAACGAGTCCACAGATGAAGGAACGAGTCCACAGACGGAGGAACGAGTCCACAGAGGAGGAGAGGAACGAGGAACGACAGACGCTGAGGAACGAGTCCACAGCTGGAGGAACGAGTCCACAGATGGAGGAACGAGTCCACAGAGGGAGGAACGAGTCCACAGATGGAGGAACGAGTCCACAGATGGAGGAACGAGTCCACAGATGAAGGAACGAGTCCACAGATGGAGGAACGAGACCAGAGACGACAGAGGAACGAGTCCACAGCTGAAGGAGCGAGTCCACAGACGACGGAGGAACGAGTCCACAGCTGGAGGAACGAGTCCACAGCTGGAGGAGCGAGTCCACAGACGACGGAGGAACGAGTCCACAGACGGCTGAGGAACGAGTCCACAGACGGCTGAGGAACGAGTCCACAGACGGCTGAGGAACGAGTCCACAGACGGCTGAGGAACGAGTCCACAGCTGGAGGAGCGAGTCCACAGACGACGGAGGAACGAGTCCACAGCTGGAGGAACGAGTCCACAGAGGGAGGAACGAGTCCACAGATGATATATTTATTTCAGCAGCACTGTTTTATCAAAACTAATTACGTTAATATAAAACTGCAACACCATCAACAGTCCAGTCGTGAATTTAGACGCTCATTTCATTTAAACTGGAAACACGCTTCCAAAATTATAAACTACCAATTACTGTGAAATTTATATCACGATAACCGTAATAATATAATAATTGTTACTCCTGTTTTAGTTTTTTGTTGCCTCCAACGTCCAGGACTCCTGGAAAAGATAAATAACCTGTTTTGTGATGAAGACTGATTTATAAAAGATGGATTACTCATAAAACAAATACATCTGGATGATAATCTTGAACTACAGCAGCTTTATTTATTATTATTATTCCTCGGCCAGCGCACCACGTTGTCATGCAAACTTCCACACAGCTGAAGATTCTACAGTTTTAAAGGAAGGACAGAGGAGACGACAGGTTTGAGTAGAGGGAGGAAGAGGATGGTTACCTGGGCCGCCGCCGTTCACCTGCACGGTTTGAGCCATGGCTGCAGCTGCGTGCTCTCAGTCCCACAACAAGACTCCCTGCAGTCATGCAGCTGCCATGCATCAAGTCCAGGTTAGCATGCAACCTGCGAACTGAGACAGAGCACACGTTGACCATCATCATCATCATCATCATCATCATCATCCAGTCAGCAGCACCACTTCTGACCACACGGGGGCGCTGGTGGGTCAGCTCCTGGTGTTACAACATGCAGCTCAACTGGGACGTAGTGGCGTCAAAACACAGCCGTGTTCAGATTTAGTTATTTTACACGTTAATAAATATGATGCAGTGTCATCCTAGAGTTCTACAAATATCTAATAATTCTATCCATCATGGCTGACAGCCCCCACTAAAACCCTCCCAGTACGGTGGCTGTCCCATCTCCTGCTCCTCCACTGGTCTCTGTGGAGCTAACATTAGATATCTATGATCGGCGACCCGTTTGTCCCCATGAGGTCAGAGGTGGTGTTACTACATAGGGTGGCTTTAATCGTATCAGAGCATCAGTGGAGATATTAAGAACAGGAACAAGAACATGATTTATTAACATTATTACTCTAAATATCAACACAAGCATGTTTTTTCATGATCCCACACCTGGTCAAGGTTCCTCTACCTGAGGCGGCAAAACAGCCCCAAAGCATCATGCTCCCACCACCATGCTTCACTGTGGGATCAGTGTTAGCTTTCCTTCAACAAAAGCAGCATCCATGTGCTCCAGCAGATGACCAGTTTCAAGTCCAGGAATAAAACTCAGTTTCTGAGTTTAGAAATTAGCAAATTTACAAAACACAACAAAGATGGAGGATGATTTCAGGATTTAAACCGAGAAGTTAAATGTTCTTAGTCAGGACGCCACAAATGATGACAAATAATTTAGTTTCTTTATTAATACTGTAAGCAGTTCCTCTACCGTCCACCAGAGGCCGCAGTTCCACCACCGACCACTAGAGGCTGCAGTTCTTCTACCGACCACCAGAGGCTGCAGTTCCACCACCGACCACTAGAGGCTGCAGTTCCTCTACGGACCACTAGAGGCTGCAGTTCCTCTACCGACCACCAGAGGCTGCAGTTCCTCTACCGACCACCAGAGGCTGCAGTTCCTCTACCGACCACCAGAGGCTGCAGTTCCTCTACCGACCACCAGAGGCTGCAGTTCCTCTACGGACCACTAGAGGCTGCAGTTCCTCTACGGACCACTAGAGGCTGCAGTTCCTCTACCGACCACTAGAGGCTGCGGTTCCTCTACTGACCACTAGAGGCTGCGGTTCCTCTACTGACCACTAGAGTGTCTCCAGCAGTGAGTCGGTCTTCACTGACCTCCATGTTAAAACATCCAACTGTACAGCAGAAAGAAACATTTACATTCTGGTTGAAAAACAAGTGTTCGGTCTCTCGGTAGATTTAATTTCTACTGCAGCTGAACGGTGGTGAACGTTTCTGTTCCTGATCAGGTAAACATGATAAATCAAACTAAAACTAATCTGGAGTTTGGTTATGTGGACAGTCTGCGGCGTCATTATTGCGGCACAGTTATTCATCTGTCTGTGATGTCAGAGGGGGGTTTGTGCTGTTGTCTTATAGTCTGAGGGCCCCCCAGTGTCTGCAGGGGACCGAACCAACTGCTTAGTCTGCAACAAGCAAGAAGAACTCTGCTAGAGGTCAAAATCTCTCTCTACAGTTAGAGTTAACAGATTTATCTGACCCGTTTATGAAGGACGAGTCTGCACTCTTCCTCTCTTCCTTCTACAACGGTCCTTCATCTCAATCTTCAGCGTTTCTGCAACGGTACAGACGACAACCCGCCGCACGCTTCACAAACTTGACAGCAGGAGACGTCAAACGAGGAGCTGTCACATTTCATCCAGCGGACAGAGGGGGACAGAGACGAGGACAGAGACGAGGCAGCTGGAGCTGAAGGCCACGACGACGACGACATGCAGACCACCACAACCAACGCTCTTACCTGTGACTCTCATTTTAACCTCCTGCCGCAGCACGCAGGTAGAGAACACGACTGAGCGCGCTCGGAGGAGCCCGTCCTCTGCAGTCCCCGGAGGGACGGATACGTTTCACGGCTAAGATTAGACGACTTCCTCAGATGACAGCCAGACGATCTGAGTCCTATAAGAGGAAACTGGGCTTCAGGGCCGGTTGGGCTGAGCCGGCCCCCTCCACCGGGCCCCCAGTGGCTGGAACCAGCTCATGTAGTTGAAGAGACACACGCAGGTGTCAAGCAGCTCAGGTGAACGAGTTCCAGGTAGGGGTGTCAATAAAAATCCATTTGGCAATATATCGCGATTTTCGGCCACCCAATATATTGATTTTCAGCTCCTAATATTGTTTTTTTTTTCTAAAATTGTTTAATTTTTACATTTAAATTGTTTAAAATCTAAATGTGCAAAAACACTAATAACAAACAAATAGGTTGTTTTGAAGCAAACAGTTTTGACTCAATCTGTCCTCTGAATGATCAATATCATCTGATGAACATATACAGCTACTTGATTTTTCATCTCCACTTTTAATTTTGATATTAACTGGGTAGAATATCGCAATATATCATGATATTGTGATAATATCATACCGTGACCCAAGTATCATGATATATCATGATATTGCGATATCGTGATAATATCATACTGTGACCCAAGTATCATGATATATCATATCGCAATATCGTGATAATATCATACCATGACCCAAGTATCATGATGATATATCATGATATTGCAATATCGTGATAATAGCATACCGTGACCCAAGTATCATGATATATCATGATATCGCAATATCGTGATAATATCATACCATGACCCAAGTATCATGATGATATATCATGATATTGCAATATCGTGATAATAGCATACTGTGACCCAAGTATCATGATATATCATGATATCGCAATATCGTGATAATATCATACCATGACCCAAGTGTCATGATATGATATATCATGATATTGTGATATCATACCGTGACCCAAGTATCATGATGATATATCATGATATTGCGATATTGTGATAATAGCATACCGTGACCCAAGTATCATGATATGATATATCATGATATCACAATATCGTGATAATATCATACCATGACCCAAGTATCATGATATTGATATATCATGATATCGCAATATCGTGATAATATCATACCATGACCCAAGTATCATGATATGATATATCATGACAATATCGTGACCCAAGTATCATGATACATATCGTATTGCGAGGTCCTTGCCAATACCCCTAGTTCCAGGTAAATGTGATTTAAAGATGAGACACGAACTTTCAGCACAGAAGTGTGTTCATCTGGACGTCACATGTTCATTTAGATTAAATGTTTAAACAGATCCTGGTATAATATTCTTCTACTCATTAATTTCAACATTTAACTTTGGGAAGCCGTTTAACTGTTCCAACCAGATACAGTCATCATTCCACAAACGGGGGTCCAGGTCTTCGTTTTACCCCGGACCCCTCGCTAATGGAAACACACCAATAGAGTCTATAAAGAGAACCGGACAAACCCTGCAGTGATGTCGAGTGGCTTTGAAGCTCGACTGTGAGCGTTCTAGTTGACCACCTTGGAAGAAGTCGAAATGGGCAGAACAAACAAATCCAGCAGTTAGCTTGAACGGAGTAACAACGATGGCTTCCAGGTTCAGTCTAACGTGGAACTAAGAAAAGCTGCAGTCCCTCTTATGACCACTAGGAGCTTCAAAACCAGAGCAGATCTCCACTGACCTCCACGTTAAAAACGTCCAGCCGGTTTGTCCAGTTCTTCCTATACAGTCTATAGTTAATTTTAGTTCGTTTTATAAACACATAATACAGTTACAGTTAGTTATCGTTTTTTAAAAAACTCATTTTTATTTTATTTAAGTTAACAAAAATCTTTTTTTTTTCCAATTCTAGTTTTCGTTTTTTCGTTCGTATTCGATAACGATAATAACCTGTCTCCTGGACAGGGTTAGAGGTCAGGGGTCATGGGTCAGGGTAAAAGGAAAGGAAACTCACCACATTTTTGTGTGGAAGCAGCAGAACCGACAGATAAACCGACAGGAACCAGAACCTGTTTTGTTCCTCTGCTGCGTAAATATGAAACACGTCTACGGACGTCAGGTAAAACTGGACCAGCAGGTTCTGGTCTCAGCAGGTCCTGGTCTCCGCCTTCAAAACAGCTGATCTAAATGACGTCTGGAGATACGAGACGACGCTGCTGCAGGAACAAGAAGTTCCCACCAACGACGAGGAGTCTGGACCTCCTCGTGTCTCTGGGGTTTTATAAGAAAACCAGCAGATTAAAACCAGGACCTGGAGCCGAGGTGAGTCAGAGCTGCTGTTGGTTTACTGAAATGCACCATGGGGAAAAAAAAAAAAAAAAAAAATCCCAGAAAACAAGTTTGCCAAGCATCAAATCAGAAGCAGAGTTGAGTCTCCTGACAGGAGCAGCGACGGCTGTGACGAAGGCAAACCTGCGGCGCTGAATATTCAACAGGTCTATAAACAGCTTTAATGGAGGGAAAGAGCCTGAAGGACGAACAGGACGTTCTGGTTCAGAGACTCAGAGTCCTGATACGATGGAGGGATTTACGTCAGAACCAAGAGCTGCTGCTGGTCCTGATGGTCCTTCAGAGTTCCTTCATATGTGCAGACGTAGGAGGCCCCTGGAGATACCGGGCCCCCGGAACCACTGGGCCCCCAGAGCGACTGGGCCCCTGGAGCCGCCGGGCCCCGGAGCCACCGGGCCCCTGGAGCCACAGGCCCCTGGAGTAGGCTCTTGCCGATTGTGCTAGCATAATTTTTGGCATAATCTGAGGAATTGAGCATAATTTTTACCCTTTTTCCAAAAGTAGCACTGCTAGCATAATCTGTATATTCTCTTGTCTTAATAGCACAATTTTAGAATAATTCAAGAAAACGAAGATCTCAGCTACTAAAAACGATAGATTACTATTAACAGTTGGTTCCATTACTACAAGTGTGATGCTTCAATATAACAAGCGCTAATTAACTGTTAGAGAACGAATCAGAGAAGTCAAGCCGGACTGCGTGGTTCAGAAACGAGCGAGATTATTCAATGTTAAATTTGTTATCCAGGGCTTTGTCAGAAACTGCATGGTTTAGTTTTCACTGTATTTGTTTTTATACACGCACAGTTCGTTGTTTATTCGAAATTTGCATACTTTACCATGGTAACTGGAGGCCATTTGAGTGCAAAACTTTGCCCAAACTGTGTCACGCTCTGCTACACGCGATGGTTAGCGAGCTATCCGCGGATAGTTATCCACCACACTATCCAGGCATTGTGCAACCTATTTTTGTTCGCTGGATAACTATCCGCTGGGCCCCTGGAGCCAGCGGGCCCCTGGAGCCGCCGGGCCCCTGGAGCCGCCGGGCCCCTGGAGCCGCCGGGCCCCTGGAGCCGCCGGGCCCCTGGAGCCAGCGGGCCCCTGGAGCCAGCGGGCCCCTGGAGCCAGCGGGCCCCTGGAGCCGCCGGGCCCCTGGAGCTGCCGGGCCCCCAGGCTACAGAAGCAGCCTCAGCAGAGCTGATTCTCCACCTCAAGCTGCAAATGTTGATCCAACACAAACAAACCTGTAGTTCCCAGGTCTTCCAGGTGGTGGCAGCACCTGTTCAGCTCTACCGTCGTCTACGTACAGAAGAAGTAGTTCAGGACGACGGGAGTCTGGTCACGAGTCTGATGGTGACGTTCAGATGAGTCTTTGACTCTTCACAGATGAGGCGGCGTTCGCTCGTGTCATTTAGTTCGTAAATAAGAAAGTTCACGACTCCAACGTTTGACAGTGAGAAATAAATATCTGAAATAAAGTGTCTTAAGTGACGTTAAAGGTCTTCACTGTGAACTGATTTCATTTCCTAAATGTGCTGCTATATTCATAATTTCTGTTTTTTCTTCTTGTAAATTTGCAAATTACAACAAGTTACAATTTGAGTTTTTTTCACAAATATTTTATAAAATCAGAATTTGAGCATTTCAGCTCATAAATTCAAAAAACTCAACTTAAAATCGCAAATTCTAAACTCTTAAGTTTAAAGTATGAAGACATTTTTTAAGGGAATTTCATCTCATTGCTGCTTACGTCGTCATCATTAACTCTTTTTTTTTTTTTTTTAGCTATTTTTAGTTTGTTCAAGCTCAACTTGAAGCTGAATTCTGGATTCAGTTTTCTTTTTCAGCTGTCATTGATTTTATAAAGGTTTTGAACTCTTCCACTGAGCTGGAGTTTTACAGACCAGGACCTCCTCTAGGAACCACGAAACCCGTCTGATCAATGACCTCTGAATCTGAAGCAGATTCATTTCAAACCTGGAGATGCGCGCCCGTGACAAAGACACGCCCCCCTTCCGTGACAAAGACACGCCCCCTTCCGTGACAAAGACACGCCCCCTTCCGTGACAAAGACACGCCCCCTTACATGACAAAGACACTCCCCCCTTACATGACAAAGACACGCCCCCCTTACATGACAAAGACACGCCCCCTTCCAGGACGAAGACGCCCCCCCCCTTCTAGGCCAGAGACGTCCCTGAACGTCCAGCAACAGAGACTGCAATTAAAACCAGTTAACGAGGTCACAACAGCGTTCCAGCCACAGACATGACTTACTGCTAACTTTAATTATCAGCAGCTCCTTCACGGCGGTTCTCAGCTGGTGTTTTGGTCTTTCTGACACCAGCTCACGTGCTCGTGATCACTTCCCCACATTTGCCTTCTCGACATTGTTCTTCAGCAGAAACCAGAACCACTTCAAAGGTTCAGTCTGGCTCCAGAAACAAATTAAAGGGGGGGCATTACATTTTTTCAGGGGGGCACACTTTTTCAAACTACTTCAGGCTGACCAAAGGCTCTGTGACCACTCCTACAGTGGTGAGAAATATTTTTTCCCTCACCAAAAATGGGCAGTTTATCCCAAAATCTAAAAAACAAACAAAAAATGATAGTGTAGTGCTCTGTTCATTTATTCAACTCAAGTCAAGCATTTCTGGAAAAAAGCACTGATGTCATGCTGAACACTGAAGTAAACATTCAAACTAGGAGAGGTAGCTACAGCAGCTAGGGAGCACAAGGACCAGAACAAAGCAGTGTAACTCATCTGCCTTTAAGTAACCTAAGTTCCTGTATCTGTGAGGTGTGTGTGTGTATATGGGGGGGAACGGGAAGCATCCATACCAGGAGCTGCAGAATGACCTTTTTTTCCCTGAGTAAAAGGGTTGCCAACTCCCTGAAGCTGGAAAGAGGGACATTTTGTGGACGGGGGGTCTGGGGGGTTCTCCCCCAGAAAATTTTGTGTTTCTTAGATGCAATTTCCTGCATTTTAAGGCATTGAAAAGACTGACGTCTTGCCACCCTACCCATGCCGGAAATGATGATGTTTTCTTATCCAGACCACAATCCTACTAATTTCAGGATAATTTTGTGAAATTAATTATGCATGTTGTACACAACTTGTGTGCAACATGAGCCGGGCAGTTAGCTTTTAGAATGCCATCGTTTACGCTGGTGAGCAATTTGTAGACAGAATGGTGCTTTCTGAAGTTAACATTTGCATTGTTGGCGGCATATGTGATGTTTTCAACATTAAGACCATATGTGTCCAGACAGGAAAGGAGAGCCTTATGTGTGACATTCGCAAATGTTTTCGTAGAAATCCAACAACTTGGACATTACGCCATCCGACGCGAAAAAGTAGCTCACACACACGCGAGTGAAAAATAAAGGGGCTCACCATCACCTGAAGAAAGATCGGAGACTATTTTCCCCACAGTGCTTGGACCCAACACATTCATGGTGATCATCTCCGCTTTGGTTCTTCCCAACTGCATCTTCTTAGCGACACTCGAGTCTTGAAATAAAGCCCCGTTTAATTTCACGGTGCAGTCAGCGCTGTTATAGCTGTGGCCGTGTTTCATGTGTGGTATATTTAGGACACCTCGCATGCAGAAATGTTGTTAATTTCAGCAGTAGATGCGGCGAAGAAGGAAGTGATGTTGCTTGCTCCTTTAGCTAGCACAGCCTTTTTATGACACTCGGTGTCTTCATGACGGGATAAGTCGTGCTCGCCACCATGGCCAATCGATATCTCGCGGCGGCATAAAGTACAAAATGCTCTTCTAGGGTCTGTAGTGGCTTTAACCCACGACCTTTTTGTTTTCCATTCCTTGTTTTAGCTGCAAAGCCTCTTTTTTTAGCTGGTTCATCCATTTCCCTCAGTAAACTTCACTGATTACAACCGTCTCCCATAGCAACGTACACATGCAGGTTGGCGTAGCCAATCACAGTTCCCTGATCAGGATGTGTCATCATACACCAGTCTGTTATCATTGGACAATATACTTTGTAAACATTGAGTTTTGGGGCATAGTAGCCTATCAAAACTCCCTGTTTATAATGTGTCATCAATCAGCAGTCTATCACTGGACGAAATGCTTCATAAACATTCCATTAAAAAATGCTGTCAAGACTATGATTGAAATGCGGGACGAGAGCAGTTCTTCACGGGGCAAATAAAATTCACCTAAAAAACGGGATGTCCCGGGCAAATCGGGACGGTTGGTAACCCTAATTGTGCTGCTCCTTGTTCTCCCAAGCTGCTGTAGCTAACCCTCCTAGCATGAATGTTTACTTCAGTATTGCTGTTGACTTCAGTGCTTATGTTTCCAATAGAAAATGCCAATGGTGCTCCCTCCTGCTCGCTCCCGTTCACGTTGTCATTTCTCGTTTTTTTGAAATAATTCCGTATATCCATAGCGGCGGTACTAACTTACGAAGGTGTCCATGAATAAACGAGTCAGCGACCCGCCCCTCTCTGTCTGTAATTGGCTAGAAAGTTGACTTCATTCGTTCGTTCAACGAACAATTGTTGATCTTGCAATTCAACCAATCCAACGAACTTCGTTGGATTGGTTGAATTGCAAGAGCAACAAAACGAGATAGGAATAAGAGAAAGGTGGCCACTCCGAGTGAAAAAAAAAAAAACCCAAATAAAATAAACAGCTTCCAGTCAAGGGCGGGCACAGCTGACTCCGTGGGCGGGCACGGCCCCCCCAATGCCGCCGGGTCTGAGTCTGGGCCTGAACTCCTCAGAACCAACAGGAACGCCCTCCTGAGTTCCCAGCAGCGCCTGGGAGCAACTCCTCTGAGGGGGAGGAGGCCGGATCCATCACTGACCCGGTTACCGTCCCTGCTGATGGTCCTCAGACCTCCAGCATCAAAGACTTTTATCCTGAACGTCAGGAGGAAAACGTGCTCCCACCTTTAAGTTCTCATTGATTTGAACTAAACATGAAGAACTGTCTTTTCAAGTCAGTGGTTCTCAACTGGTGGGTTGTGACCCAAAAGTGGGTCGCAGACCTGTTTTTAGTGGGTCGTGGGCCTTTGCCTGGGGAATGAAATGCTTTAAAAAAAAAAAAAAAAAAAAAAAAAGAAAAAAAAAGCGTGTCATTCACACTCCTTAACAGTAGGTGGCGATAATGCCCTGTAATGTGAGTTGACACTCACCAGTTCACACCATAGAAGAAGACCTGCAGAGTTTGTTTACATGCAGATACAATGAAGAATATATGAAATATGGATTTTCATATTTGGTTATTCAGATAAAACTATATATTTTTAGTTCTTTTTGAAACTACAGCTCAGTGGTTACACTTTTTTATTTCATGTTTGTGCATGTTGAGTCTGTTAAAAAAGGCTGAAGTTACTGAAGTGAAGTGTTTTGGATTTAATTAAAATGCAGCTAATTGAGCATCAAAGGGAGTATTTCCCATTTGAAGTCATTTTGTTTTTTTTTTGCTATTTTGGTTCACGTATAAACTTATTTTTTTGTGTTGGCATTCTGTGATATTCTATTCTACTATCTCCGATTCAAACTGCACGATCTTTTCATGGGTCACAGCTTGTCATTAAGGGTGATGGTGGGTCCTGAAGCCGGACCAGTTGAGAACCACTGGTTTAAGTTAATTCCTGCCTGTAAACCAGTTCGCTGGTCTGAAACTGGTCTGGCTTTGACCAGAAAAGAGTCTTCAGGCCCTCAGAGGGTCGGTCCAGTCTCTGCTGGGGTGACTGGAGCTTTTCCCAGTTCAACAACCTCCCTCTCCTGACCAGGCATGTTTCCCAGCACACGGCTGAAACCAGTTCAGCCCCGGTCCAGGAATGTGCCTCATCTGGTTCAGGCGTTCACGTTGACAGCTGCTCTCCGCAGGAATGTGCAGTAAAACACTGTAAGACACAAACGGCCTGCAGGTGAGCCCCCCCCCCCAAGCGCACCAGCCCCCCCCCAACAACATGGAGGGAAAACAAAACCGTATTTCTAGCGGGGCGACGGCCCGGCGGGGGGGGGGGGAGCTGTGGCAGATGCTGTCTGGATTTACAGCAGCTACAGAACCACCAGCTGCTCCTGACGTGCTGCTGCGACTAAACCCCCCCCCCCCCCCCCCCCGCCAGGTTTTAATCACCTCATCACATCTTTTATTGTTCCTATCAGATCTGGAGCAGAACACACGAAAGGAAGTCCTGGGGGGAGGGGGGGGGGGGTTCAGAGGATAAGATCAACAAACCAGTCCTCACACATCACAGTGTTGTTTTCACCGTCCTCAAACAGCAGACCATAAAAGGAACAGATAGCTCCGCCCCTTTACTGCAGACGCCGTCTGGTACGTCATTAATCACCTTTCAAGCTCACAACCGAATGAAGTTTCACAGCCAGTAACTCCTTCCAGACCTCCTCCAGGCTGAACGTCTGACAGCACCGCCCCCTGGAGGACAGAAACGAGGACTGCTCCAGAAACAACACCTCTGAATGAAGATCTCAGCAACTACGAGGTGCATCTGGATGGTTCTGGCGCCGAAGTGTAAGTGTCCGACCTGCACTTGACCACGGACCTGCTGGATCCTGGTGTTTGTGGAGTCACTAAAGCAGACAGGAACTCTGTAGAAGCATTCCTCTACTTAGCAGCCACGAACCCCCCCCAGGAGAGCTTTGGGGCGTACCGTCCCACCCAGACGCCCCCTCGTGCTGTCGGCTCACTGAAAAGGAGCATTGTGGGAGAAATTCCCCATCTGAAGTGCTTCCATGTTTGCCTTTGTGCCGAGCGGGCCGCTCCGCTGACCTTTTAAAGACGGGCCGGCGAGGTGCGGCGCTGCGTCCTCCGCCGCCCTCCTCCGATGACGGTGGCTGGACAAAAGGGGGACAAGCTAATTAAGCTGACGACAGCGGGAGGGCCGGAACAGAGCCAAGAGTTCCCGAGGAGAAACAAACCGACTGGTTCCTGAGAAACCCGACTGGGTCACATCTGCACCGACAGAAAACCAGTGATTCCACTCCACGTCTTGGTTTGTCCATTTGGCCACAACGCTGGAGTTTGCTGGACCAATCTAGGGATGTCCCGATCACGTTTTTTGGGTCCCGATCCGATCTTTTAATTTTGATGATCGGCTGATTTCCGATTTTTTTCCGATCCGATTTCACTTTTTTTGAGTGGGCAAACAGAGTTTAATTTCCCATGCATTTTATTTCCTGTGTACATTAATAAATAGGCCTGCATCCAAGCTGAGATTAATAGCTTTTATCATCTCATAAAATAAACAATAACTTATTTAAACACTCTTCTTTCTTTCTTTTTTGTTTGGGAGAATTAGAATAATAAAAAATCAAGTTTTATTCAACGCTAGACAACTTTAACATGAGCAACTATGGGCTGGATTGTCTCGGTTCTATTCAGGTAACTCGGTTCAGTTCGTGGTCGGAAACTAAAGACTCTGGGTGGGTCAGTTCCGGGTCCATTCAGGTTCAGACTCCCGGACTTATGATAATAGCTCGTCGGGTCGGTTTCGGGTTGAATTTTCACGGGTCCATTCGGGTTCGGGTCTATGAAAGTGGACAGTTACTCACAGTTACCACAACAGACTCGGACAGACGGTCCCAACATCCCTCCTCAAAAATAAACCGTCTGCAACGCGACCATCAGTCTTCATCCAGTAACTGCTGAGATGTTCTAGAAGGGTTTCAACGACATGAATCCACTCTGGACCCGTGGTGTGACCCTCGGATCATCATCAGAACCAGGTTTCTGGAGACAGACCGGGAGCAGCAGCTGCTTTTTTCTTTGGTGAAGATGTGAAGGAACCTACGGAGGTCACGAGGACGAAGCTAGGTTTCACGACCAGAGCAGACGCACGTTTATCTGACTCACGTTAGCGCGTCCAACATCTTCCCACGCTGCAGATGACTCGTCTTCAGCAGCAGAACACGTTTCAAATAATCAGCATCACTTTTGTTTGTTCAGGCCTCTCTCAAGTAAAGGAGACTAGATTTAGACTCACAACAACAAGCCTCCTCGGTCTTCCTCCCTGGGGGCCGCAGTCCCAGCTGCACTACGGTCCAGGTCCCAGGAACAAAAACCACCTGCCGGACTCAGAGGCCCTCGACCGCAGGATGAGCACCAACAACAGCCTCCAACATTTAACGCCATTTCCTCCCAACAAGCCGAGCCATTTCTCCGCTTCGCTGCCCAACGCTGCCGTTGGTTCTGATGAGGATCATCTAGTCAACAACTGAGTGTCAACATGGAGCGGTCACGGCTACGCCACAGATGGTGATCTATCACTGTGAAGTGGATCAGGACCGCCCAGACAGATTTCATCTGAAGGACCTGACAATCTGTGCGCCACTTCACGACTCCATGTCACAGTAAAAACGACAAAACTAGCAGCACCAAACTCTGACAACTGTTGAAGGAAATAGGGGAATAGAACCGTCGCACCTGGAGCTGGAAGATCAACCCCGTCAGACACGACTATGTTCATCAGCCTTGATCAGGGTCACGGCTCCAAAAGACCAAGAAGCGTTGCGTTTAGAAACAAAAATGGGAAGATGTTGACATAAGTGCAGCTGATGGAGGTGAGGTGGTGCCGCAACGTCCAACAGAAGAGAAAGACGATGACTTGGAAGAAGAACAAACAAACGTGTCACTGGGTCCAGTCCTAAAACACTTGGACTGTCCGTTTCATTCAGCGTTTATCAGAGAGAGAGACGCATTAACTGGTCCAAACTGGAAAACAAACCCAACGCTCCAAACATCAGAAGCCAACCAACCAACCAACCAACCAACCAACCAACCAAGCAACCCTTCACAACGAAGCACCAACATGGAGGTCTGAGAACTGAACGTCAAGACTCAACTGAAAGAATTTATAAAAAACAGGACTGTCAGGGGCATGAACACCAGGGCCTGCGACAGAGGAGATACTGAGATCCCCCATAGACGCACCACATTTGGCAGAAATGTGTTGTCTGTCCTGGGGGGGGACATTTGGAACAATCTTCCCTCCACAATAAGGGAATGTTCGACCTTCTCTGCTTTTAAAGGAAAGCTCAAAGACTGGTTAAAGAAAAACCAGAAGTGTGTGCACTAAGTAGATGCTCTGAAATGTGTGTTTGGAAATGTAAATTTGAAATTATGTATTTTTTATTTTGTAATTGTTTTACTATGTTATATGTATTTGTATGTTTTTATTCTAGGCAATTAATATCTTGCCCAGGGACTGCAGTTGAAAATTAGCTAATCAGCTATAAACTGGCTCATTTACAGAAATGTTCATTAATGTGCATTGTCCCTGAACAAATAAAATTGAATTGAATTGAACTTTAGGAACGCTGGTGATCAACTGTTACTCCATGTTGTCGTTGGCTACTCTGGACCTCAGATCCAACATCTTGGTTGTTTTCGGTCGAGGTTCTTGGATTCTCCTGCAGGAGTCGTGGCATTAAAGCTGCTGCGCTGTGATTGGTTCGGTACGCTCTGTACCGGCAGACATGGCTGGGAGTTACAGTCCGCCTCCTTCAGAGACCTCTATCATTTAGCAGGTACGTACTTCCAAGCAGCTCCTGCAGCTTTTAGCTCAGAGGGTCCAGTAAAGACACGAAGGTCAAGTTTCTTTTCTCCGATACGTCCAGTGCAGCTTCCAGGAAAGTTATCGAAATATTCCTTCAAAAGATCCAAACTGACGCTTCAATGTGGAGAAACTGGGAGGAAAAGCTGCTTTGATTGCTTTTTGTGTGAGCGCAGCGAGACGTCAGATACATTCACGTCCATCGGCTGCCGTCCTCGTCCCCGGCTGCCGCCCTCGTCCCCGGCTGCCGCCCTCGTCCCCGGCTGCCGCCCTCGTCCCCGGCTGCCGCCCTCGTCCCCGGCTGCCGCCCTCGTCCCCGGCTGCCGCCCCTCGTCCAGCCTGCCCCCTCTCCCCGGCTGCCCTCCTCGTCCCCGGCTGCCGCCCTCGTCCCCGGTTGCCGTCCTCGTCCCCGGTCGCCGTCCTCGTCCCCGGCTGCTGTCCTCGTCCCCGGCTGCTGTCCTCGTCCCCAGCTACCCTCCTCGTCCCCAGCTACCGTCCTCGTCCCCAGCTACGCTGCCCTCAGCTGGCCTCATTGTTAACGGCGGAGCGGTCAGGACCAGAACGCCGCCACATTGCTGCTTCGTCCCGATCCACAGGCTCCAGCGTCATCTATCATCGGGGACATCGAGCACCCTGATCTGGAGAACAAGCCGTTGTCCCTGGAAGACGATAAAACGACGTCACGGAGACGTCTCGGTCTGTTTAGGTTCCACTTTCAAACTAAATCAGAGCGGAAACTAAAGCAGCGTATTCAGTCCACAGAGACCCTCCATTTAGTCCTCATTAATTCACCATTTCCCCCCACACACTTTCTAAAAAACCCTTTCACTGAAGCGAACCACTCATGTTTTTTAAAAGGGGGCGAAAAAAAAGGAAAAGCTCAAGAATGAACTCCAGAGAGAAAAGAAGACGGGGAGGGAGGACTAATCCCATTAACGGAGGGGGGATAAAAGGTGTGCAGGGGGAAGGAAAGGAGGCGTTTCTGACTATGAGGCACAAAGCTCTAAAGGAACCCCCCCCCCCCCCCCTTCATTTTCTTCACATCAGCACCAACAAAGCTTCCAGCCGTCTACTTTACTTCTAACTGGAGAAGTCTGATGTTCTCAGAGAGGAAATGCTGCAACCAAGATATCCATCCATGGATGGATATCTGTTGATGGGAAGAGACGGTCCATCATCTTCCAACAACTGTCCTTGAAGCAAAAATGTTAAACAGTCGTGAACCACAAAACACACGACACGCTGGGAGGTGGTTTCACTTTCCTGTACGACCCTGTTCAGACCTTGGATTAAAACGTTTCCTAGATTATGAGGGCTCGTCTTCTTTCTCCTTGTTTTTTCTTTCCTGCATGTTAAACTCAGCTGATTAAAGCAAAACCAGCTAAATGTGAGTTTATTAAGAGCGGGAAGTTAAAATCTAATCTCTCCAGACTCATTTTGACTCCCCCAAGTATCTAAAGTCATGTTTGCTGTGAACACGCATGTTCAAAGTATGATTATTTCCCCTGCAAACTTAGACATTTGAACACGGAGGCCAACAGACTGATTCACTTTTGCAGCCATCCTCTAGTGGTCGGTAGAGGAACCGCAGCTCTAGCGGTCTAGAGGGCAGCCTCTAGCGGTCGGTGGAGGAACCGCAGCCTCTAGCGGTCCGAACCAGCTCACGGTTTACGGGAGGAACCGCGGTACCGGTCTAGGAACCCGGCCTCTAGAGGAACCGCGGCCTATAACCGCGGCCTCTACCGGTCGGTGAGGAAACCGCGGCCTCGGTACCGCGGTGGAGGAACCGCGGCCTCACCGTCGGTGGAGAAGTGTAGAGGAACCGCGGCCTCTACCGGTCGGTGGAGGAACTGCAGCCTCTAGCGGTCGGTAGAGAACTGCAGTCTCGAGTAGAAAGTAGAGGAACCGTGGCCTCTAGCGGTCGGTGGAGGAACCGCGGCCTCTAGTTGTCAGTAGAGGAACTGCAGCCTCTAGCGGTCGGTAGAGGAACTGCAGTCTCTAGTAGAAAGTAGAGGAACCGTGGCCTCTAGCGGTCGGTGGAGGAACCGCGGCCTCTAGTTGTCAGTAGAGGAACTGCAGCCTCTAGCGGTCGGTGGAGGAACCGCGGCCTCTAGCGGTCGGTAGAGGAAGCCTCTACCCGCGGCTCTAGAGGAACCGCGGTCGGTCGGTAGAGAACCGCGGCCTCTACCGGTCGGTAGAGGAACCGCGGCCTCTAGGGAACCGCGGCCTCTACCGGTCGGTGGAGGAACCGCGGCCTCTAGCGGTCGGTAGAGGAACCGCGGCCTCTAGTTGTCAGTAGAGGAACTGCAGCCTCTAGCGGTCGGTGGAGGAACCGCGGCCTCTAGCGGTCGGTAGAGAACTGCAGTCTCGAGTAGAAAGTAGAGGAACCGTGGCCTCTAGCGGTCGGTGGAGGGACGGCCTCTAGCGGTCGGTAGAGGAACTGCAGTGCACATGCAGGGAATCAGTGCACATGCAGGGACTCCCACAGCGTGCTTCACCTGCACGCTTGAGAAATTAAAATAAAAGCGGGAGCCCCAGCTTTTGTCGACAGGAGGAAGCAGCTAAAGCTGCAGGACCAACTGATGACTTCCGTGTCATCCTCTTCATTATCTTGTCCTCAGCCGGCGGTCCCGGGGTCAGAGGCTATGGAAACAGTAGCATGCCTTCATGGGAATAATACAACACACCGACTGTGTTGACAGTGAGGGGCTGTGGGGAGGAGGGGGGGGCTGTC
This sequence comes from Hirundichthys speculiger, assembly GCA_018398805.1. Lineage (NCBI taxonomy): Eukaryota > Metazoa > Chordata > Actinopteri > Beloniformes > Exocoetidae > Hirundichthys > Hirundichthys speculiger. The sequence continues at coordinate 7,677 of JAGFBZ010000768.1, read as the reverse complement.
TTGCTGGTGGGAGTCGGCCCAGTTGACAATAGCGGTGACATTCCAGTGAAACACTGCGGCATTATGGGCCCTCCGTTTCCAGGAGGAGATCCACTTCCACCAAAACAAGGGATCAAGTCCAGGGGCATCCTGGGAATCTGTGACATCACTGATGTTTTCAGAGTGATTCAGCTTTGCCGTTGTTGCTCATGAAACATCGTGTTTTTGACGTTCTCACCCCTGAACCGCCTGCTGGGATCAAACGGCTGCAAATGTGTTTAGATCCTGTTTTTGTTCCAATTTTGCCTTGAAAATAAAAGTTTATTGGGGAAACGCCAAGTAAAGCAGCACATGGAAACTACTGAGCAGCAGAACGCACAAATTCAGTCAGTTTTATGGCGTAAAATGAACCAACGTTTGCTTTGATGTTCATCACCTACCAACCTCCTCATCATCACGTCTCCAGCAGTCCTACAGGACTGACCGGGTTAATGATCCGTTCTAGCATCACTAGCATCCCGCTCATGAACAAATATTGACCTGAACTGGCAGCTGCATCGTTTCAGCTCCGCTGGAGGAACAACTGGCGTCTGCTCGTGGCAGATGTCACTGAATATGCAAAACAAACTGGAGCTAGTGTCAACAGGAAGCCGGAGATGAACCAACCCATCAGCTCGAGATGACCAACTGATTATTGCACAGAAACACAAGAAAAAGCATTTTGCCGCACGTAAGCGCTACAACAAGAGCCATTTATATTTGCGTGTTCAGCCACCGTCAGTTGCACATCAGGTCTTCAAGTCAAGAGGACCCGTCATACAGTCTTACCAGACCAGACTGACCAGACCAGTCAAGACCGGACCAGTGAGACGACAGTGAGACCAGGGGCACCAACACTTCAAGGTTCCTCTGGTCAGGACTGTTCAGGGTGAAAACTGGGTAACCTCTGGGTATGCTAGTCCCCAGGTAAGAGAGTCCGTGTCAATGCAATCGTTCAAACTTGATCATTTACGTAAAGTTATATTGAATGGATTCACTTCCATTAAAGAATCTAAATTATGACCCAACTATTCAAATATGAGAACCAGCCGAGTTAAGAGCAAGCGCTCTCTCATTTGAATAAACAAAACGGGCCAACGGCCAGCTGCAGCAGCTTCAGATGGTTTCAGTCTGTGGACGGTCCCTGCAGGACTGTTGCATATCTGTTCAAAGTAGACGACGGTCCCCGCAGGACTGTTGCATATCTGTTCAAAGTAGACGACGGTCCCCGCAGGACTGTTGCATATCTGTTCAAAGTAGACGACGGTCCCCGCAGGACTGTTGCATATCTGTTCAAAGTAGACGACGGTCCCCCGCAGGGACTGTTGCATATCTGTTAAAAGTAGACGACGGTCCCGCAGGACTGTTGCATATCTGTTCAAAGTAGACGACGGTCCCCCCGCAGGACTGTTGCATATCTGTTAAAAAGTAGACGACGGTCCCCGCAGGACTGTTGCAAAGTATCTGTTCAAAAGTAGACGACGGTCCCCCCGCAGGACTGTTGCATATCTGTTCAAAGTAGACGACGGTCCCCGCAGGACTGTTGCATATCTGTTCAAAGTAGACGACGGTCCCCGCAGGACTGTTGCATATCTGTTCAAAGTAGACGACGGTCCCCGCAGGACTGTTGCATATCTGTTCAAAGTAGACGACGGTCCCCGCAGGACTGTTGCATATCTGTTCAAAGTAGACGACGGTCCCCGCAGGACTGTTGCATATCTGTTCAAAGTAGACGACGGTCCCCGCAGGACTGTTGCATATCTGTTAAAAGTAGACGACGGTCCCCGCAGGACTGTTGCATATCTGTTAAAAGTAGACGACGGTCCCCGCAGGACTGTTGCATATCTGTTAAAAGTAGACGACGGTCCCCGCAGGACTGTTGCATATCTGTTCAAAGTAGACGACGGTCCCCGCAGGACTGTTGCATATCTGTTAAAAGTAGACGACGGTCCCCGCAGGACTGTTGCATATAGGGCTGTAGCGATACACTAATCATCACGATACGATACACGATATTCGGCTCACGGTACGATATATATATATATATATCGATATTCATCTTACAAAAATTGATACTCGATAAAATACATATATATATATATATATATATATCGCCGAATTGATAAAATCGCTAGTTTAATATCTGTTAAAACTGGACGAGTGAGCGATGTTTTCATCTCAGACTGAAAGAGTTCGAATAAAAACTCTCTGGAAAAACCTCATTACCCAGAGACAGTGGATAAAACCCCCCAGCAGCCGTTTGGGCCCGTGAAAGCCCGACCTCGGTCTCCTCACACCCTCCGCTCCGTCAGAGCAGGACGTGGGACGGGTCAGGGGATTTGCAGACGGCGTTGCCATGGAGACCTGCCCCTCACTTCGTGGAAACTGAAACCCGAGACGAGGAGGTCCATTATGAGGTCGACTTCAATGCAGCAGGTGAGGACTGAAGTCACGCAGCGGCGACGTTACCAGCATCACTCACCCAGAACCGTGAGGAGCCCTGGGAGATCAAACGAGGACTATGGCTGTAATTAATGTGGGACGCTGGAGTCCATGTTGGAAAGGTCTCCATGTGGACAGCAGACAGCAGCTTTTATCAGAGCAGATAAGATCGATGGTGTCATCAGGGAGTCAACTGTAAACAAAGCTCCACCAACCACAAGAGGAAATAATTTGCTACCGAGCTGCAACAGTCTGAGAAACAGGAAGACGTCTCCACGCAGAATCAAAGGGGGCGTGGCCGCAGACGGCTTTTATGAAAGACCTTTCACTGGTTCTGCTTCTGGTTTGAGGCCACTGGGGTGTTTACCTGAGCGTGATGACTTCCTGTGAGGTTATAATCTACTTTAATTAGAAGGAAAGTTCTCCAGACTCCAACAGGACGTCCATCAGAAGCCGTGAAGTCACACACACACAAAAAAAAAAAAAAGATCTCCCAGGAGGGATCTAATTACTTCCACTAAGATGTTAAATGTACACAGACCTCCTTCCAGAGTCGGCAGGAAACGAGACGACCCGACACGAGCTGCTGGAGACGCCTTCAACCGTACATCTGGAGAATCATCTCCAGATTATGATTATTAAATCCAGGTTTGTCCAGCTGAGGACGACTGCTCAGGTGAAGCCTCATGATCACATGACCCCAGTTCTTGGCATCTCCTCATTGGCTCCCTGTTCTTTTATGAAAGAGTACCATGAAAGTGGCGTCCTCTAGGTGGCAGCACCGGTCAAAACCGGCTGTTACCGCTGCGTTTGGGGCTTTTGCGTCTATGTGAACTCCCACCGACCCCGAAGGCACCGAATTAGCGTGAGGCTACGGACAAAACAGGGAAGAACAGATCAACACTGAGACCAGTGGTGGTCCTGTCTGCTTCTACTGGGAGAACTGGAGGAAACCACAGCAGGGACAGACCCGGATGGTGTCAAGATCATGTTCCTAGTCAGAACAAACCGGCTCATTTACGTTGAACCTGCACCGATGAAAATATGTTGGTCCAGAAAGACCAAGGAACCAGATGAACACCACCAAGAACTAGACCACCACCACCAGGGAACTGGACAACCACCACCAGGAACAAACCAGACGACCACCACCAGGAACAAACCAGACGACCACCACCAGGAACGAACCAGACGACCACCACCAGGAACAAACCAGACGACCACCACCAGCAACGAACCAGACGACCACCACCAGGAACGAACCAGACGACCACCACCAGGAACGAACCAGACGACCACCACCAGGAACCAAACGACCACCACCCAGGAAACGACCCACCAGGACGAACCACCAGAGAACCACGACCACCAGGACGAACCACCACCAGAACGAACCGGACGAACCACCACCACAACGAACCGGACGAACACCACCAGGAACGAACCGGACGAACACCACCAGGAAACGAACCACGAAACACCCAGGAACAAAACCGGACACGACCACCACCAGGAACCAAAACCAGACGAACCACCACCAGGAACGAACCAGACGACCACCACCAGGAACGACCACCAGGAACCAGACGACCACCACCAGGAAGAACCACGACCACCACCAGGAACCAACCACCAGACGACCACCACCAGGAACGACGAACCACGACCACCACCAGGAACGAACCAGACGACCACCACCAGGAACGAACCAGACGACCACCACCAGGAACGAACCAGACGACCACCACCGGGGAACTAGACGACCACCACCGGGGAACCAGAGGACCACCGCCAGGAACTAGGCCACCACCACCAGTGAACTAGAGGACCACCACCAGGAACTACACGACCACCACAGGAACTAGACGACCACCACCAGGGAACTAGAGGACCACCACCAGGGAACTAGAGGACCACCACCAGGGAACTAGAGGACCACCACCAGAAACTACATGACCACCACCAGGAACTAGACGACCACCACCAGGGAACTAGTCGACCACCACCAGGAACTAGACCACCACCACCAGCAGATGAACTTCTCATTGACAGCAAGTGTCCTTCAGTAGTTCATCCTCGGACCACCACAGGACAAACCAAGGACTTCCATTACAGTTTTGATGCAAACCATGAGTGACGTTTCAAAGTGTTGACAAATCTCAACTGTCTCCATTAACACGGTCGTTATTTCTTCCTCTCACATTAATGGCGGGTTTCCATGTGGTCATGTCTAAAGACCTCTGGGAGGCCTACATCCAGGACTTCAGAGAAGAGCAGCAGACCCAACAATGCTGGGATGACTGGTTCCACTGGTACCACTGTTGATGAGTTACGTGCAGCAGTTACTCCTCTTGTTGAGCAGCTACATCGTGATCAAAGGAAACTTCGTGGGACTTTTTTTTTGTATATCTAATAACATGCAGGTTTTGAAGAAGCCATCTCTATTGTAGTTTAGTAAAATATTTCTTTTCCACTTTCTGTGAGCGTCAAGTCTTTCCGAGGTAATTGGTTGGCTTTGCTCTCATCTCAGCACCAAAGGTGGAGCCCCAGCTGACCTCTGGGTCAACGTGGCCGGACCTTCAGAGAAGCAACAGCTGGAAACACAACAAACTTCCTCTTCTCACGTACACTCAAAGAGTTGCTCTTATACAGCACCTTATTACACCTACTCGTAGAGTTTGTTTTTCTTTTTTTGTGTGTAGATCCATCTTACAAACTAGTACTTTCAAAAGTGGCACACCAGCAACAACAGCACTGTCAAGAGTCAAACTGATCCCAGGTCAACTGTTGAACAGAAACGAGGGTGTTGCATGTCTACTAATCCTGAAACTTGAGAAAACTCAACCTTAAAACCTCTGGAGGGACACAAGCACACTTCTACTGGGTTAAAAAAGATTTAAATGGTCAAACCCCAACCAAAATCAGAAAGGTTGGGCCGTCTCATACAAGTTTGTTTTGCCGTTATCTTCTGCAGAGATCAACGGTCTGGTGTTCCTCTGTAGAGCATGAAGAACACAGAACCAGAAGCAGCGCCGGCGTCAGCGGGTTTAACTAAACTGCACTTCAAAGACGTCCACAAACACATTTGATCCTCACCTTCGTCAACTCTGGAGTCTCAGACTCGGCTCCACGACAGCATCCAGTTCAGACAACATCCCAGAGAGAAATGTGGGATTAACAAGGGAAACGTCACGCCGACGGAGCTCCAGCCAATGGCAACGCAGCCACAGAAAACACACACACGCACGCACGAACGCGCACACACATGCGCTGTAACCCGACGATGCCAGGCAGCGAGACGGGCTGTAACATGAGGAGCTGGTGGTTGGTGGGCCGTCGCTCTGAGGCTCTCAGCTGGAAACACTCACATCTCTGAGCAGGAGGAGTTCAGTCTGTGGGGGGGGGGGGGGGGGGGGGGGGGGGGGGGGGGGGGGTGTGATCACACGGGATGAATTTAAATAAGAAAAATAAATCTTTCATTTATAGCTTGAAGCAACACGTGTCAGACTCCAGGCCAAATCAACCCACCGCTTCCCTTGATCTGAGCCGCGAGAGACAATCATACGCTTAAAACATCTCTGAGGAAATCCTGAAGGCTCGTCAATGTGACCGATTCATTCACAGAATGGAAAAAAAAAAAAAAAAGAGTAACCGATTCAGTATCGACGTCTGAAAGTAGGTCTTACCTCTAAAAAATATAAGGATTTAAAGCCAGAGTGACAGTGAAGGACAAGGTTCACAGAGGAATTATGTTTTCGGCTGGCTAACTAAACCTAGGCTGGCTGTTACATCACTTCCGCCTCTGTTTCACCTTTATTCCACCCGTCACACCTTTTATTCCACCGCTGTCGTGCCCACCCCTTTATTCCGCCGCTGTCGCGCCTTCATTCCGCCAGTGTTTCACCTTTATTCCGCCTCGGTTGCACCTTTATTCCGCCCTCGCGCACCTTTATTTCACCCGTCGCGCCTTCATTCGCCCCTGTTCATCCGCCTTTATTCCCTCTGTCGCACCCTTGTCGCACCTTTATTTCGCGCTGTCGCACCTTTATTTCGCACCTTTATTTCGCTGTCGCACCTTTTCCGCGCCGCCTTTATTTCTCGCACCTTTATTCCGCACCTTTATTTCCGTTTCTTCTCGCACCTTCCCGTCGCACCTTTACCCTTTATTCCGCCCCGTATTCGCCCACGACCTTTATTCCGCCCGTCGCACCTTTATTCCGCGCTGTCGCAATTCCTCACTGTCGCATTACCTTTATTGACTGTCGCACCTTTTATTTTCACTCGCACCTTTTTCGTCTGTTGCACCTTTATTTCGCACCTCTCGCACCTTTATTCCTCGCTGTCGCACCTTTATTCCGCCTCTGTTGCACCTTCATTCCGCCCCATGGCACTGTGTGACTGGCAAAGGACGTGGACTGGAGGAGCACTGTTTCACCTTTATTCTGCCCCTTTGCAGTCCAATTGTAAACAAAACCATGAAGCCTTGTTGTTCTTGAACAAGAGCTCTCTGATTTATTAAAAAAAAAACATAAACTGTTTACAGAACAAACAAACAGCTAAAATAAACGTTGAGTTGTAGGGGAGATCTACACCTTTATTACACTACAGTTATTAGAAACTCAAGTTCAGGCTGAATTTAACCACAGAAAGTAGAATAATCTAATGGCTCCGGTGTATTTGGTAAAGGATGCATCCAGGAGAGGTTGAGGACTTTTGACCAGAGTGAATCTGAGCCAAATCGTCCTTCCTGAGGAATGCTTGAACATGAGCCAGCGACGTCTGTGCATGTCTGCATAGCTGAGGGATTATCACTGTATCATTTGAGCACCAAACTCCCTCTGCACCTGCCTGGTTCTGCTGAACCAACAGCAAATAAATGGGATTTTTCAAACCAGACGCACCATCTCTCAACACTTCCCTGCGACAGGCGCGGTAACAGATGTTTGTCTTCAAGACGCACCAGATATTCACTTCCCAGTCTCACCGTCAGTGCCGCAGTTTCAATTCAATTCAATTTTATTTGTATAGTGTCTGTTACAATGTCAATTATCTGTAGGCGCTTTTCAGAGACCCAGGCCTTATATGCGAGAAGCAGAATTTTTAACTCAATTTGAAATTTCACGGGGAGCCAATGGAGGGAGGCCAACACGGGAGAGACATGATCTCGCTTACGGATTCCTGTCAGAACCCTCGCTGCTGCGTTCTGGATCAGTTGGA